>JBBDGP010000520.1:2620000-2925474 GCA_037952835.1 Lithobates septentrionalis | reverse complement strand
GATTGCATTATCAAATACACCATAGTAAGATGTTATCTCTGTACCGTTCTCCCCAGAGCCACATTTTCCCTTTTATTGTACACAGAAATAGTTGACTCTCCATCTAGTGTTTGAGGGACCTATCCTACTACATATTTTTAATGATCACTTTCTCCCTCCACCCATTCTTTTCTTTCTTTTCTTCTTTTTGCTGCCCCCCCCCCCCCCCACCAATCCGGCGGACAATCCGATCGTGTGTGGGCTTCACCGGACCTTCAGCGGACTTTTCCAGTCGCAAATCTGACGGACTTTAGATTTGGAACAGGCTTCAAATCTTTACGTCGTAACTCCGCCAGACCCAGAAATCCGCTCGTCTGTATGGTAGTCCGACGGACAAAAACCCACGCTAGGGCAGATATTGGCTACTGGCTATCAACTTCCTCATTTTAGTCCGGTGTCTGTCATCATGTACAAATCCATCAGACTTTTGTGTGATCTTATGTAGTTAAGTCCGTTCGTTAGAAAGTCCGCCGCAAGCCCGCCAAAAGTCCGTCGAAAGTCTGTTGGACGGGCTGTCGGACTTTTGTTGCCGAAAAGTCCGACCGTGTGTACGCGGCATTACTTCTCTCCAGCCAAGTGGGCTTCCTGGTTCTTGTCTTGATATGCCAATATGCTACTTGCAACAGTCAAACTAGTTTACCTTAACGTAAATAGACTTAATACGCTGAAAAAAAGGACAATCTTGTTTGATCTAAAGCGCATGAGATCACAAATTTGTTTCTTTCAAGAAACCCATTTTAGGGCTGATAAGGTCCCTAAGCTGCAGAACTGTTTTTTTTTCCAGTTTTTTTTAAATTACATAATAACTCCATTCAGTGGCAACATCATGATACCTGGCGCGACATTGATTGCAGGAGCCTATTTCTCAAGGGATCGATTGGCCAATATAGTTCAGACTGGTCGTGGACTTACTGAAATGCATCTACCACTGAGCTAAGCAACTCCCAAGTAAAATATGCAGTATATATATTTTTATATATATATATATATATATATATACACACACACACACACACACACATATATATACCCTTGCCGCCGAGCGTACGCAGATGTGTGGCCTCGGCTTTCGGGGGATATACGGGGATGATGCCCGCAGCTCCAGGCATCATTCCAGTACCGTTTTTTAGAGCAGGCGATCGGCTTTCCAGGGATAACAACCAAAGCGGCTAAAAGCTGCTCAATTGTTATCCTGGAGGAGCGGGAGGGGACGTCCCCCCTCCTGCCGCCTCCTGCCGCTCTAACCGGGCCTCCCGTCCCACCGGGAGACTCTATCGACAATCCGCCACTTCTGGCGGCTAGGGACAGACTGGCACGAAGCCGGAAATGGCTTCGTTCCAGTCTCCTGATTGTAAACACGGAAGCGACGTCACAACGTCACTTCCTGTTTACTCGGCTGCCAATGGCGCCAGTTTTAAAAAAATATACAGTATACAGTATCACCGAAAATGGCGATCTAAATACTTTGAAGTGCAAAGGAGGGATTGGAGGTCTTTTAGACCCCCGATCCCTCCATAAAGAGTACCTGTCACCACCTATTACTGTCACAAGGAATGTTTACATTCCTTGTTAAAGCAATAAAAGTGATCAAAATTGTATTTATTTTTTTAAACACAATTTAATAATATAAAAATAAACAAAATAAATAAGAATTTTTTTTTTTTTAAAGCACCCCCGTCCCCTTGAGCTCGCGCAGCAAAGAATACACATAAGGAAGTCACGCCCGCATATGTAAACCATGTTCAAATCACACATGTGAGGTATCGCCGCGATCGGCAGAGCGAGCGCACTAATTCTAGCACTAGACCTCTTCTGTAACTCTAACCTGGTAACCGTAAAAAAATTTAAATCGTCGCCCCATGGAGATGTTTAGGTACCGTAGTTTGTCGCCATTCCACGAGTGCGTGCAATTATAAAGCGTGACATGTTTGGTATCTATTTACTTGGCGTAATATCATCTTTCACATTATCCAAAAAAAATTGGGCTAACTTTACTGTTTCGTTTTTTTTAAATTCATGAAAGTGTCCCTCTTCCCAAAAAGTTGCGTTTAAAACACCGCTGCACAAATACCGTGTGACATAAAATATTGCAACAATCGCCATTTTATTCTCTAGATTCTCTGCTAAAAAATATATATATAATGTTTGGGGGAATTTTCTAGCAAAAAATACGGATTTTAACTCAAATGTCAGAAATAGGCTTAGTCAAGAAAGGGTTTTTTATATATATATATGTATGTGTGTGTGTGTGTGTATATATGTATGTATATGTGTGTGTATATATATATATATATATATATATATATATATATATATATATATATATATATATATGTGTCAGAAGGGTTAAATGTCACCCAGTGTCCTCACTTATACAGGTCGAGGGGCTTCGGGATATCTTTTCTGAGTGGAGAAAAAAGATCTTGCAGTTCAGGTGTGCACTGCCTTTTTAGTCAAGGGGCTGTCTATGGTTCAAGGATCCTTCCCCTGGAAACAAGTTGCTCCATGAGTAGCATGTGAACAGACACTGTGAGTGTGTCTTCCGGCCCTAAAGTATATCTATAGGCATAACTTTTTTTTTTTCCTTTTGGCTAGAGCAAGAGAGGGTTATACAGTAACCCCTAAGTGATTTTCTAACCGTTTGATAATATTTACTTTCTGTTTATATGTTTTATATTTTTGTAAAATATGCAAAAATCTTTCAATAAAAAATTATTGATTTAAAAAAAAAAGTGATCTTGCGGCGAATCTGCCACAGAGATCATTTTTATCTTGAAGGGGACCGCCCGCTCTTGAAGAGGATACTGGGGTTATGGTAGATAGCTGCTACCATAACAACGGCATTCCTCTTCGAAGTAGCGAAGTAAAACGACGGTGGGCGGTCTGGAAGTGGTTAACTACTACCAAAAGAAAGATCTAGGTGTGTGAAAAAAATTATAAAAATTTAGTTTAGGTATAATGTTGCGTGACTGCGCAATTGTCACTCAAAGTGCGACAGCGCTGAAAGCTGAAAATTGGCCTGGGCAGGAAGGGGGTAAAAGTGCCCGGTACTGAAATGCTTAAGAAAGGCCTTTACACTTTCCAACTTGTTGACGTTTGGCGCATCTTTTACCCTAGACAGGCTGCTCCTAACTAATTAAAATAGTATAGTGCAGCGCTAATGCAATGAAAAAATAAAACAGTGAAGATATCCCAGTGAGAAATTGGGGTATATATATAAGTGCAAATACAATAATATTATTAAACCACAATATTGTTGAAGTGTAGATCAACAGTGATAGTGTATATAAAGTGCATTTAGTCCATATATGACATCAAAATGGTGACTAGGAATTAATGTGAACTGGTTGTCTGTAGATAAGCCACCACCGTAAGTAAAGATGCTTACCAGACAGGTTGAACCCAACAAGGCGTATGCCTGATGAGTCAACCAAGCTTTTGGTGTAACACACCCAAGGAGGTACAGCAACCACGACTTCCAATCTAAACCGAATCAGATGTGGATCCGTGACGATTGTGACATCACTGAGTATCCACCATATGAATAGCAACTGGAATTCGTGAGCAGTTCCTCTCAGTGTGACATATGGCAAAAGGAAAAAAAATTGGGCCACATAGTGTGATTCCGTTTAGATGTAAAACATTTATTGAAAATGCTAAAATGGTCACTCACATTTGAGAAGACATTAAAAGCGTTTGGATAAAATCAAAGCAACGCAGTGGCATCAGCAGAGCCCATACTGACGTTTTGGCCTAATAAGGCATCCTCTGGGGTGCTGGCCCACTGCAGCCACTGCGTATTTATAGAGTAAATGATCACCACAAATGAGGGCCAGCTCCATGTTTGCCAAAAAAATTTATAAACAGATCACTTCCTGTTAGTAAAGATGGCGCCCATGGCTTGCAATTCAAGCCTCACTTTGGTGTATGACTCAAGCCTCACTTTGGTGTGTGACTCAAGCCTCACTTTGGTGTGTGACTCAAGCCTCACTTTGGTGTGTGACTCAAGCCTCACTTTGGTGTGTGACTCAAGCCTCACTTTGGTGTGTGACTCAAGCCTCAATATGGGTGTAACTTGATCTATATGTTCTGGGCAATGCTTGGCTGTGTTAAACAGAAAAAAGACGTCCAAAAACATAATTGGTATAAACAAAAAGTTAAATTCGCTGAATTCCGTAATAAAATAGTGGATCTTGCTGTTATAAACATCATATGCAGACACCACAGCAAGAGAGTGGAACCGATCACTTGCATCATAGGACATCGACAAAATGGTGCCCGACGCTGCTAGCAGAGTCCTCTATTGAACATCACCGCAAATATGGCGGCAATCCCAAGAAAGTAAACCAAGCCCCATTTTGGTCTCCATCAATAGAAACCAATATGATAGATACCCGGAAATGAACCGATCGTCGGAATGACTACAGAGACACCCGGAAGTGAGTCGCTCATCAAAATGACGACAGAGTCACCGACCTATCTAGAACCCGGAGTCTCCCAAAAACAGGGGTAAAATAGATATATAAAATAATATTGATTAAAAATTATAATCAACAATATATATCCCGGATTAGGCACACATATTGAATATTGATGCATTCAGTGCATGATAATCCGGACTCGCAAAAACAATGCGGAGCTGGCACTTGCACAGGGATCAAAACAGAAATTGCATAAAAAATATACAGAAAATGTGCATAGTATAAACCGTACATACATATGAAATCAACATATAGAAAGACCTACCCCCTAACGAATGAACATTGGATCAATGAAGTATAGAAAAATCACAATGTTTGAAATATGTGACTTGGTGGTTAGAATCAAACTCATAACCCGGATATATAAAACATAAAAGATATCTGGTTCCCCCCAATACTCAGATATCTTGGTATCACCAGACATAGTGTGTGATCTTACATGAGGGAATTAAGCTTTGTTCAAGAAGGCATTTATATCCCATTCTACATTAATCCCCCAAGGTTGGTAAGATTGGAGTTCGTATATCCAGTATGTTTCGAGTTGTGAAACCCCTCTGGTTAACGCTCCTCCTCTCCATGGGGGAATGTAGCTATCAATCACCAAAAAGCTAGAACCTTCAGGGTTGCAGTCATGATGTTCTCTATAGTGTCTTGGGACTGTATGTTTAGTGTCCCCGCTTTTTATTTTGGCGATATGTTCCCCTACTCTGATTGAAAAGGTGCGGGTAGTGCGTCCAATATATTGTTTCCCACACTGGCATGTTATCAGATAGACTACGTATCTTGAGGCACACGTGTGGAAACCTTTAATCTGATAGACGCGATTGGTGACAGTGGAGCTAAATTCTGATGTTTTGGACCTGCCATTAATATTGTGGCAGCATACAACGCATTTTTTGCAAGGATAGTACCCTTTCAAATTATGGAAAAAAGAAGGGCGAACAGGAGGATTAATTATATTTGGAGCGATTTTACTTTGTAATGAAGGTACTCCCCTAAATGTAACTTTGGCATGTTCTAGTATTAGAGGATGTAAAACCTTGTCCATTTTCAGGACATCCGAATGTCTGTTCAGTATAGTTTTAATATCCTTGTGTTGTACTGAATATGAAGTCTGGATGGCCCATTTATAAGAATTGTCTTGGTCTTTTGGTGGGCGATCCAACAACAGAGAACTCCTATCTGTTTCTAAGATTTCCTGATATTGTGAGTGTACGGACATTGGGTCGTACCCCTTATCCAGAAACTTTTTTGACAAGGTCGCAGCCTGTTTTTTAAAAATCTCTGTGTCCGTAAAATTCCTACGGAGTCTAAGGAATTGACTTCTTGGGACAGCTTTAAGCCAAGATGGTGACAGCTATTGATGTACCTAGCCCATAGGACCAGGGAGGAACCACCCTCATGATAGACGACATCCTCCTCTCACTTGGCCATAAACAGATTGGCGAGGCTGGGGGCAAAATTGGCCACCAACGCCACGCCTCTCTGTTGAATGAAAAAACGGCGGTCAAACCAGAAATATTTATGTGCCGTCGCAAACTCAAGCAATTCAATGATGTAATCACACTGAACTTGTGTAATGGACACATCTTTACTCAAAAAGTGTGCGACAGCCTCAATGCCCAACTTATGAGGGATGCAGGTGTATAGTGAGGCTACATCTGCCGTAGCCAGTAAATAATCACCTTGTATGTTAATCTTTTCCAATATTTGAATGGTATGGCTTGTATCTCTGAGATAGGAGGGGATACGTTTTAGCAATGGTTGTAAAAAGAAGTCAATGTAGCGGCCTTTTCTTGATGTAACCGAGTCAATGCCACTTATAATGGGGCAGCCAGGGGGGGGATAGGGTCTTTATGCATCTTTGGTATAAAGTATATAGTGGGACTTCTTGATTTTGGGCTCCTTGATGGTAGGGACCGATGTGATGTATGTGTGGAGTGCTGCGTAAATTGACGGCGCTATATGGGTACCTTAAATAAATAATAATAATAGATGAGCATCTTAATGAGACACAATGTGTAGGGATAGGGACAATTGTAGACACGCACCCACACTCACTCAGGTTGAACTTGATGGACTGGTGTCTTTATTCAACCTTACTAACTGTATAACTATGTAACTAAATGCAAAACTTTTTTTTTAGTTTTTTTTAGTTTTGGATGAGGTGGAGAGGGATTAGAACACCTGACCTTTTTATTGCTGTATGTGCCCCCGTTAAGGAGATTCACCCTCTCTATTGGTCCTGTTTACTATTATCATTAAAAGTGAAAGTAAAAGAAAATTCCAAATTTTGAGTTGTCCCCAGAAAAGTAATAGCGGAGAAATCTTCCAATGGGGACACTAGTTCTGGTGACCTGGGGGTCCCCAAGGAATTTCCTTCATTTGCGGGAATGTCCTCTCACTTCCTGTTTGGCTATGGAATAGGATGTGAAGTAAAATCTCTGCAATGGGACACAGATGGCGAAAAAAAAAATCTGACAGGCATTACTTTCCTCAATTTAAGCTATAAATCGGATATATATTGTTGATTATAATTTTTAATCAATATTATTTTATATATCTATTTTACCCCTGTTTTTGGGAGACTCCGGGTTTTGATGAGCGACTCACTTCCGGGTGTCTCTGTAGTCATTCCGACGATCGGTTCATTTCCGGGTATCTATCATATTGGTTTCTATTGATGGAGACCAAAATGGGGCTTGGTTTACTTTCTTGGGATTGCCGCCATATTTGCGGTGATGTTCAATAGAGGACTCTGCTAGCAGCGTCGGGCACCATTTTGTCGATGTCCTATGATGCAAGTGATCGGTTCCACTCTCTTGCTGTGGTGTCTGCATATGATGTTTATAACAGCAAGATCCACTATTTTATTACGGAATTCAGCGAATTTAACTTTTTGTTTATACCAATTATGTTTTTGGACGTCTTTTTTCTGTTTAACACAGCCAAGCATTGCCCAGAACATATAGATCAAGTTACACCCATATTGAGGCTTGAGTCACACACCAAAGTGAGGCTTGAGTCACACACCAAAGTGAGGCTTGAGTCATACACCAAAGTGAGGCTTGAGTCACACACCAAAGTGAGGCTTGAGTCATACACCAAAGTGAGGCTTGAATTGCAAGCCATGGGCGCCATCTTTACTAACAGGAAGTGATCTGTTTATGAATTTTTTTGGCAAACATGGAGCTGGCCCTCATTTGTGGTGATCATTTACTCTATAAATACGCAGTGGCTGCAGTGGGCCAGCACCCCAGAGGATGCCTTATTAGGCCAAAACGTCAGTATGGGCTCTGCTGATGCCACTGCGTTGCTTTGATTTTATCCAAACGCTTTTAATGTCTTCTCAAATGTGAGTGACCATTTTAGCATTTTCAATAAATGTTTTACATCTAAACGGAATCACACTATGTGGCCCAATTTTTTTTCCTTTTGCCATATGTCACACTGAGAGGAACTGCTCACGAATTCCAGTTGCTATTCATATGGTGGATACTCAGTGATGTCACAATCGTCACGGATCCACATCTGATTCGGTTTAGATTGGAAGTCGTGGTTGCTGTACCTCCTTGGGTGTGTTACACCAAAAGCTTGGTTGACTCATCAGGCATACGCCTTGTTGGGTTCAACCTGTCTGGTAAGCATCTTTACTTACGGTGGTGGCTTATCTACAGACAACCAGTTCACATTAATTCCTAGTCACCATTTTGATGTCATATATGGACTATATGCACTTTATATACACTATCACTGTTGATCTACACTTCAACAATATTGTGGTTTAATAATATTATTGTATTTGCACTTCTATATATACCCCAATTTCTCACTGGGATATCTTCACTGTTTTTTTTTTTCATTGCATTAGCGCTGCACTATACTATTTTAATTAGTTAGGAGCAGCCTGTCTAGGGTAAAAGATGCGCCAAACGTCAACAAGTTGGAAAGTGTAAAGGCCTTTCTTAAGCATTTCAGTACCGGGCACTTTTACCCCCTTCCTGCCCAGGCCAATTTTCAGCTTTCAGCGCTGTCACACTTTGAGTGACAATTGCGCGGTCACGCAACATTATACCTAAACTAAATTTTTATAATTTTTTTCACACACCTAGATCTTTCTTTTGGTAGTAGTTAACCACTTCCAGACCGCCCACCGTCGTTTTACTTCGCTACTTCGAAGAGGAATGCCGTTGTTATGGTAGCAGCTATCTACCATAACCCCAGTATCCTCTTCAAGAGCGGGCGGTCCCCTTCAAGATAAAAATGATCTCTGTGGCAGATTCGCCGCAAGATCACTTTTTTTTTTAAATCAATTTTTTATTGAAAGGTTTTTGCATATTTTACAAAAATATAAAACATATAAACAGAAAGTAAATATTATCAAACGGTTAGAAAATCACTTAGGCATTACTTTCCTCAATTTAAGCTCTAAATCAGATATACGTGGGCTATTCATATTTGACTAACTTAAACATTTTGTTCCATACAATCAGCTGTATTGTCACACAAGATCCCCACTATATGTTAGGGTGAGGTGCACCGCTCTCCCTCCCAAGCACCGCAACTGGGAACATCTGTGCTCAGTGAGAGAGCCGCACTCCCCATTGTTCCCCAATATGCAATGTCCTCAGAAAGGTAGGTATCTTGGTGGCAGTCCAAGCATTAGATTACCATGTGCAGAATAAGGAATAAAAGTAATAATAATAATGATAAAAAATATAAATAATAAAAAAATTAAAACAGATTAACATAATTAGGAAGAAAAATCATACTCTCAGTCAGAACAGTCTTCTTCTTTGGGTATTGTAATAAAGCATAAAATTAAGTCATTTAACTTCTACGTGCTTTGCGTACCAGTTTATCCATTTCCCCCAGGTCTACTTCGCTTTGTTATGGTTGTTTTGGATTGATGCATACATCATCTCGTACGCTGCTTGGGTGTTGGTTGTGTTTATTGCCTCTTGGAGAGATGGAAACTGGATGTCTCTCCAATGGTGCATTATTGTTAGTCTTGCGGCTAATAAAATGTGGACTACAATAGTTCTATCTCTTATTGGTATTAAGTCAATGTCCAGGGATAGCAGTGCTGTGCCTGGTGATATATATATCTTACTGTTCGTTATTTGAGCAATCATAACCTGTATTCCTCTCCAAAATTGGAGGATCTTAGAGCAGGACCATAGCATATGATACAATGTTCCCACTGCCCCGCATCCCCTCCAGCATGTGTTAGTACTCTGTGGAGAAAATTTTGCTATTCTGTGGGGGGTTAGATACCATCTGAGAAGGATTTTCTGTGACAATTCCCACAGGTTTACACTTTTGGTTGCAGCGTACGTGATGTGTAGTGCCTCTCTCCATTGGTCTAATGAATAAGAGAACCCCAAATCTTTTTCCCAAGCTAACATATGGGTTGTTTTAGACAATATGTTTTTGTTACTCAATAGGTTGTAGAAAAATGATATTCCTTTAATCTTGGTCGTAGGGTTGGTGTAATATTGGAGCGCTCTCCAAGGCATTTCTAATGACGTGTTCATATTGGTGCTTAGTAAGTGTGTAATCCTTTGATATGTGTAATATTCAGAATCAGCCAGCTTAAATTCTATTTGTAGCGATCTAAATGTTTTGGTTGTTGGGCCTATCAATACATCTGCAATATTGTTTATCCCATGTGCGACCCAATGTGAGATATGCAGATCCTGAATAATGTGGGTTAAGCTTTGGATGGGTAATTCTAACGTAGATGTTGTCAGGTCCGGATGTGATATCTTTGATAGTGCTACCCATGCATGCAACAACGCTACTATAGTGGGAGAGATCCCTAGGCGTTGGAGGTTATGTTGCGAGCTGGCTAGAAGAAAATGATAGAGATTGCCCCCTATAATTTGTATTCTTTCCAGTTCTTTCCATCTGGTGTTGGGGTGGTGGGGGAACCATGCTTTAATTTGTGCCAGAATCGAGGCAGTATAATAATCTTTTAGAACTGCCATTCCCACCCCCCCTGCTTTCCTTGTGGCGGTTAGCTTGGAAAATGCGCATCTAGCTCTCTTCCCCTGCCATATATATTGATTAACCATAGATTGTGCTTTAATAAAGAAAGTGTTAGGTACTGGAATGGGAATAGTCCTGAATAAATATAGGAACTGCGGTAGGAGTACCATTTTAAAGGCGGCTAGTCTTCCAGACCAGGATAGTTCAGTTTTGGCTAAGTCTTGGAGTTTGGATTGTAATTTATCTAAGAAGGGTATGTAATTGGCTTTAAACAATTCTGTTGTTTTGGGTGTTAGTGTGATGCCTAAATATTTTACACCAGAGGTGCACCATATATATGGGTATAAGTGTTCCATCCTATTTCTAATGCTAGGAGGAATATTAATTCCTAAGATGTAGGATTTAGTATAGTTGACCTTGTAGTATGATATACTGTTAAATATTTTAAGTGTTTGGTGGATTGAATCCAAGGATGTCTCCACATCTGTAACCATAAGTATGACATCATCAGCAAATAAACTAATGGTGTGTTCTGAGTTGCCAAACTTAAATCCTGTGATTTGAGGATGATTGCGGATGTAACGCACCAGGGGTTCCATAAGGAGATTAAATATTAACGGTGAGAGCGGGCACCCCTGGCGAGTTCCATTTGTAATGGTAAATGGGGTGGATAGTACTCCTGACGTGTACACCTGGGCAGATGGCCTGGAATATAAAGCCATAATGGCTGAGAATATGGTGCCGTGAAATCCAAACCTATCCAACACCTTTGCAAGATACCCCCAATGTATTCTATCAAACGCCTTCTCTGCATCCAAAGCTAGGAGCAGAGAAGGCGTTTTCCCAGAATTTTCATGATGTATTACATTAATTAGGCGCCTGGTGGCGTCCGTTGTTTGACGTCCCTTCGTGAAACCAGATTGATCCATATGTATAAGTTGTGGCATTATATCAATTAGTCTCAGTGCAATTAACTTAGCATACAATTTTACATCATTATTTAACAATGATATTGGCCTGAAGTTCTGTGGAATAGATGGTTCTTTTCCAGGTTTAGGCAGTGTGATTATAAGCGCCTTTAACATTTCTGATGGGAAGGAGGAGGAAGCGGCTGCAGCATTAAATATAGTGCTTAAGTATGGCGAGAGAATGTGTTTGAATGTTTTATAGTATTCTCCTAATATATCCATCGGGACCTGGGGATTTATTTAAAGGTAGTGTATCAATGGTCTTGGAAATCTCTTGGGTTGTAAAGGGTGAATTGAGGTATAGTAGTTGATCTGTATTTAATTGTGGTAGAGATACTTTCTCCAGAAAATTGTTTATAGCGTCAGAGGTTGGTTGTATGGTATGTGGGTCATCCACTAAGTTGTATAGAGAACTATAATAATGACTAAATGTGTCAGCAATATCTTGTGGGTGATAATGTTTTTCTTTAGTTATTGCGTGTGTTATGTATGGTATTTTGGATTTGTACCTGCATCCCTTAATGCGTTGTGCTAAGAGTTTTCCTGCTCTGTTGCCATTTACATAATAATTCATGTTTGATCTCCTGGCTGATTTTTCAAATTTCTCTAGTAAAAGTAAACGAAGATCGTATCTTAATTGGGATATTTGTTTAGATGTAGTAGGTGTAGGGATTTGTTTATTTAATTGTTCTAAGTCATGAATTTTAGTCGTGAGATCTAAAATTCTCTGTTGGCGCTGCTTCCTCCTCCTTGCTCCCAGTTTGCTAAATATACCCCTCATTAACCACTTGACGACCGCCTCACGCCGATGTACGTCGGCAAAGTGGCACGGACAGGCAAAATCACGTACATGGTACGTGATTTGCCTTCCGCGGGTGGGGGGTCCGATCGGACCCCCCCCCCCGGTGCCCGAGGCGGTCGTATTTTGTCCAGCGGCGATCGGTGGTGAGGGGGAGACCATCCGTTCGTGGCCCCCCCCTCGCGATCGCCGCCGGCCAATCGAATCATTCCTTTGCTGCTGTATGCTAAACAGCAGCAAAGGAAATGATGTCCTCTCTCCTCGGCTCGGTAATTTCCGTTCCGGCCCGAGGAGAGAAGACATCAATGTGAGTGCACCAACACACACACACACAGTAGAACATGCCAGGCACACAAAACACCCCGATTCCCCCCCCCGATCGCCCCCCGATCCCCCCCCCCAATCACCCCCCCCCCTGTCACAAACTGACACCAGCAGTTTTTTTTTTTTTTTCTGATTACTGCATAGTGTCAGTTTGTGACAGTTACAGTGTTGGGACAGTTACTGTTACCCCCCTTTAGGTCTAGGGTACCCCCCTAACCCCCCCTAATAAAGTTTTAACCCCTTGATCACCCCCTGTCACCAGTGTCACTAAGCGATCATTTTTCTGATCGCTGTATTAGTGTCGCTGGTGACGCTAGTTAGGGACATAAATATTTAGGTTCGCCGTCAGCGTTTTATAGCGTCAGGGACCCCCATATACTACCGAATAAATGTTTTAACCCCTTGATTGCCCCCTAGTTAACCCTTTCACCACTGATCACCGTATAACCGTTACGGTTGACGCTGGTTAGTTTGTTTATTTTTTATAGTGTCAGGGCACCCGCCGTTTATTACCGAATAAAGGTTTAGCCCCCTGATCGCCCGGCGGTGATATGCGTCGCCCCAGGCAGCGTCAGATTAGCGCCAGTACCGCTAACACCCACGCACGCAGCATACACCTCCCTTAGTGGTATAGTATCTGAACGCATCAATATCTGATCCGATCAGATCTATACTAGCGTCCCCAGCAGTTTAGGGTTCCCAAAAACGCAGTGTTAGCGGAATCAGCCCAGATACCTGCTAGCACCTGCGTTTTGCCCCTCCGCCCGGCCCAGCCCAGCCCACCCAAGTGCAGTATCGATCGATCACTGTCACTTACAAAAGACTAAACGCATAACTGCAGCGTTCGCAGAGTCAGGCCTGATCCCTGCGATCGCTAACAGTTTTTTTGGTAGTATTTTGGTGAACTGGCAAGCGCCAGCCCCAGGCAGGGTCAGGTTAGCGCCAGTACCGCTAACACCCACGCACGCAGCATACGCCTCCCTTAGTGGTATAGTATCTGAACGGATCAATATCTGATCCGATCAGATCTATACTAGTGTCCCCAGCAGTTTAGGGTTCCCAAAAACGCAGTGTTAGCGGAATCAGCCCAGATACCTGCTAGCACCTGCGTTTTGCCCCTCCGCCCGGCCCAGCCCAGCCCAGCCCACCCAAGTGCAGTATCGATCGATCACTGACACTTACAAAACACTAAATGCATAACTGCAGCGTTCGCAGAGTCAGGCCTGATCCCTGCGATCGCTAACAGTTTTTTTGATAGTATTTTGGTGAACTGGCAAGCACCAGCCCCAGGCAGCGTCAGGTTAGCGCCAGTACCGCTAACACCCACGCACGCACTGTACACCACCCTTAGTGGTATAGTATCTGAACGGATCAATATCTGATCCGATCAGATCTATACTAGCATCCCCAGCAGTTTAGGGTTCTCACAAACGCAGTGTTAGCGGGATCAGCCCAGATACCTGCTAGCACCTGCGTTTTGCCCCTCCGCCCGGCCCAGCCCAGCCCAGCCCACCCAAGTGCAGTATCGATCGATCACTGTCACTTACAAAAGACTAAAACGCATAACTGCAGCGTTCGCAGAGTCAGGCCTGATCCCTGCGATCGCCAACAGATTTTTTGGTAGCGTTTTGGTGAACTGGCAAGCGCCAGCGGCCTAGTACACCCCGGTCGTAGTCAAACCAGCACTACAGTAACACTTGGTGACGTGGCGAGTCCCATAAGTGTAGTTCAAGCTGGTGAGGTGGCAAGCACAAGTAGTGTCCCGCTGCCACCAAAAAGACAAACACAGGCTCGTCGTGCCCATAATGCCCTTCCTGCTGCATTCGCCAATCCTAATTGGGAACCCACCGCTTCTGCAGCGCCCGTACTTCCCCCATTCACATCCCCAACCAAATGCAGTCGGCTGCATGAGAGGCATTTTCTTTATGTCCTCCCGACTACCCCTACCCAGCGAACGCCCCCAAAAAAGATATTGTGTCTGCAGCTAGCGCGGATATAGGCGTGACACCCGCTATTATTGTCCCTCCTGTCCTGACAATCCTGGTCTTTGCATTGGTGAATGTTTTGAACGCTACCATGCACTAGTTGAGTATTAGCGTAGGGTACAGCATTGCACAGACTAGGCACACTTTCACAGGGTCTCCCAAGATGCCATCGCATTTTGAGAGACCCGAACCTGGAACCGGTTACAGTTATAAAAGTTAGTTACAAAAAAAGTGTAAAAAAAAAAAAAAAAATATATATATAAAATAAAAAAAAATAGTTGTCGTTTTATTGTTCTCTCTCTCTCTATTCTCTCTATTGTTCTGCTCTTTTTTACTGTATTCTATTCTGCAATGTTTTATTGTTATTATGTTTTATCATGTTTGCTTTTCAGGTATGCAATTTTTTATACTTTACCGTTTACTGTGCTTTATTGTTAACCATTTTTTTTGTCTTCAGGTACGCCATTCACAACTTTGAGTGGTTATACCAGAATGATGCCTGCAGGTTTAGGTATCATCTTGGTATCATTCTTTTCAGCCAGCGGTCGGCTTTCATGTAAAAGCAATCCTAGCGGCTAATTAGCCTCTAGACTGCTTTTACAAGCCGTGGGAGGGAATGCCCCCCCCCCCACCGTCTTCCGTGTTTTTCTCTGGCTCTCCTGTCTCAACAGGGAACCTGAAAATGCAGCCGGTGATTCAGCCAGCTGACCATAGAGCTGATCAGAGACCAGAGTGGCTCCAAACATCTCTATGGCCTAAGAAACCGGAAGCTACGAGCATTTTATGACTTAGATTTCGCTGGATGTAAATAGCGCCATTGGGAAATTGGGGAAGCATTTTATCACACCGATCTTGGTGTGGTCAGATGCTTTGAGGGCAGAGGAGAGATCTAGGGTCTAATAGACCCCAATTTTTTCAAAAAAGAGTACCTGTCACTACCTATTGCTATCATAGGGGATATTTACATTCCCCGAGATAACAATAAAAATGATTAAAAAAAAATAAAAATGAAAGGAACAGTTTAAAAATAAGATAAAAAAGCAAAAAAATAATAAAGAAAAAAAAAAAAAAAAAAAAAAGCACCCCTGTCGCCCCCTGCTCTCGCACTAAGGCGAACGCAAGCGGCGGTCTGTCGTCAAACGTAAACAGCAATTGCACCATGCATGTGAGGTATCACCGCGAAGGTTAGATCGAGGGCAGTAATTTTTGCAGTAGACCTCCTCTGTAAATCTAAAGTGGTAACCTGTAAAGGCTTTTAAAGGCTTTTAAAAATGTATTTATTTTGTTGCCACTGCACGTTTGTGCGCAATTGTAAAGCATGTCATGTTTGGTATCCATGTACTCGGCCTAAGATCATCTTTTTTATTTCATCAAACATTTGGGCAATATAGTGTGTTTTAGTGCATTAAAATTTAAAAAAGTGTATTTTTTCCCCAAAAAATGCGTTTGAAAAATCGCTGCGCAAATACTGTGTGAAAAAAAAAATGAAACACCCACCATTTTAATCTGTAGGGCATTTGCTTTAAAAAAATATATAATGTTTGGGGGTTCAAAGTAATTTTCTTGCAAAAAAAAAAACTTTTTCATGTAAACAATAAGTGTCAGAAAGGGCTTTGTCTTCAAGTGGTTAGAAGAGTGGGTGATGTGTGACATAAGCTTCTAAATGTTGTGCATAAAATGCCAGGACAGTTCAAAACCCCCCCAAATGACCCCATTTTGGAAAGTAGACACCCCAAGCTATTTGCTGAGAGGCATGTCGAGTCCATGGAATATTTTATATTGCGACACAAGTTGCGGGAAAGAGACAATTTTTTTTTTTTTTTGCACAAAATTGTCACTAAATGATATATTGCTCAAACATGCCATGGGAATATGTGAAATTACACCCCAAAATACATTCTGCTGCTTCTCCTGAGTACGGGGATACCACATGTGTGAGACTTTTTGGGAGCCTAGCCGCGTACGGAACCCCGAAAACCAAGCACCGCCTTCAGGCTTTCTAAGGGCGTGAATTTTTGATTTCTCTCTTGACTGCTTATCACAGTTTCGGAGACCATGGAATGCCCAGGTGGCACAAACCCCCCCCCCCAAATGACCCCATTTTGGAAAGTAGACACCCCAAGCTATTTGATGAGAGGTATAGTGAGTATTTGCAGACCTCACTTTTTGTCACAAAGTTTTGAAAATTGAAAAAAGAAAAAAAAAAAAGTTTTTTCTTGTCTTTCTTCATTTTCAAAAACAAATGAGAGCTGCAAAATACTCACCATGCCTCTCAGCAAATAGCTTGGGGTGTCTACTTTCCAAAATGGGGTCATTTGGGGGGGTTTTGTGCCACCTGGGCATTCCATGGCCTCCGAAACTGTGATAGGCAGTGAAGAGTGAAATCAAAAATTTTCACCCTTAGAAATCCTGAAGGCGGTGATTGGTTTTCGGGGTCCCGTACACGGCTAGGCTCCCAAAAAGTCCCACACATGTGGTATCCCCGTACTCAGGAGAAGTAGCTAAATGTATTTTGGGGTGCAATTCCACATATGCCCATGGCCTGTGTGAGCAATATATCATTTAGTGACAACTTTGTGCAAAAAAAAAAAAAAAAAAAAAAAAAAATGTGTCACTTTCCCGCAACTTGTGTCAAAATATAAAATATTCCATGGACTCAATATGCCTCTCTGGAAATAGCTTGGGGTGTCTACTTTCCAAAATGGGGTCATTTGGGGGGGTTTTGTGCCACCTGGACATTCCATGGCCTCCGAAACTGTGATAGGCAGTAAAGAGTGAAATCATAAATTTACGCCCTTAGAAATCCTGAAGGCGGTGATTGGATTTCGGGGCCCCGTACGCGGCTAGGCTCCCAAAAAGTCCCACACATGTGGTATCCCCATATTCAGGAGAAGCAGCAGAATGTATTTTGGGGTGCAATTCCACATAGGCCCATGGCCTGTGTGAGCAATATATCATTTAGTGACAACTTTTTGTAAATATTTTTTTTTTTTTTTGTCATTATTCAATCACTTGGGACAAAAAAAATAAATATTCAATGGGTTCAACATGCCTCTCAGCAATTTCCTTGGGGTGTCTACTTTCCAAAATGGGGTCATTTGGGGGGGTTTTGTACTGCCCTGCCATTTTAGCACCTCAAGAAATGACATAGGCAGTCATAAACTAAAAGCTGTGTAAATTACAGAAAATGTACCCTAGTTTGTAGACGCTATAACTTTTGCGCAAACCAATAAATATACGCTTATTGACATTTTTTTTACCAAAAACATGTGGCCGAATACATTTTGGCCTAAATGTATGACTAAAATTGAGTTTATTGGATTTTTTTTATAACAAAAATTAGAAAATATAATTTTTTTTCAAAATTTTCGGTCTTTTTCCATTTATAGCGCAAAAAATAAAAACCGCAGAGGTGATCAAATACCATCAAAAGAAAGCTCTATTTGTGGGAAGAAAAGGACGCAAATTTCGTTTGGGTACAGCATTGCATGACCGCGCAATTAGCAGTTAAAGCGACGCAGTGCCAAATTGGAAAAAGACCTCTGGTCCTTAGGCAGCATAATGGTCCGGGGCTCAAGTGGTTAATGCCTTATGGGCATTCCAAAGAACAAATTTATCTGTGTCTGAATGCTCATTTTCGCTAAAGTAATGCACTAAATGTTGTTCTAATATACTTTTGGTATCAGCTTCCTGTAAGAGAAGTGGGTTAGCTCTCCAAATTGGAACAGGATTGGAAGAAAAAGAGTCCCTTATTGTCAAGGTTACTGATGCGTGGTCTGACCATGTAATCTCGTTGATGGATGCTGAGATTGTTCTGGATAATGTCCACTGGTCAATGAGGAATAGGTCTATCCTTGTATAAGTACCACATGGGTTAGAAAAAAAAGTAAAATCCCTCTCTCCTGCATGGAGGCATCTCCATGCATCAAATACGTTTTGGCGGTGTATGGATTCTTGGAGTGTTGGGAGCTTTCTGGTAGTGTGCGACGTAGAGTCGAGGTGTGGATCTGGGATTATGTTAAAGTCCCCACACACCACCAAGGCCCCTTTTTGATGGGCTCGAATCTTTCGAAAAAGTCTGTTGACAAAACGTATCTGATGAGCGTTTGGAGCATATACATTCACAATGGTGTATGGTGAGGAGTTTATGCTGCAGATGAGTATTATAAACCTTCCCTGTGGATCTGTGATTGCCTTGTAAGATTGGAAAGATACCGTGTCTCGTATTGCAATAAGAACCCCTCTTTTTTTTGATTCCGTATTAGCAGTAAAAATATGGGGGAACTGCAAGTTTGAGCATTTTGGTGGGGATATAGTGCTGAAGTGCGTCTCTTGTGCACAAAGAACGTCGCTTTTAAATTGTATAGCTTCATTCCACATTGATTTGCGCTTGACAGGGTGGTTAAGGCCCTTCACATTCATGGACAGGAAAGTTACCCCCATTTGTACTGCAGAAATACAAGCATGTGATATTTTACTTGCATAAGTGTTCTTTTGTGGGAGAATGGCTCCCTCTTGTGGTCATGAACGGTATAGAATATATTTGGAAAAGCTAATATTGATTTAAAATGGTTTGTACTCACATTGAAGATTTTGCATCTTGCTTTTTCGTTACGGTTTGGCATATGGAGTTGGAGGAGTTTTCGCAGAGATGTTATCTCAGAGGAGACATAACTAAAGTCATCAAAAGGCTGTAAAGGAATCTGTAAGTTCCGACTGTATTGGAGAAATATGTTATAAAGAAAAACATAACTGATTATGAACAGAAAAGTCAGAGAAGTAAACGTACTTCGTAAGTGTGATAACTGAACTTTTTGAACCAAGTATGGGTATTGTATACCCGAATGCAGCATTTTGCTGCTCAAGAGTAGTCAGAGGGGAGAGTTTGTGAGCCGAGAGAGGCTGTTCCTCCCCAGAACAGTGTGTAACATGTATATGCTTTCCAGATGGTCAGTGCTTTTTAGCATTTTTGGCTGTGACCTTTTGCCATTCAGGGTTTACACGTGAGGTGCTCTTAGAAAGAGAAGGATTATTATCAGGCTCTAGAATGATCTTCCATTCTTTTAGCAAAGACAATCCTTTTTCCAAGGTATCTACATTAAAAGTGCGTCCATCCTTGGTGATTGTGATTTTTGTGGGAAAGCACCATCGATAGTTGATCTGATGGTTCCTGAGGGCCTTAGTAATTGTAGCTAAGTTCCGTCTCTTTTGGAGGGTGTACTGCGACAGATCTGCAAAGAATTGCAGGTTTTGATGTTGTGAGGGAACATACTCCCTGGAACACATCGCAGACATTAATTTTTCCTTCACATGAAAAAAGTGTAGCCTTAATATTACATCCCTTGGAACTTGATCAGGGAGATAGGTAGGTTTGGGCAAGCGATGGATCCTATCTATGGTTACATCAAGATCTGTGAGTTCAGGGATGATATCTTTAACCACTTGCTTACTGGGCACTTAAACCCCCCTCCTGCCCAGACCAATTTTGAGCTTCCAGCGCTGTCGCACTTTGAATGACAATTGCGCGGTCATACAACACTGTACCCAAATGAAATTTTTATCATTTTTTTCCCACAAATAGAGCTTTCTTTTGGTGGTATTTAATCACAGCTGGGGTTTTTATTTTTTGCTAAACAAACAAAAAAAGATGGAAAATTTTGAAAAAAAAAAAAATCATGTTTAATAGTTTGTTATAAAATTTTGCAAACAGGTAATTTTTCTCCTTCATTGATATGCACTGATGAGGCGGCACTGGTGGGCACTGATAGGCTGCACTGATGGGCACGGATAGGCACAGATAAGGCGGCACTGATAGGCACAGTTAAGGCGGCACTGATAGGCACAGTTAAGGCGGCACTGATAGGCACAGTTAAGGCGGCACTGATAGGCACAGTTAAGGCGGCACTGATGGGGACAGTTAAGGCGGTACTGATGGGCACAGATAAGGCGGCACTGATGGCCACAGATGGGCGGCACGGATAGGTGGCACAGATAGGTGGCACTGATAGGTGGCACTGATAGGTGGCACTGATAGGTGGCACTGATAGGTGGCACTGATGGGGGGGCACTGATGGGGGGCACTGATGGGTGGCACTGATGGGCAGTGATGGGTGGCACTGATGGGCAGTGATGGGTGGCACTGATGGGCACTTATGGGCACTGGTAGGTGACACTGATGGGCACTGATAGGTTGCACTGATGTGGGTGCTGATGGGTGGCACTAATGTGGGTGCTGATGGGTGGCACTGATGTGGGTGCTGATGGGTGGCACTGTGGGCACTGATGGGTGGCACTGTGGGCACTGATGGGTGGCACTGTGGGCACTGATGGGTGGCGCTGATTGATGGCACTGTGGGCACTGATGGGTTAATATGGTGGGCACTGGTAGGCAGCACTGCTGCCTATTGCTTCTTGTTGTAAGATCGCCGTGATCGGGACTGATGTCCCGATCACGGCCGCCGGTGATCGGGTTTTTTTTTCCTCCTCACGCTGTCAGCGCGAGGAGGAAAAATAGCCGATTACCGGCTCTGTTTACATCACATGATCAGCTGTCATTGGCTGACAGCTGATCATGTGGTAAGGGGTTGGGGCCAACCCCTTACTCTGATCTGTGATCAGGCGAGTCTCATAGACTCGCTGATCACCGAGCGCGCCGCGCGCGCCCTGCAGGGGGCGCGCAGGCCGCTCGTGCACGGGACGACGTCAATGGACGTAGTCCCGGCAATTCAGATCCGCGCTGTTGCCGTCATTTGGCAATGGCCCGGATCTGAAGCAGTTAAACAGGGTGATAGTATAATCACGCAGGTCATTCTGCTGCACTGTTTCTGGGATCCCTCTAATTTTTAAGTTGTTTCTTCTGCTTCTGTCTTCCATGTCAGCCATTTTGGATTTGAGCCCTTCTATTACCTCCTCTTTCTCGTCATGAACATCCACCAAATCATTTATGGTGAATGCAAATTCCCCCATCTTGCTTTCAATGTGTTCCACCCTCGATTCCACTGCTTGGATGTCTGTATTGAATTTTTGCATGCAGGACATCATGTCAGTTTGAATTGAGCTTCTTAGTGATAGTAACATGTCTTTTAAGACAGTGTCCATAACAGGCATGTTATTTGTTGGGAACACTTCTATACTATCTGGCAGTTCTCTAGTGTCTTCCCCTGAATCACTGCTGGGACTGGCTGCTAAATTGCATCCAGAGCCATCCATCTTAAATCTGGCTTTAGCTGGGCTTGCAGATTGTGGGGTATTAGGACATGACTGCGGGCTTCGGGGAGACCCACTATTGAAGCTATTTGAAGCCTGTTTAGCTTGGCTGGAGTGTGGTTTCTGGGCTGGGGTAGATGTGCTGCCGGCGCCATCTTGCCTACCTCCATGTGCTTGCCAGGATACAAAGTCCGTCAGTTTCTGGGGTCCCCTCGTCTCCTTTCTCTTCCTTGTCATGGTCCCTGGTGCTGTAGGGTGTAGATCGCTCTAATTGTGGGGAGAAATCCCTCTCTGGAAAGCCGATCAGAGCCGCTGAAGATTCGTGGGAAGAGGAGCTCAGCTCTCACACTGCCATCTCTGTTCCCAGCTGGCCACCCCCCCCCCCGCAAGATCACTTTTATCGGCGGCGGGAGAGGGGCACCCCCTTCTGCCGCTCTCCGGTGCCCTCCACCGCTTATCGGAGCCGTCTGTAGCAGCGAAGGCGATCGGATCCTCTCCCTAGCCTGAAATAAACAGGTTGGTGACCACCGCTCCAGGTAACTGGGTTTGAATTTCCCGTCCTCCGCTAGGTGAATTGTGAGAGCTCCAGGTGCTGGCGATTGCTATTCCAATGGTATAGGTGCAATGAAAAATCTGGACTGTCGCACTCCGGATTGGAATAAAAAAGGTAAAATCTTCTTTATTGAAAAAATGACATGGTATAAAATGCGTACATTGCTCTGTTGAAGTGATACAGCATAACCGCTGATGCGTTTCACGCTCCCATAGAGCGCTTACTCATAGCTGGTTTGTACAACAATGAAAGTCACTTATATACACATTATACGTCTCACACATGACCCCATACTGATTGTATAACTCTAAACAGCTGATCGTTAGATTGTATGGCCTCTTAACATAGAGTTAATTGGGTGTGTGTTTTATGGTGGAGTGTTTATTGAAGACGTGAATGTGCAGACAAGATGTTTCTATAGACAATACAAAAAATATCCATAAATAAAAAGTTTATATTGCTTTTAAAAGTCTTTTGAAGAAGGAAAGTTAGGAAGATATAAAGTTTCCTTTCTTTCCACGGGACTGAGATAGGTGCTAAAACTAGCGCTTAGACGTATAAACATGTAAACCATTATATAAATGAATGCAGGTATATATGAGCCATATGGCCCAGCAGCCATGGCATAGTGTGAAAGATATCATATGTCTGCTCAGTTTACAAAAAATTTTTTATATATAAATGAGAATATTGTAAAGGTTATTATGAGGAAACACTATGAAAAAACCACTGTGTTTTGTAAACGATAAAGTCTAATACCCCGTACACACGGTCGGATTTTCCGATGGAAAATGTCCGATTGGAGCGTGTTGTCGGAAATTCCGACCGTGTGTGGGCTCCATCGGACATTTTCCATCGGATTTTCTGACACACAAAGTTTGAGAGCAGGATATAAAATTTTCCGACAACAAAATCCGTTGTCGGAAATTCCGATCGTGTGTACACAAATCCGACGGACAAAGTGCCACGCATGCTCAGAATAAATAAAGAGATGAAAGCTATTGGCCACTGCCCCGTTTATAGTCCCGACGTACGTGTTTTACGTCACCGCGTTTAGAACGATCGGATTTTCCGACAACTTTGTGTGACCGTGTGTATGCAAGACAAGTTTGAGCCAACATCCGTCGGAAAAAATCCTAGGATTTTGTTGTCGGAATGTCCGAACAAAGTCCGACCGTGTGTACGGGGCATTACATGTGAGGATCTGTGACAGTGTTTGCATGACTTTCAAATTTCATGACTTTATGTGAACTCTACCAGATTTGAGATGCAAACAAAGTGTATGCATATATGGTGTGTGGGTGCTTTTTTAGTAATCTGAACTCCACAAGGAGAAAAAAAAAAAAAAAAAAAAAGTATTTTATAAATGCATGTATATGTGCATTTATGTGTATCATAAATATAAAAGGTGAAAATGAAAAATAAAGTGGAGATCAACATAAAACGTGAAGGGGGCATGTGTATATATATATATCTATCATCGTGAAAGTATATATAGAATATATATAAAATGAAACAAAGTGGAAACTAAACCATGTGTTTGTGGCTTGACTAAAAAACACGATCAATAAATGCTCTATGTCTGAGTATATGTTTCCCATGCAATCTCCTACACATATACCTGTCGAGCTTGTGTTACGCATACAGGAAATAAATGGTAATAAAACATATCATGCAAAAATAATTCTGTGGCTCAAACTCTCAAAAATATATGTCTTTCAAAGCATATGCTTATCCACCTGATAGCATTCACTGTGGTTAAACGAAAAAATGGGCGTTTACTAAGCGTGTTGTTTTAAAGCAATCTCATCTCTTGGTGTACCGTCTTCATGTGCATGGGCAGAACTATATGAGATAAAGAAGATAAATGTTAAGTCTAAATGTGTTATCGTCCCCCTCATCCATCCGGAGTATGGCACTTAAAATACACATATTTCTAAGTAAATACCAATTCAAGTGGATGAGTGACAAGACAGACATGTGGACGGTGTATCTCCTTGCTCGCTGCAACCCCTGGTAAAGGATGGTGTGTATATATGCCCCCTGAAGGTGAAAAATGGACTTATGCGTTCAAAATCGTGAGGGCTATTCCTATAAATTAGGTGTTGTAGCTTGCTTACAGCAACCGTTGGACAGTGGTGTCTGATTGGAGATGAAGAATAAATAACTAACTAAACAGACAAACCAAAAGTTAGTAAATATAACCCATAATGTCCTTTTGGTATGAATGTATAGATATATATCCCCAATCGTTCATCCATGTAAAGAAATAAATACAAGAACCTCATCAAGGTTCTGTTTTGAAGAGAGGAAAAGAAGGAATATTTCAGCCAGACTATATGTAGCCAAGCTCTTGGATAGTTGCAATTTAAGCTCTTATGCAATTTTTTTGAGAGAGAGCTGTTTAGAGTTATACAATCAGTATGGGGTCATGTGTGAGACGTATAATGTGTATATAAGTGACTTTCATTGTTGTACAAACCAGCTATGAGTAAGCGCTCTATGGGAGCGTGAAACGCGTCAACGGTTATGCTGTATCACTTCAACAGAGCATTGTACGCATTTTATACCATGTCATTTTTTCAATAAAGAAGATTTTACCTTTATTATTCCAATCCGGAGTGCGGCAGTCCAGATTTTTCATTGCACCTCTCCCTAGCCTAGCCTGACATGGAGACAAGTGAGGGGAAGATGGCTCCCACCCATCTCCATATCATTGCAGGGCAGAAGCGATGTCAAAACGTCACTTCTGCCCAATGCTCTTAAAGGGACTTTTTTTTATTTTTTTTAAATGACATTACATTTTTTTTTATTGCATTTTGATGTAAATATGAGATCTGAGGTCTTTTTGACCCCAGATCTCATATTTAAGAGGCCCTGCCATGCTTTTTTTCTATTAAAATGGATGTTTACATTCCTTGTAACAGGAATAAAAGCGATCCATTTTTTTTTTTTTAAAGAACAGTGTAAAAATTGAAAATAGAAGGTAAAACAAATATTTTTTTTTAAACGCGTCCCATCCTGCCGAGCTCGCGCGCCGAAGCGAACGCATAAGTGAGCAGCGCCCGCATGTAAAACCACACATGTGAGGTATCGCCGTGATCGTTGGAGCGAGAGCAATAATAATTCTAGCCCTAGACCTCCTCTGTAACTCAAAACATGCAACCTGTAGAATTTTTTAAACAACATTTTTTTAAGGATAAAAGTTTGTCGCCATCCCACGAGCGGGCGCAAGTCTGAATTGTGACATGTTGGGTATCAATTTACTTGGCGTAACATTATCTTTCACATTATAAAAAAAATATGGCTAACTTTACTGTTGTCTTATTTTTTTAATTCAAAAAAGTGAATTTTTTCCCAAAAAAGTGCGCTTGTGAGACCGCTGCGCAAATACGGTGTCACAAAAAGTATTGCAACGACCGCCATTTTATTCTCTAGGGTGTTAGAAAAAAATGTATATAATGTTTGGGGGTTCTAAGTAATTTTCAAGCAAAAAAAATAAATGTTTTTAACTTGCAAACACCAAATCTCAGAAAGAGGCTTAATCAGGTTAATCACCACTGGGTTCTTAATTAATGCTAAATAAATGAAAAAAGACTGAAAACCAAAAAAAAACACTTTTTTCTCCGTTTCTGTTATAAAATTTTGCAAATAAATAATTGTTCTTCATAAATTTAGGCCAAAATGTACTCTGATACACAGAGGCGTAGCTTGAAGCTTGTGGGCCCCGATGCAAAAGTTGACCTGGGCCCCCCCCACGACTTCCAACGTGCATGCAAGTACATCCCCCGCATGCCAAGATACTCAAAGTGGCTTAAGAGTTTTGAGTTCCCAGAGTTCCTCCTTACATCAGAGGACAGGGGTTACCGCTGGAGAATCAGAGGACAGGGGTTACCGCTGGAGAATCAGAGGACAGGGGTTACCGCTGGAGAATCAGAGGACAGGGGTTACCGCTGGAGAATCAGAGGACAGGGACCCCTGGCAGGTCACTTGGCAGAGTTCCTTTCCCATCCCAGCAATGTATACAGCTCCCCCCCACACTACACAGGGCTGAAATCGCATTCCTTTACACACTGTCAGTCTTCACAGGGTGTATCTGGCTTTTATGTTGCCCTTCTGACCTGTGAAATTCTCTGGTCAGAACGGCAGTGTAGTTGCAGTAGGCAGGCACACCTTGTGCAGATCATGGCTATCTGGCTGTGTTGTAAATGAATGTGATTTCAGTCCTGCGGAGGAGGAACAGTATAGAGTGCTGTAATGGGAAAGGAGCTCAGCAGTCGGGCATAGCATGCAGGGTGGAGGGGGTGGTCAGGGAGCTTGGGGGGGGGGTGCAACTTAGATCTGGGAGGGCAAAGCCATGTCACACAAAATCTGGAGCCTGCAGCCCTTCAAAGGCCTCCCGAGGAGGTGTTAAGGGATTTGTTTTAGCAATTTCTGAAGGTTTCTCTGTCAGTGTTGACAGGTGTTGGGGGAAGGTCACCTCCCGGAGGTGTGTGTCTCTTCCCCCCAGTTGTCAGGGAAGTGGGGTAAGTAGACATCCCCAGGGGGGGTACAGAGAATCCCAGCTGGTGACTAGGAGACACTGAGCAGTGTCATATCTCACCAGTGACATTGGTCCCATCGTGGCTACAGGACGGCACTCTCCTCCTCTTGCCTTGCTGAGCTCGGTTAACATTCCATGTTGCCAGCACAAAGCACAGACACTTCCCCATCCTGGGCTGTTCTCACCTCGTGCTCCTCTCCATTCAGGAAATGGCTCACAGCTTCTCCCCAGCCAATGGGAACAGAGGGGTGTGAACTGTGGAAGGCAAAGTAGAAACCCAGTACTGGAGGGTGGCTGTGGAGCCCTAGGGCAGATCGAAGCTGGTTTTGTGGAGGATATGATAATATGACAGTGAGGCTGCAGGGGCCCCCTGGAGCTAGGGGCAGGGTTGAGATGTGACCCCTGCAACCCCTGCAACCCCTTATGCTGCGCCAATGCTGATACATTTGGTGAAAATAACCCAAATCAGTGTATATTATTCAGTCTGTAGGAAAGTGTTATGCTTTGCGTCTATATCTATTAAGGCTCTTGCGGGAAAACCAAGGAAGCTTAGACTTCTGTAGTTTATTAATGCTTTACTAAGCAGGAAAGCTGCACATACAACTGTAGAATACACAATACAGCACAACTCATAGCTTACAAAAATATGCCTACAAATATAAACATGTACAACATGTACGCATTAAGTAAACTAAAAAGTTACTCAACTTACTGTAGGGTTTAAGATGTAATGTCCTTCATGGTTTCTTGCTTAAAAGTGTCTCCAAAACTCTCCAGCTTCTGGTAGCCACGTCTTTCCTCACTGTCCTTCAAAACACCTCTTTTCTGAAACACGTTTCTTTCAAAAGCTAAATCTCCTCCCCCTAACTCCTGCTTACATCACATCCTACCAAGAACTTCCTGTCTCAGCTCCAAAACCTATCCAACTGGTTTATTTACAAATCAATGGAGGGGAAGAGCCTCTGTAAAAATATGCTCTTAAAAATCGAACTTTATATTATTCTTAAAGTGATTAATAGCCATAGCAACACAGAAAGTTGAAGCTATCAATGCTCCCCACTGAGATCACCGCCTGTGGAAGGAAATTCCACATCCTTGCCGCTCTTACAGTAAAGAACCCTCTACGTAGTTTAAGGTTAAACCTCTTTTCTTCTAATTGTAATGAGTGGCCACGAGTCTTATTAAACTCTCTTCTGCGAAAAAGTTTTATCCCTATTGTGGGGTCACCAGTAGGGATGAGCTTCGTGTTCGAGTCGAACCCATGTTCGAGTCGAACCCATGTTTGACTCGAACATCGGCTGTTCGGTCGTTCGCCGAATTGCGAACGATATGGGCCGTTCGCGCCAAATTCGCGTGGCGCGTCACGGCCCATAATTCACTGCGGCATCGCAGTGCATTGCTGCTGATGATTGGCCAAGCATGCACTATGACCCGCATGCTTGGCCAATCACAGCGCCGCCTGAACAGAGAGCCGTAATTGGCCAAAGCCAAGGAGGCTTTGGCCAATTATGGCTCAGGGGATTTAGTACACGCCCCACACTATATAAGGCCGCCTGAATGGCGGCCCTGTGCAGTGTGTTCCGGTGTGCTGAGAGATAGAGAGAGAGAGAAAGAGAGACAGTGTCATTTCATTTGAGTTAGCTAGATTAGGCAGGACAGTCAGTCAGTTAGCTGCACTTAAAGTGTATTGTGTATATATATGCATCCCAGGTGTTGCATATATATATATATATATATATATATATATACACTGTATTCAGTTTAGCTAGATCCGTTCCTGTTATCTTCTAGACTATTTACATTTAGTGCAGTGCGTCCTGCACACAGTGTTCAGCTAGATCCGTTCCTGTTATCTTCCTACTGACAGGCAGGCTTGTCTTGTTACAGTATTTACAGCTACCTGAAGAAAATTACTGGTGTTCTTTTGATCCTATTAGTACCACAGTCAGGCAGCTAGACTATTTACATTTAGCGCAGTGCGTCCTGCTCACAGTGTTCAGCTAGATCCGTTCCTGTTATCTTCCTACTGACAGGCAGGCTTGTCTTGTTACAGTATATAAAGCTACCTGAAGAAAATTACTGGTGTTCTTTTGATCCTATTAGTACCACAGTCAGGCAGCTAGACTATTTACATTTAGTGCAGTGCGTCCTGCTCACAGTGTTCAGCTAGATCCGTTCCTGTTATCTTCTTACTGACAGGCAGGCTTGTCTTGTTACAGTATTTTGAAGAACATTACTGGTGTTCTTTTGATCCTATTAGTACCACAGTCAGGCAGCTAGACTATTTACAGTTAGTGCAGTGCGTCCTGCTCACAGTGTTCTGCTAAACCTACAAGTTAGTGGGGTGCGTCCTGCTCACAGTGTTCAGCTAAACCTACAAGTTAGTGGGGTGCGTCCACCTCACAGTGTTCAGCTAAACCTACAAGCTAGTGGGGTGCGTCCTGCTCACAGTGTTCAGCTAGATCCGTTTCTGTTATCTTCTTACTGAAAGTCAGGCTTGTCTTGTTACAGTAAATACAGCTACCTGAAGAAAATTGCTGGTGTTCTTTTGATCCTATTAGTACCACAGTCAGGCAGTTAGTGCAGTGCGTCCTGCTCAGTGTTCAGCTAAACCTACAAGTTAGTGGGGTGCGTCCACCTCACAGTGTTCAGCTAAAGCTACCTGTAGAAGGTTGGTGGTGTTCTCATACTACAGGCAGGCAGTTGATTTTGCTAGCTGCAGTATCAGTACATATATATATATAAATATATATATCTATATCCCAGCTTAGTGCAGCTACAGGCCATTAGTATGTCTGGAAGGCCAAGAAGGAGAGGCAGACAGTCACAAGCCAATAAGAGAGGGCAAGCAGGCTCTGTGTCTAGTGCTGGACGGTGCATCCTCATCAGCACGTGGCCATGGGACACGCTTGGCCTTTTTTTCGGCAGCTAGCCGTGTTGAGCCGCAACATGCGGAAGACTTGGTCGAGTGGATGACCAAGCCGTCCTCATCCTCCTCATCCTCTCTCACCCATGCCCAGGGTACTTTGTCTGGCAAAGCAGCGGCCTCTTCCCTCGGCTCAATGTCATCAGTGACTCCTTCCCTAGCCCCACCATGTCCTCCTGAGGAGTCCCTCGAACTGTTTGACCACAGTGTTGGGTACATGCTCCAGGAGGATGCCCAGCGTTTGGAAGGCTCTGATAATGATACTGAGCTCGATGAAGGCAGCAACATGAGCACGGGCAGAGGGGGTGCCCAAGAAGGACAGCAATCTGGCAGTCATGCTCCCCCTGCTGCAGCATACTGCCAGGTTTGCTCCAGTGATGAGGAGGGAGGGGATGATGAGGTCACTGACTCAACGTGGGTGCCTGATAGGAGAGAGGAGGAGGAGGAGGCGGCACATCACCAACGAGGCAGGATGCCCTCCAGGGGCCAGCCTAAGGGCAGCACATTGACTGCATCACACCCCAAAGCTCCACATGTGCAGGGCGCTGCAGTCTCTGCGCATTATTCAAAAAGTTCTTTGGTGTGGGCCTTTTTTGAGACGAGTGCATCAGATCGCACCGCTGCTATTTGCAACATATGTCTCAAGCGTATCTCACGTGGCCAAAACATCTCCCGCTTGGGTACCACATGCTTGACCAGACATATGTTGACCTGCCATGCAGTTCGTTGGCAAGCGTATCTAAAAGACCCACACCAAAGAACAAAGAGGACCTCTCCTTGCTCCTCATCAGCTGAGATTTCCAACCCCAGTAGACCTTCAGTCCTCTCTGAGACCTGCACTGAGAGGAATGAAGGTGTAGAATTAGGTGTGTCACAGCCAAGTACTTGTGGGCAATCTGCTTTTGGTACACCGACGTCAGATTGTACCAGGCAAATTTCCCTGCCCCAGCTGCTGCACCGCCGAAAGAAGCTTGCTCCCAGCCATCCACATGCCCAGCGGTTGAATGCTAGCTTGGCAAAATTGCTAGCACTTCAACTGCTGTCTTTTCAGTTGGTAGACTCTGCCCCCTTCCGTGAGTTTGTGGAATGTGTGGTTCCTCAGTGGCAGGTACCTAAACGCCACGTTTCCTCACGGAAGGCGATTCTGGCTCTCTACCGGCATGTGGAAGGCAATGTCCATGCCTCGCTGGACAGGGCGGTCAGCGGTAAGGTGCATATTACCGCTGACTCATGGTCCAGCAGGCATGGACAGGGACGTTCCCTAAGTTTCACGGCGCATTGGGTGACTCTGCTGGCAGCTGGGAAGGATGTAGGACAAGGTGCAGTAGTGTTGGAGGTTGTTCCACCACCATGCCTCCAAAATGCTAGTGATTGTGACACACCTCTCTCCTCCACCCCCTCCTCTTCTTCTTCCTCCATGGCCTCTTCCTCGGAACCAGCGGTGCTCCGTAGTCATTCAAGGGGCTACGCAAGTATGCAGGCCAAAAGATGCCATGCGGTGCTTGAGCTGGTGTGCTTGGGGGACAGGAGCCACACTGGGGCAGAGGTTCTGTCAGCTCTGCAGGGGCAGGTTCAGAGGTGGTTGACGCCACGCCAACTTAAGGCAGGAATGGTGGTTTGCGACAATGGCACCAACCTCCTCTCTGCCCTCCGACAGGGACAAATGACCCATGTGCCCTGTTTGGCTCACGTCCTTAACTTGGTGGTGCAGCGGTTCTTGGGCAGGTACCCGGGCTTACAGGATGTCCTGAGGCAGGCCAGGAAAGTCTGTGTGCATTTCCGCCGGTCATATAATGCCAGTGCTCGGCTGACGGACCTCCAAAAGGAGTTTAACCTGCCCAAGAACCGCCTAATCTGTGACATGCCCACCAGGTGGAACTCAACGTTGGCCATGCTGCAGCGGCTGCACACGCAGCAGAGGGCCATCAATGAGTACCTGTGCGACTATGGCACCAGGACAGGGTCAGGGGAGCTTGTTTTTTTTTCCCCACGCCAGTGGGCCATGATCAGGGATGCATGCACTGTCCTGTCACCATTTGAGGAGGCCACGAGGATGGTGAGCAGTGACAGTGCATGCATCAGTGACACTGTCCCCCTTGTCCACCTGTTGGAGCACACGCTGCGTGGAATAATGGACAGGGCACTTGAGGCAGAACAGAGGCAGGAAGAGGAGGACTTCCTTAGCTCTCAAGGCTCCCTTTATCCAGACAGTGTTCCTGCGTGCCCGCCGATCACACAGGAAGAGGACGAGGAGGAGGAGGAGGAGGAGGAGGAAGATTGTGTCAGTATGGAGGTGGAGCCTGGCACTCAGCATCAGCAGCAGTCTTTAAGGGATCAGTCCCAAGAAACACATGGACTTGTACGTGGCTGGGAGGAGGTGGCTGCGGACCATGTCGTCCTGAGTGACCCAGAGGACTCCGGACCGAATGCCTCAGCAAACCTACGCTGCATGGCCTCCCTGATCCTGCAAAGCCTGCATAAGGATCCTCGTATTCGTGGTATCAAGGAGAAGGACCAATACTGGCTGGCAACCCTCCTTGATCCACGTTACAAGGGTAAGGTTGCGGACCTTATCTTGCCATCGCAGAGGGAGCAGAGGATGAAACATATTCGGGAGGCCTTGCAGAGAGGTCTGTGCAACGTGTTCCCACAGGCTGGGAGGTTACAAACTCCTGTTTCTGGACAACGTGTTGCTGAGGCTTCGGTCAGTCAAAGAAGGAGCGGTGGAGAAGGTGGCCGTCTGACCGATGCATTCAGACAATTTTTTGGTCCGCAGCCCCAAGGTATGATCGGTTCCAGCAACCATCGCCAGCGTCTGTTTTACATGGTGCAGGAATACCTAGGGGCAAGATCAGACTTATACACCTTTCCCACCGAAAATCCTCTGGGTTACTGGGTCTTGAGGATGGATCACTGGCCAGAGCTTGCACAGTATGCAATTGAGCTACTGGCCTGTCCTGCATCCAGCGTTCTTTCGGAACGCACATTCAGTGCTGCTGGAGGCGTGGTAACCGATCACAGGGTGCGTCTGTCCACCGACTCGGTCGATCGACTGACCTTCATAAAAATGAATCAGTCTTGGATCACCACCAGCTACCAAGCACCTGATGCTGATGTAACCGAATAATTTTTTTTGAAATCTCAGATCCCTTCAAAGACTGCCTATGCTGATGCTGAGTGACTATCCCTGAGTAATTATCCTCTTCCTCCTCAATCATCACGCTGATAGCTTGTAAGAACATTTTTGGTTCTGGGCGCCACCACCAGTGCCTAAGGCACAATTTTTCAGCCCCTGTTTAACAGGGGTGTGTAATTACAATTTTTGATGTAATACTTTGCAGCAGGGCTCGTTCCTGCATTCCAACTAGAGTGTCTGTGAGGGGTTGCAATGTTGTGGCACCAGCACCAGTGCCTAAGGCCTAATTTTTCAGCTCCTGTTCAACAGGGGCATGTAATTACAATTCTTGATCTAATATTTCACAGCAGGGCCCTGTGAGGGCTTACAGTGTTGTGGCCACAGCAACACCTAAGGCCCAAATTTCTGCTGAGTATATAGGGCAGGACCCTACTTTCAAACATCTAACTTACAAACGACTCCTACTTGCAAACGGAAGGAGACAACAGGAAGTGAGATGAAATCTACCCCTAGAAAGGGAAATTCTCTCCTGTAAGAGTTAATATGGGAAAAACATTTCTCCTTTCCACTGATGCTTTCCAATCCTTGTTCCACAAGAAACCCAAATTTTTAAAAAACATTTGTCATTGGGACAAAAAGTGAGGGGAAATCTTCTGAAGAGGAGGAAAGACAGCTAAACAAATGTCACAGGGGTGATAACCCTTCCCTATGTTTTCCAAAAAGCTTAAAAAAGATTTTTTGGCTGGAGCTAAACACGTTAAAAATGTTCAAAATTACAAACAGATTCTACTTAACAACAAACCTACAGTCCCTGTCTTGTTTGAACCGCCTGTATACTGCTGTTCAGAGTATATAGGGCCTGGTGGCCCCACACCTTTCCTTATTTTAATTTGGGTGCGGGGTTCCCCTTAATATCCATACAAGACCCAAAGGGCCTGGTAATGGACTGGGGGGTACCCATGCCGTTTGTCTCACTGATTTTCATCCATATTGCCAGGACCCGACATTACATTAAACCCGCAAGCAGTTTTAAATGAGATTTTCTCCTTTAAAAATGACATTTGGTGCAGGGGCTGTTCTAAACACGGGAAACACATGTCACTTTACAGGCATACTATAGACACCCCCCAGGTACCATATTTAAAGGAATATTTCACTTTTTTTTACTTTAAGCATCATTAAAATCACTGCTCCCGAAAAAACGGCCGTTTTTAAAAGTTTTTTTTGCATTGATACATGTCCCCTGGGGTAGGACCCGGGTCCCCAAACCCTTTTTAGGACAATACTATGCAAATTAGCCTTTAAAATGAGCACTTTTGATTTCGAACGTTCGAGTCCCATAGACGTCAATGGGGTTCTAACGTTCGTGGGAACTTTCGGTCCGTTCGCAGGTTCTGGTGCGAACCGAACCGGGGGATGTTCGGCTCATCCCTAGTCACCAGTACAGTATTTGTAAATTGAAATCATATCCCCTCTCAAGCGTTTCTTCTCCAGAGAGAATAAGTTCAGTGCTTGCAACCTTTCCTCATAACTAAGATCCTCCAGACCCTTTATTAGCTTTGTTGTCCTTCTTTGTACTCGCTCCATTTCCAGTACATCCTTCCTGAGGACTGGTGCCCAGAACTGGACAGCATACTCCAGGTGCGGCCGGACCAGAGACTTGTAGAGCGGGAGAATTATAATTTTATCTCTTGCGTTGATCCCCCTTTTAATGCATGCCAATATTCTGTTTGCTTTATTAGCAGCAGCTTGGCATTGCATGCCATTGCTGAGGCTATCATCTACTAGGACCCCCAGGTCCTTTTCCATCCTAGATTCCCCCAGAGGTTTTCCCCCCAGTGTATAGATTGCATTCATATTTTTGCCACCCAAATGCATTATTTTACATTTTTCTACATTGAACCTCATTTGCCATGTAGTCGCCCACCCCATTAATTTGTTCAGGTCTTTTTGCAAGGTTTCCACATCCTGCGGAGAAGTTATTGCCCTGCTTAGCTTAGCATCGTCTGCAAATACAGAGATTAAACTGTTTATCCCATCCTCCAGGTCGGTTATAAACAAATTAAATAGGATTGGTCCCAGCACAGAACCCTGGGGAACCCCACTACCCACCCCTGACCATTCTGAGTACTCCCCATTTATCACCACCCTCTGAACTCGCCCTTGTAGCCAGTTTTCAATCCATTTACTCACCCTGTGGTCCATGCCAACGGACCTTATTTTGTACAGTAAACGTTTATGGGGAACTGTGTCAAATGCTTTTGCAAAATCCAGATACACCACGGCTACGGGCCTTCCTTTATCTAGATGGCAACTCACCTCCTCATAGAAGGTTAATAGATTGGTTTGGCAAGAACGATTCTTCATGAATCCATGCTGATTACTGCTAATGATATCGTTCTAATTACTAAAATCTTGTATATAGTCCCTTATCATCCCCTCCAAGAGTTTACATACTATTGATGTTAGGCTAACTGGTCTGTAATTCCCAGGGATGTATTTTGGACCCTTTTTAAATATTGGTGCTACATTGGCTTTTCTCCAATCAGCTGGTACCATTCCAGTCAATAGACTGTCTGTAAAAATTAGGAACAATGGTCTGGCAATCACTTGACTGAGTTCCCTAAGTACCCTCGGATGCAAGCCATCTGGTCCCGGGGATTTATTAATGTTAAGTTTCTCAAGTCTAATTTTAATTCTGTCCTCTGTTAACCATGGAGGTGCTTCCTGTGTTGTGTCATGAGGATAAACACTGCAGTTTTGGTTACTGAAGCCCCCCGATTCACTTGTGAAGACTGAGGAGAAGTATAAATTCAATACCTTCGCCATCTCCCCATCCTTTGTAACCAGATGTCCTTCCTCATTCTTTATGGGGCCAATATGGTCTGTCCTCCCTTTTTTACTGTTTACATACTTAAAGAATTTCTTGGGATTTTTTTTGCTCTCCTCCGCTATGTGTCTTTCATGTTCTATCTTATCCGTCCTAATTGCACCCTTACATTTCTTGTTGCATTCTTTATAAAGTCTGAATGCTCAGGATGATCCCTCAACCTTGTATTTTTTGAAGGCCTTCTCCTTTGCTTTTATATGCATTTTTACATTGGAGTTAAGCCATCCAGGATTTTTGTTCGCTCTATTAAATTTATTACCCAATGGGATACATTGGCTAATGCCCTTATTTAATATGCTCTTAAAGCAAACCCATCTCTCCTCCGTATTCTTTGTTCCTAATATTTTATCCCAATTTATGCCTTTTAGCAAGGTTTGTAGTTTAGGGAAGTTGGCTCTTTTGAAATTCAGTGTCTTTGTGTTCCCTTCATGTTTCCTATTTGTGTGATTTATACTGAAACTTATTGACCTGTGATCGCTGTTACCTAAATTGTGTGTGTGCCCACATAAATCATAGCCTACATTTCCCCACTTTCGGTTTTAATTTCAATTTAAAAATTGATCCAAATACTGAACAACAAACACATTTTTAGCTAGAAGGGTTGCATTGCAATTTGGGGTATTGAATGCTTCACAATGACTCATATAAAATATGTGTAGCCAGGAGCTGGCTAATGTGGCCTGCATTGTCAGGAGACACTGTGCAGCGTCGCTGCTGTAGAGCTGTTCTCTCCTAGTGTTCAGCTATACTCTGTGTTGTCATAATACATCCAACAAGGTCTGCCAAATGAGATCAAACTTCCTAGCCACATTGCGGTGATGATATGCTAGTTGCTCTCTGAGGAGGATGGTGTTGACATTCTGTATCCATTGGGCTTTGGTAAGCGCTGCATGAGGCATCCATAATCTTGCAACCATCTTCCTGGCTAAATGCAACAACCTTGAAACCATAAGATAAATACCCCTAGGGTACATCCCCTCATCTATTGCCTCCAACAGGCATACCAGCAGGGTAAGGAGGATAGGGAGCTGAGCTACCTCGGAAATGGTTCGGACAACCTCAGTCTAGTATCTCGCTAGCTTGGGGCATCTCCAGGTCATATGAATGAAGTAACCTGTATGGACTGCACACTTTGGACACAGAGGGGAGTCTCGTCTGCCCCATGCAAACAATTTGGCTGGGGTACGGTAGAACTTATGGAGAATAAAGAGCTGTGAGAGTTTCAGGGAGGCAGATACCGAAATCACTGGGAGGGATTCCAATGCCATATCCCATTGGTCATCATCTATCTCCCCTATATCTGCAACCCATGATGACCTACTTTTAAGAAAATATATATATTCTGGATGGTTGACATTAGCACAGAATATATGTTTGAGATCAATCCCCTGCAGGAAATGGCCTGGATGAGATCTTATATCATTGGGGAAGAAGATATGGACAGAGGTGTCACTTGTTCCTAGGCCTGTAGGCATGTCGAAGCTGGAGATACTGATAGAACTGGCCGTGGGAGAGCATAAATTCATTGCATAATTGCTTGAAAGCTTTCAAGGTACCACCAGCATACAGTTTGTGGAGGAACAGTATCCCTTGCCTTTTCCATAGTTCCATGTAGTTTATTTAATTCCACAAAGTTAGGGTTCTGCCACAATGGAGTAAACTCCATCGGGCCCAACAGGGAAATCACTTTTTGAGTTGTTTTCCACACTTTCCTAGCAGATCTGCTGTGGACGAGGAGTGGGGGATGCCTGGGAGGTCCAATTCCAAATGTGATATAGCTATCAACTCAGGACTAGTCCATGATACCAGCCAAGCAGCCGGGTCCATTTTGTCCTCTGTCTCCCAGCCCACAAGCCGTTGCTGCTGGGAAGCCAGAAAATACATTTTTGAATGAGGGACCGCCAGGCCCCCCTGATCCCTGCCATAATGGAGAGTATTCAGACTTATCCGTGCCTGTTGCCGTCTCCATATCCGATCTCGAAATTGCATGTCAATACGCTTAAACCACTTGTTCAAGATCCACATGGGCAAATTGTGAAAGATATACAGGAGCTGCGGAGCCCACACCATCTTTATTAAGTTTACGCGCTCCACCACCGACAACAGCAGTTTACACCAACTCTTTGATCTTCTGTCTATCCAATAGGGGAGCTAGGTTCCATGACAGGTATTCTGTTGGGTCCGTGGATACTACTACCCCCAGGTATTTAAAGGAGTCAACTTTTGGGATGCCCCGTCCGGGAGGGGTGCTGTCAGCGGGTCCAGGGGCATAAGGACCGATTTGGACCAGTTGATAGTGAATCCCGATATGGCACCAAAATCTAAAAATGAGCCTCATTACAGTGTGCAACGATTCCCCTGTATCTCCCAAGTCTAATAATGCGTCATCCGTATAGAGGGATATCTTATCTTCTAAAGGGCCCCTGCGGAATACAATTATAGATGGACGGGAGCGGGGAGATAATATAACTTTAGACCATGACTGGAAAAAGATTTGGTAAACAATCAGCTGCCTGTAAAGCTGTTCGGCCTTATTGTAGTTTCTTCAGTATATCACAACAAGATCTTGAATATTGCACAAAGACAAGCTGATGTCACAATCCAGTCTTCAGTTTGAATTTGTCACATGTCTCACCATCTCATTGAAAGTAAAGCTTGGTATCATGCTCTGGGAGCTCCAATCCACCTCAATCCCGGATTCTTTCATCCCCAGGCTCAGGGGTAGACATGGGCCGAACAGCCCCTGGTTCGGTTCACGGCAGAACTTTCAAACATCGCAAAAGTTTCAAAACTGAATAACGAACCCCATTGAAGTTTATAGGACCTGAACTGGAAAAATCAAAAGTGCCCATTTTGAAGGCTTATTTCCAAGTAATTGGGCATACAGTGGTTATGGGGGTCTGGGTACTGCCCCGGAGGACATGTATCAATGAAAAAAAAGTTTGTAAAAAAAAACATCATTTTTAAATGAGCAGTGATTTACTGATACTTAAAGTGTTACTAAACCCAGTAATATGAAAATAGTTAATCTGCCCCCCCACAGTGCCCACAGCTTATAAATCCTCCTTTTACAATAACATTTTGCCACTATATACTTTTTTGGATGATCTGTATACCACGGTCAGTGATAAACTGCACAGTTTCTCCAGTGCTGAGAGTTCAGGAAGGAGGAGATTTCCACTGCAGCCTGTATACACCCCCACATGTGTGATGTCAATATCATGTGCCCTGGCTAGTTCAGATCAACAAGGAAATATTCTCTACAGCATAAAAGACACAACTGAGCATGTGCAGGTTGTCTACTCTGCCTGTTTTAGCTGGCTTTCCCCAGATAGACGGTGCAGGGAGGGAAGGATCTATGCATACAGGATAAAACAGCCTTTTTACCCAATACAGAGGATTAATCCCTTAAGTTCCACAGTGAGTATAACAAGCATGCTATGCTGCATATACAGACTGATTTTACTGTTGTGGGTTTACTAACACTTTAAAGTGAAACCATAAAAATGCAAAATAACAATAAAAATTAAAAATATCTTTAAATCTAGTGCCTGGGGGGGGGGGGGGTCCCCTTAGTCTGCCTGTAAAGTGGCACATCTGAACTGTGTCTAGAACCTGCTGCATTAATTAATTATATTATTTATATTAATACAATTCAGGAAGTTTACGATATTACGAGGAATTAGTAGCAACAGCTAATGCATCAATAGAGAAATGTAATAAGATATGGTCACCATAGGTTATTTTCAGAAATTCACCATACTTCGCTCAGGTTATGACTTAGAGATACAGTTAATTAGATATGTTTTGACCATTATTTAAACATTCATTTATGAGTTTATACTACATTGCTTACTGTTATCCTTATTATTTTATTATTTTAACTCAGATCTTTATTTTTTATCATTTTTTCTTTTTTTTTATTTCTATATCTTAAATGGTTCATATAAATTTACTTTTATATTATTAGTATTCATATTAATATACTTTGATTACTAAACGTTTATTTGGCATTAAATTAATATCAATGTTGTTTATGTCCAATCCGATGTATACATGTTGTATACCCGATATGTGTGGCCGCGATATCCGCCTGCCACTCACGATCGCAGGTACGAGAGCCAGAACGGGGATCTGTGTATGTAAACACACAAATCCCCGCTCTGACTGGGGAGGAGAGACAGATCTGCTGTTCCTAGTAATTAGGAACAGCGATATGTCTCCTCCTCCAGTCAGTCTCATCCCCCACAGTTAGAAACACTCATGAGGGAACATATTTAACCCCTTGATCGCCCCTAGTGTTAACCCCTAGTGGCTATTTTTAGCTCTGATCGCTGTATTAACCACTTGCTTACTGGGCACTTAAACCCCCCTCCTGCCCAGACCAATTTTCAGCTTTCAGTGCTCTCACACTTTGAATGACAATTACTCAGTCATGCAACACTGTACCAAAATGATTTTTTTTGTCCTTTTTTTCATACAAATAGAGCTTTCATTTGGTGGTATTTGATCACCTCTGTGTTTTTTATTTTTTGCGCTATAAATGAAAAAAGACCGAACATTTTGAAAAAAAAAAAAGCTTTTTTCTTAGTTTCTGTTATAAAATTTCACAAATTAGCAATTTTTCTTAATAAATGTTGGCTACAATTTATACTGGTACATATCTTTGGTAAAAATAACCCAAATTAGTGGATATTATGTGGTCTGTGTGAAATTTATAGAGTCTACAAGCTATGGTGCAAATCATAAAAAAAATGATCACATCTGATGTACTGAGGCCCATCTCATTTCTTGAGACCCTAACAAGCCAGGAAAGTAATTGCCTCCCAAATGACCCCTTTTTGGAAAGTAGACATTCCAGGGTATTTAGTAAGAGGCATGGTGAGTTATTTGAAGTTGTCATTTTTTCCCACAATTCTTTGCAAATTAAGATTTTAATTTATTTTTTATATTTTTTTCATAAAATTGTCATTGTAATAGCTTATTTGTCTCACATGGAATGTGCATACCACAAATGACACCCCAAAATACATTTGGCTACTCCTCCTGAGTATTACAATACCACATGTGTGGGACTTTTTCACTAACTGGCCACATACAGAGGCTCAACATGCAGGGAGCATCATCAGGTGTTCAAGGAGCATAAATTACCCATCTAACTTGTTGACTGCCTATTACACTTTTGAAGGCCCTAGAGCACCAGGACAATGGAACCGCCCACAAAATGACCCTATTTTGGAAAGCACACACCCCAACGTATAATCTATGAGGCATAATGAGTCTTTTTAACTGTTCATTTTTTCCAGAAGTTTTTGGAAAATGTGGAAAAAAATGAAAACACTTTTTTTTTTTTTTACACAAAGTTGTCCGTTTATAAGATATTTCCAACACATAGCATTTAAATGGCAAAAATAACACCCCAAAATACATTCTGATACTCCCCCTGAGTATATTGATACCACATGTGTGAGACTTTTACACAGCCTGACCACATACAGAGGCCTAACATTGAAGTAGCACCTTCAGGCATTCTACGAGCATAAATTACACATTTCATTTCTCACCCACCTATTACACTTTTGAAGGCCCTGGAGCACCAGGACAATGGAAACGCCCACAAAATAACCCCATTTTGGAAAGCACACACCCAACGTATAATCTATGAGGCATAATGAGTCTTTTGAATGGTTCATTTTTTTCCAGAAGTTTTTGGAATATGTGCAAAAAAAATGAAAACACATTTTTTTTTTTACACAAAGTTGTCAGTTTATAAGATATTTCCAACACATAGCATTTACATTGACACCCCTAAATACATTCTGCCACTCCTGAGTATGGCAATACCACATGTGTGAGACCTTTACACAGCCTGGCCACATGCAGAGATCCAACATGCAAGGAACACAGTCTGGTGTTCCAGGGACACATAGCATGCACATACCAAGAATTACACCCCAAAATACATTATGCTGAGCAAAGGGTAAACAAAAGATTACCTGTGGTTTTAGTAGCACAGTTGTCCACAGGAGGATAGCACTGGTCCAGGCAGCAGGCAGGGACTTGGTCAGCGACAGCGAACACAATTTTTCAGGCAGCAGGCAGGAATACTGTCCATAGTCAGTACAGGCAGCAGGCAGGGATACTGTCCATATACAGTCCAGGGTCAGTGCAGGCAGAGATTGTCAGCAGTGCCAAAAAATTGGACTTGGTAGTAGGCAGGAACATGGTCTATGTGCTGTGGTCAGTGCGATAAACAGAGGCATGACGGCAGTAAGTCCTACAGGCAGGAGGCAAAAGTAGGACCTCGTTCAGGGCAGAATGGGGACAGGGGTAGAGGCTTCTCCCACCCAAATCTCTTTGAAGCCTCCAAGTCTCCAGACCCTAATCTAGGAATGAGAAAACAAAGAAAATTGTTTTCTTCATCCAGAAAAACTATTCTGGAGCCCCTCACATATGTGAGACCCCTGTGTTGAATCCCACTAGTCCAGTTGCAGGGTACAAGATCAGTCCAAGAGCCAGGCAAGAGGCATGGTCAAACAGTCCAAGGTCAGTTCCAGATCAGGCAGAGGTATGTACAGAATCGTTAGGCAGAAGCATGGTCGAATAACAGTCCAGGATCAGTTCCAGATCAGGCAGAGGTATGTGCAGAATCGTTAGGCAGAAGCATGGTCGAATAACAGTCCAGGGTCAGTTCCAGATCAGGCAGCAGTATGTACAAAATCGGCAGGCAGAAGCGTGGTCATATAACAAGCCAGGGTCAGTTGCAGAGCAGGCAGTGGCATAAGGGGTGTGAAGGCAGGAACTGAGGATTACGTGTACCATACTTCACTAATAATTTAGTGAAGTATGGTAACGGCGGAAACATTCACCTATGCAGAGGCCTGGTTGGGAAGGACATTGTGCACAATAATAAGATGTGTCTCTTCTGACTCCTGCTCTGGTACACACCTTACATCTTTTTTGACGTCTTTGGCCTGTTGGTTTGGGAGGGAGTTTATCTGGAAAGTGGCGTTCGGAGAGTCGACTAACAACATCTGATCGGATGTTTTCTGGTGGACCGTTCGGGAATATAAGGGCAGTGTAAATTTCCTCCTGGTAGCCAAGGAAGGGTTGGGGGTTTTGGGTGGAGTTGTGGTAAATGATATAGGAATTGAATATGGCCAATTGAAAAAAATAAATTGCTACTTTTTTGTACCAATGGTATGTCCGTCTTGTGGCAAGGTATGGTTCCAACATTTGATCGTTGAAGTCGACTTCCCCCATAAAAAATTGTATTCATGGATGCATGTTGGTTTTTGGATGGGGCCATTCCTTCTGGGGATTTCCACATAGGTGTTATTGTGGATGGAAGACAACATGTACACATCCCTTCTGTCCCTCCACTTCACTGCCAGAATCTCTTTGTTATGCAGACTTGCCGTTTCTCCTTTTCTCAACTTCTTATTAACAAGACTTTGAGGAAACCCCTTCCGGTTCTCTTTTACCGTGCCATATGCTGGCGTCTTCTTCCGGTGAAGGTTGTGGAACAGGGGCAGAGATGTGTAGAAGTTGTCTACATACAGGTGGTAGCCTTTCTCCAGTAGGGGGTATATGAGGTCCCAAACAACTTTCCAGCTGGTTCCCAAGTAGTCCGGGCAATTAGGGGGCTGCAGCTGGGTGTCCTTCACTTCGTACACTATGAAGGCATATGTGTACCCTGTGGCTCGGTCACATAATTTGTACACCTTCACCCCATAGCGGGCCCTTTTGCTGGGGATAAATTGCTTAATTTTAAGCCTACCTCTAAATTTAACACTGAAATGTAGGAACCTCATTATCATCAGATACCTGGTTCTGGGCATTACCACGAAGAAGAGCGGCATGTGGTGGATGGGGTGGGTTGACCAATAGGAATGTAATTATTTTTTTTTGGTGAGTCCCATATTAAATGTGAGGCCAAAAAAAACCTTGAACTCCTCCACTGTTGGGTCTCTCCACTCGTAGGGACGGGCATAATATGATGTGGGATTTTGCTAAATAAATTGCTGTGCATACAGGTTGCACTGGGCCACAATTGACGCCAACATGTCCTCCGTAAAAATTAAATTAAAAAATTAATTGGGGTAAAATTCTCTGTGTCCACCTGGACTCCTGGCTGGGCAGTGAAAGGTGGAACGCTAGCTTCTCCTGAATTAGGAGGAAGCCACAAGGGGTTCTGAAGGGCATAGGGAAGGCTGGCATAGGACCTAACCCTTTGGGGCTGAGGTGACACCCCACTGGTACTTGGCCTTTCTTGCCGAGGTACTGCGGTGCTGGTGGATGGCACTGCGGTGCTGGTGGATGGCACTGCGGTGCTGGTGGATGGCACTGCGGTGCTGGTGGATGCCACTGCGGTGCTAGTGGATGCCGCTGCCTCCTCACCAGAATGCCTTCATTTGGCGGGCTGAATTTCTTCCTCCTCTGAGTCTGTTCGTGTTCCACTACTGAGGACTGGCTCGTAATTTACGTCAGACTCAGAATCCGAATTGGAAAGGGAATCCAAAAAAGAGAGCTCCCCGTTGCTCTCGTCGGCCGTGGAAAGAATTTGGTATGCCTCCTTGGCGGAAAAGCATTTTTTGGACATGGCTGCTGGTGATTATTAGATTGCATGGGCACTGATGAGGTGGCACAAATGGGCACTGAGGCAGCACAGATGGGCACTGAGGAAGCAGCAAAATGTGCAGTGATTGCACAGATGTGCACTAATGAGGCGGCACAGGTAGGCACAGATATGCACTGATGTGGCACTGATGAGGCGGCACAGATGGGCACTGATGAGGTGGCACAGATGGGCACTGAGGAAGCAGCACAGATGTGCACTGATTGATTGCACAAATGTGCACTAATGAGGCGGCATAGGTGGGCACAGATATGCACTGATGTGGCACTGGTGAGGTGGCACAGATGGGCACTGATGAGGCGGCACAGATGGGCACTGATGAGGCGGCATAAATGGGCACTGATTGCACAGATGTGCATTGATGAGGGCGGCACAGATGGGCACTGATTGGTACAGATGTGCACTGTTGAGGTGGCACAGATGGGCACTGTTGAAGTGGCACAAATGGGCACTGTTGAAGTGGCACAAATGGGCACTGTTGAGGTGGCACAAATGGGCACTGTTGAGGCAGCACAGATGGGCAATGATGAGGCGGCACAGATTTGCACTGATGGCACAGATGTGCACTGATGAGGCGGAACAGATGGGCACTGATGAGGTGGCACAGATGGGCACTGATGGGATGGCACAGATGGGCACTGACTACACATGGGCACACTGATTGCACATGGGCACAGACGGGCACAGATGGGCACAGATGATGCACTGATGGCACAGATGATGCACTGATGGCACAAGTGGGCACTGATGCGCACAGGTGGGCACAGATGGCACTAGATAGATGTCACTGTGGGCACTGTTGGGCACTTTTTGGGCACACTTTGGGTTTTTACTGAAAAATTTACTCACACACTTTTCACAGAAGCTCTTTCTCCTCACACACTGTCTCTGTGTGAGGAGAGAGAGCCGGCAATGAGAGATGATCTCAATTGTTTACATTTGAGATCATCTCTCATTGGCCGCGGTGATCGCGCTGCAAACGGCCGCTGTTATTGGTCATTTACAGCGATCTGTGCGCGCTGGGAATGAGGAAACAGGACAACGTCAATAGACGTAGTCCCGGCAATGTAGATCAGCGCTGTTGCCATCATTTGGCAAAAGCGCGGATCTGAAGAGGTTAAATGTCAATGGTCCCAAAAAAGTGTCAAAAGTGTCCGATCTGTCCGCCGCAATGTTGCAGTCCTGCCATTACTAGTAAAAAAAATAATAATAATAAAAATGCCATAAATATATCCCATATTTTGTAGACGCTATAACTTTTGCGCAAACCAAAATATATGCTTGAAATGGAAATAGTAATGTGGCGCTTACTCAAAGTGGCATAACAACCAAAATGATATATCTTAGGAAGTTTCAAAGGGATAAATCCAAAGGAATAATGTGTCCTTAAATTAATCTCTCATCAGATTGTATAGCCAGAGATTAAAAAACCAATGCTATAACAATAAATGAATGACCATCCCAAAGCAATGTGTGATGATAACCACAAGAAATAAATAATAACAGACTAGCCTGCCGCTCCCAAACACAATCCAATTCAATGCTGGATCAAGACCAATGCAGTACAACAGTAAAAGAATGATGCAGCAAGACAGTGAAGGGTAAAGGGATCACAGGAAGGTCATCAATAATAAATAAATAGATAACTGTGTGGAGATATAAAATACACTCTAAATTAATATTAATGCAAAAAGTGCAAAAAATGCAAATGAATAAATTATTTGCTGATCACTTGCTGGAAAAATGGCAGAAATCCTAAAAAATGGCTAAAATGCTAGTGCAAATAAGCAATCTGTGCAAATTAACAAAAATATGTAGAAATGCAATAAAAATAAAAAGATAAAAGTGCAAAGCCCACAATCTGTGCAAATTAGCAATAACAAGAGTGCAGCAATGATTGTGCAAACACTGAAATAATCTGTGCAAGTGTAAACTAGATTGTGGCAAACAATGTGCAAATAGCAATGATTTGCGCAAAACAATGCAGCAACTAACAATATGAGTGATGTCCAACAAAATTCATCAACCACTTACGGACGGCCCGCCGCAGTTTTACGGCTGCTGTTTGAAAGAGGATATCGTTGTTATGGCAGCAGCTAGCTGTCGAACAAAATTCATTAAAGTCAAAAAGGTAAATGTAATAATCATTGAATGAATGGAAGAAAAGATGCATCCAAGGATTTGTGGAAAAACGGGATCCAATACACAGTGCAATCCAATTGTGACAGTCTCTTTGAATGTGGGATGCAGTTCATCAAATAGTCAAAAGACCCCGTCCAACCAATCTCCAGTGCCGTGATAAAATTTCCCCCACCCTCTCACCTCAGTGTACACAAACAATAGGCTTTACTGACAGATCCACACTGGCCGTTACGTTCCCGGGATCCCTTGGTGACACCACTCCTATGGATCACCTTCCTCTGCCAGATGTATCCCTAGGGCGTTCTAAGCTCTCAGCCAGTTCTGAAAATCTGGTTTGGGATAAGCTGGCAGTACTGCAAATTTTGTCTTCCCTGGATAATCTAGATTGTGTTTCCTGTCGCATCTTCATGGCAGCATACACTATGGGTTGTGACTCCGCCCCCACAACCTGATAGGACCACATAGCTATAATTTGTAGAGAGGGCCCCCGCCCCAGTATTCTCTTATTTTTCCTCACCTGTCAGGACCGAACGGATTAAGAAGCACCCCCTTACCGCATTTGCCCCAGCCAGGTTCTAGCCTCTCCTGGGTGGAAGTCCTTACCTGTACAGCCTCTAAATGAGCTAGATGGAAGGAACCCCGCTCTGGTGATCTCAGGGGTATGTTGCAGCTCTAGTATAAGCCTTAAACAGCCTTAGTTGTTGTGCAGCGGTCTCCAGAATCTTTTTCATCACTGTTTGTCTTTTTTCTGGGCATTGTAGTCCCTCTGTGACCCTCCACAGCACGCTGAGTGTCTCGGCGCTTCCGCGCATGCGCAGTACACATCCTCAGGGCGTCCTTTCATTTTTGCCAGTCTCCAAGATGGCGCCGAGCGTTTTGCGCCGCTACTGCGCATGCGCGAGTGGGACGTGACCTCGGCAGCCATTGCGGCAATTTTAAAAGCTCCTGTGTGTCATTCTGTGCTCCTCTTGCTTCCTGAAAGACTTCTGACTGCTTTTTCAACTTGTTTGCACTCTTGAAGTACCCCCCCCCCCGGGTAAGTCTCTGTTTATCTCCATACACTGTTTTTTTTCTGGTCTGCTTGCATGCTCTTACCTTCCTGTATCTCTCTCAGGTGCTCACCTTCTTTTCCCATGGAGGCCGCTGCCCCAGCAGATCACCATCAGCCTAATAGGTAAGGGGGGGGGGATTCCAGTTGGTAAGTAGAGAAGATTGAAAAAGAGAGCAAGATCGTACTAACGCTGCCTAATTGGTCAGCCCTATCAGGTCCACAAGATCATCCAAGTCAACGCGAAGAGAGTCTTCATACGGGAGAAGCCGCTCCGGCCATAGACGCAGTCGCTCACGTGGAAGAAGTCGCTCAGGCTACAGGGGAAGCCGTAGAAGGAGTCGATTCTACTCAAGGCATAGCCGTTCCTACCACAGAAGATCCCCTGCACATAGACACCAGCCTTCTGCGCACCCTTCCCGCCCGGCCGGGAACGCTTGCTGGGTATGCGTTCCACAGCCCTCTCAGATAAACTGGCTTGTCGCAGGTGCATGGATGAAGCCACCAGGGAGAAAGAGCTGGATTCCATAGAACCTACTGGAGTCTCTACTCCCCAAGTCTCAACTCCTGATGTGGAGTTTACAGCCCAGAGCGCCTCACCTACCAATCCCAGTACAAGGGATCAAGAATTCCCGTCGGACGATGAAGAGCTGGAAGCATCAGCTGGGTTTGATTTTGCGCTTATAGAACTGTTTGTTAGATCAGTCAAGGAAGCGATAAACTGGGAGGAGCCTAAGGAGGTACAGCAGAAGCAGAGGAAGTATTTCCCAAACCTCAAAGTTCCGGAGGCTTTCCCGTTCATCGATGAGTTAGATGAGCTGATTAAGGAGGAATAGCAGAATCCGGAAAAGAAGTTTAGTCTATCCAACAGACTTACCAAATTGTACCCGCTCAAGGAACCCAAGGTATCCCCTTTGGTTTCCCCTCCAGTAGTAGACGCATCTTTGATGCGTCTAGCCAGGCACGTGACGCTCCCCATTGAAGACGCAGTGACGTTCAGAGAGGTGCTCGACAGGAAGGTTGACACAGACCTTAAGAGGGCTTACCTATTTGCAGGAGGCGCCTGCAGACCAGCGGTGGCACTAGCTGCGGTCAGGAAAGCTATTTCCAGCTGGTCTTCTGCTACGGCAAAACTTGTCACTGAGGGCGCAGATCAAGAGCAGATCACTAAGGCCCTACAAGAGCTTAGCCTTGCGGGAGATTTTGTGGCAGAAGCCTCTGTGGATACTATCAGATCCGCTTTAAGATCCATGTTAGCCGCTGTAATGGCCAGAAGGGCGCTATGGCTTAAACCTTGGTCAGCTGACCCTGCCTCAAAATCCAATTGGTGCCGAATTCCGTATGATGGGGTAAACCTCTTCAGGACAAAGCTGGATACTGCAATTTCTAAGGTGACAGGCGGAAAGTCAGGTCTCATCCCGTCAGACAGAAGACCGAAACAACAGAGGCCGCCTCCCTTTAAACGTAATCTCCCGGAGAGGTACAGGGATGCAAAATCCTATAGACCCGGTAAAGAATACAGAAGAAGTTGGAAGAACCCCCAGACGTCCTTCCTCAAATTCCAGAAGCCCAAAACCCCTGCCTCCAATGACCAGAAGTCCTTTTGAAGGTACGCCCGCCCAACCAGCGGTAGTGGGTGCCAGACTCACAAAGTTCAAACTGGTTTGGGCGGGAATGATAAAAGACCCATGGACGGTTTCCACCATTCATTTCGGGCACATGTGGGCATTCAGAGGTCGCCCCCAAGGGATCATTTTTGCTCAACCAGACTTCCTCCTTCCCGAGAAAAAAGACTGTCTTTAGTCCAGTATATTCAGGATCTGCTCCAAAAGCAAGCAATAGTGGAGGTTCCGCTATCTCAAAGAGGCAAGGTTTTCTATTCCCCACTTTTCTTAGTGAAAAAGAAGTCAGGAGACTTTCGTCCAGTCTTGGACCTAAAGAACCTCAACCGGTCAATTCGGATAGAAACGTTCAAGATGGAAAGCCTTCAATCAATCCTCCAAGCAATAAACCTGGGAGATTGGATGCTGTCAATCGACCTCCAGGACGCATATCTACATATCCCTATCCATACCGAATTCCAAAAATTTCTCCGTTTTACCCTAAACCATCGGCACTTCCAATTTCGAAGCCTCCCATTCGGGATCTCTACCGTACCCAGGACATTTACAAAGGTCCTATTGCCTGGGATAGCCCACTTGAGAGAAAAGGAACTAAGGGTCCACCATTACCTGGACGACATCCTACTTCTCTCAGACGGCCAGGGGTCTCTCGTCCAACATCGGAAAATTCTGGTCTCCACGTTGCAGTCCCTAGGGTGGCTGATAAATTGGAAGAAGAGCAACATCCATCCCACACAGAGAATGGTCTTTCTGGGGGCCGAGCTGGACACAAGGGAGAACACCGTGGAACTTCTGGGGGAAAAAATTCCTCTCCTAATACAAAAGGTGAAAAGGGCGATCTCGGCTACAATGCTACCGGCCAGAGCATGTCTCAGTATCCTGGGCTCCTTAGCGTCCACCATTCCAATAGTCCAATGGGCACAGTGGAACTTGAGGCCTCTCCAGATCTCCTTCCTGCGCCAGTGGAATGGTTCGTCAATGTCCCAGCCAATCTTCATCTCTCAGGAGGTAAAACAATCATTGAATTGGTGAACACGACCTCACAACTTGAGAAGATGCAAGCATATAATCACTCCTCATCAAGAGATAGTGACCTCAGATGCCAGTCTGCAGGGATGGGGGGCTCACTATCAGGATCTCGCGGCTCAGGGCCGCTGGCCATTCAGGTCACAGGACTCAGTGTCGAATGTTTTGGAGATGAAAGCTGCGTTTCAGGCTCTCCTGGCCTTCAGTTCTCACTTGAGGGGGAAGCATGTCCTTCTGAGGATGGACAACAAAGTGGCTGTCGCCTATATCTTTTTTTAATAATCAAAATTTTATTCATTTATATAATACAAAATACATACTTATTCATTTATACGATACATCCTACAATAACATTCGTTCAACTTACTATACCCCTACTTTCAACCCAAGATCCAATAACAAAACACCAGTTACCCCATATATCCCATTTAACCAGGGTAGGACAACAACAAAAACAAAAAAAAAAAAAAAAGGGGTCCACAATCTTCCTCCTTATCAATATCTCCAACCACCCTTATCCTTATATTGCTCCAACTCCCTTTCCCCAACCTACAAACGTGCGTAACAATATTATAAATTATAAGTGACTTCCCCATACTGTAACAAAAAAAAAAAAAAATATATATTTTTTTTTTCCCCTTTCCCCTTCCCCTTTCCTCTCTCCCTCTTCCCCCCTTCCTCTCCTCCCCCTCCTCTCCCTTCTGTGATTCTTCCCTCTCATCTTTAATGCCACTTTACTCAACTCCTCCCCCATATCTAAACGTGCTTATTACTTTAAATCGGTGAGTTTCCCCTTAATTCAATACGTGTCTTAGATCACTATAGACCTTAATCAATAAATTGTGCCTCTTTCCCTCCCCCCTTTCTTAGTATTGTTTAACTCTACTCTTCCCCCAGTGTGTGGACTTATAAACTGAATTATACAGTGAAATCCCCCTTTTCTAAATCGTGTTATAAATCATTGTGGTCCTTATAGTTCCTATTTAAAAGAAAGAGATAAGAGGGAGAGGAGAGAAAAAAAAAAAAAAAAAAAAAAAAACACAAACCCCCTACCCCACCTTACCCTCACCACTCAGTGTTAATTAAGGGAATCAGGGTGAATGGAAGACAGAAGAAAAAAAAAAAAAAACCCCTCCCTCGGAAAAATGGGACCATATGTCCATACATTCTCTTACCCCCCCCCTTTACTTAATTGGCATTGGAGAAGTCATGTTAATTTTTAATTCTTTCTTTCTGGGATTATCTTATTTCTTAATGACTATACCTTTTCTACTTCCATTATCCATTATTAGCTCCCCTCTTCCGTTATCTCACTATCGCACTGTTCCCATTTTGCCCATATAATTTCAAATTTCTTTTTTTGGTTTTTAACCACATGAACCCACCTCTCAGCTTCCTTTATTATGTTAACCTCATTTCTCCACTCCATGACTGATGGGCTCCGGTCCTGCCTCCAGAACTTCGGGATCAGTTTTTTTGCTGCGTTTATTAAGTGTGGGGTTATGCTTTCCCTATACTTTTTGACAGATCTAGGGTTCCCATGGAACAAATATTGTATGGGTCCGAATTCCAAGGGGTCCGCTGTTAGTTTCTCAATCCATGGGGCCACTGATTCCCAAAATGATTTAATTATTGGGCATGTCCACCAGATATGGAGAAATGTTCCCCTCTGTCCACACCCCCTCCAGCATCTATCGCTAGATGCTGGGAAGATTTGTGCTAGTTTTACTGGTCTCCTGTACCATCTCGCCAGGAATTTATATGCCGTCTCCTGCACTTTCGAGCTTATAGATGTAGTGAATGTTAACGATATCATTCTATTAATTTGTTTATCTGTCCATGCTTGGCCTAGCTCCTTCTCCCACTCTTTTACAAAGTATGGGGGTTTCCTTTCTTGTTCCTTTAAAATCATTCTATACATTCGAGATAGCATATGTCCAGACTCTAAAGTCTGTGCACACTGCCTCTCAAATGTTGTAAGTGAATTCATGGGTCTTAATGGTTTAGATTTCTTGAAAAAGCTCTTCATTTGGTGATGTTTCCATTCTGCCATTCGTATCTTACCGAATTTCATGACTATTTCTGTCAGTGATAAAAGGGCTCCATTGGGTGCAAACTTGCCGCATCTAGTATTCCCGTCCTGACCCCATGCCCCCAGACTACCCGTCTCCTCCCCCGGGGGGAACCAGGGAAATCCCTCTAGAGGAGCCAGAGGGGAGGTCTGGGGAGCATATCTACCCTTACTATTCATTCTGTCCCATACTTCCAATGAGTTCAGGGTCATCGGTGATGTCCACTGTGACAACCCCCTCGATGACCCTTGGATCCATGGGGCTCCTGCCAGGTTTCTTCCTGCCATTGACATTTCTGCCTGTACCCATGGTTTCCTCTTTAGGTCCTGGCACCAGTCTACTATTCTTACTAGAGTCATGGCCTTATAGTAGGTGGATATGTCCGGGAGTCCTAGGCCGCCCTCACTTCTGTTTCTTCTTAAAATATCATAGGCTAATCTAGGCCTCCTGTCGTTCCATACAAAGGACACAAATAGCCTACGCACTTGTTTAAACAGAGTCACTGGCAACTTGATTGGCACTGTGCGCAGTACATAAACCATTCTGGGCAATATGCTCATTTTTATGGCACTGATTCTTCCGAACCAGGTCAGGAATTTGCCCTTCCATTGCTTTAGCTCTTCTGTTATTTCTTTCAATAATGCGCCATAATTACGTTCATACAGTAGTTCATAGTCTGCGCTAATTTGTATCCCCAAGTATGTCAGTGACTCCTTATTCCATATAAATGGATACTTCTCTCTCAGCGACCTCTCCATCTCCGTTGATATATTACTGGGGAGGATGACTGATTTCTCAAAATTGATCTTGAAACCAGACACCCCTCCGTATCTTTGTACTTCCTCCATCAATGCGGGTATAGATGTCTGAGGAGCGGAGAGAAAAAATAGCAGATCATCTGCATATGCTGCTACTTTATGTTCCATATGTCCTATGTGTGTCCCCACTATGTCCTCGTTCTTCCTAACTCTGCGTAGAAATGGTTCCATCACCAACGCAAATATCAAGGGTGACAGTGGACACCCTTGCCTAGTACCGTTTTGTATGTTGAAGCAATCGGATACTGTCCCATTAACCTTAATTCTTCCTCTTGGTTTCCCGTATAGTGACATAATCCATCCTAGCATTTTTCCCCCCAGCCCTATCTTACCCAGTACTGCTCTCGTAAAGCCCCAGTTCACTCTGTCAAAGGCCTTCTCGGCATCCATCGACAGAGTGATACCTGGGGCTCTATCCGGACCATATCGCGTCCAGTGCAATACATGGAGAGCGCGGATGGTATTGTCCCTGGCTTCCCGTCCTTTTATGAACCCCGTTTGATCTGGATGTACCAGATCACCTACGTAGTCCCGAAGTCTCGATGCCAGGATTTTTGCCAGTAGTTTTGTATCAGAGTTCAGCAGAGAGATAGGCCTGTAGTTAGCACACACCTGGGGATCTTTTCCCTCTTTTGGTAATACCGTTATATATGCCATTAATGCTTCTGGAGAGAGTGGATTCGCAGCGTTAATAGAATTAAAATAACTGCAGAGAGGTTTTACCAGAACTGGGAGAAGTTTCTTATAATATGAGTTTGTCAACCCATCTGGCCCTGGGCTTTTCCCGGGGGGCAAGTCTGCTATCGTTCTGCTCAACTCTTCAACCGTGATTGGACGCTCCATATCCTCTGATACCTCTTTAGGTATTGTGGGCATAATAGCACTCTCCATATATTCATCGATCTCATTCCTCCTTTGATCCTCGCTTTCCCCTCCCTCAGACGGTTCTGTTTTATCAATGTTATACAATGCTTCATAAAATTTACCAAATTCTTTCGCTATAGCTTTTGTGTCCAGTATCTTCTTACCTTGTACTAATAAGCTATGCACGTGTCTAGAGTCCTGTTGTTTTTTAAGTTGTTTTGCTAACAGCTTTCCACATTTGTTTCCTTGTTCGTATGCTCTGTTAGCAAAAAACCTAATCTTGTTCTTTGCTCTATATTCTAGGCATTGTGAAAGCTCTGCTCGTAAGCTTTCCAAACACCTACCATCTGTTTGGTTGAGATTTTCCTTGTGCCTTAATCTTCTCTAGTAGTCCGTCTATCTCTCTTTTATCTTCCCTTTTCCTGTGCGCACCAATGGCGATTAGCTCCCCTCTTACGACTGCCTTATGGGCTTCCCACACCAATTGGTCTGACATTCCTTCTGTTTTATTTATTTCAAAATATTCTTTTATCTTAATACTTAAATTCTCCACTGTTTCCTCCTTATCTAGCAATGACTCGTTCAGCCGCCATATTCGTTCTGAACGAGCCATTTGAGTTGGTCTAATGGTCAGAGTTATTGGAGCGTGGTCGGATATAGTTATTGGTTCGATTGTACTTGTGTTGATATTTCCCAGGTAGTATTGGTCCACCAGAAAAAGATCCAGCCGTGAGTACATATCATGTGTTTTAGAGTAATAACTAAAATCCCTAGTCCCTGGATGTAGAGCTCGCCAGCTATCCACAAGATGTTGTGCGCATAAGGTTTGTTTAATTCTTTTTATAGCTCCAAAAGACAAAGCGAATCTGCCCGTGGATGTATCTGTACTTGGATCTAGCACCATATTGAAATCTCCCCCCACCACTACACATCCCTCCTTAAATTCTTCCAGTTTCTGAAACATTTTAATCAAAAAATTAACAGTCCCTTCATTGGGTGCATATATCGAAGCAAAGGTATATCGTCTCCCCTGTATTTCTCCTTTTACAAACAAATACCGACCTTCTGGGTCGCTTTGTACATTCTCCAATATCCAGGGGCATGTTTTCTTAAATGCAATTGAGACCCCTCTTGCCCTAGCTACTGGGGATACCGCATGATACCATTGCTTCAGTATATTCTGAGGTAGGCCTGTAATCGGGCCGCCCCCGAAGTGGGTCTCTTGTAAGAGAATCACATCAGCTCCCAGATGTTGTAACTCCACCCATAGTCTCCCTTTCTTATTTGGTGAGCTCAACCCCCTCACATTATATGAAAGTATTTTCAATATTGCTGTCATTTCCTTTTATCCCAGAAACCCCCTGCTCCCTTACCCTTAATCTCTGTCTTCCCCTCTGCCATTCCCACCCCCCCCCTTACCTCCCCCTTTCCAGCATTCAGTGCCCCATTAAACACATACTTATGCATAACATAACAAAAAGAAGAAAAAAAATAAATCACCTTTGTGTTATAAACATAACCCTTACATACTCTTCCCCCGTACAAAAAACCTCTCTTTAGGGGTATATCTAAAAATCGGGCGGGGAGCGTGCACATATCAACACCTCCCATGTGCATGCTACCCCCCTTCCCTGCATTCCGCAGGATTATTCTCCCCTACTTACTGGCTGTTCCAGTCTGCTCTACCTTCTGGCTGTTCCAACGTCCTTACCCACCGGCTGTTCCACCGACTCTACTTACTGGCTGTTCCAGTCTGCTCTGCCTTCTGGCTGTTCCATTACGGTACAGGAGAGTGACTACATCACGGAGCTTCCCTGATAAACGGACAGACGGACAGATGGACGTGTGGCAAGGTAAAAACAAACTTGATTAAAGCTGAGAGTTGAATAAACTGAAAAAGCAGACTAAGGGGGAGAGGGCTACATTTGTTTTGCTAGCCTGGTTACATGCCTACAAACCTCTCAGTATAACAAGACAGCCACACACTGATATTCTCCCTAATAGCAGACGGGTAGACAGCTGAGGTGAGGAGAGAAAGAGAAACGGCCACTGCTGCATCTCATCGCTTTACTCCTTTTTGGCAAACTCCACAGTGTAAAAAAGAGTTATAAAAGACTCTGGCAAGCTGTGTGCCGGCTCACAGTCCCTCCGTACAGTAAAGCAAAAACACACTGGCATCCCTCAGAAGACAGAAAGGAGGCTAATTGGAGTGGGAGAGAGAGAGGTATTGAGAAGAGTGGCTGCTCTGATGGGCTGCAACCCCTCCCCCACCCCCCAACCCCCTGCTCTATCCTACTCGAGTGGAGTGTGAAGAGGGAAGAGTGAGAAGGGAAAAGAAAGAGGGAAAGACCTTTTTTTTGTTTTCCTTCCTTTTTTTTTGCTTTCTCCTTAAAGATGACAACACGCAGACAAGCAGCCTTGCAGCCAACAGCAGGGAGAGGCAGAAAATCGATAGAAGGCATTAAAGCGTACCTATCCCCCCGTATACCTGAACAAATAGGAAGGACGGATGCAAGGAAGCGAAGCGGAGGTAATATCATGGGCTCTGTAGAAATGACAGAACGAGAATCCCGGGTAAAACAGGCAAGCACTCAGATGACCCAAATGACAAACGACAGTGTCATAGGAAACGGCAAGAGACCCCCTACAGCAGGGAGAGGGAGGAAGACCCCAGAGCCAAGCCCCCCGGAAGTGATGGGAGCCCCAAGGTAATTGGGGTTAAGAACAAGGGCCAACATATACTTGATAGTGGACCCCAACCAGGGGGCGTGCAAAGCCCACTAGTAGAAAGCCGGGATATTACGACGCAATGGGAAAATAGCAGGTGGTTATTAGAAGAGGCACCAGACACAGAGACCGTAATTGGAAGAGGAGGAGAAGATCTAAGCCCCGGTACGGACCAAAGCAATAGACAGGATCATATAGAAATCACAAGGTGGGATAAGGGAGTAAAAGAGGTGCCGTACGGATACGAGCAGGATCAGGAGAGCGCTCAGGATGGCAAGGGGAACCCACAGGGGCAGAATGGAACAAATACAGAATCAGAAAGGGATATCTGGGAGTTGTTGAAGGCCCTCCCCACCAAAAATGACATACAGGAATTAATAAAAGCAGTTGAACAATCATGTATGCAAGCTGTGGCAAGTCTAAAAGAGGACGTCAAGGACCTGGGATACAGAGTAGAGGGGGCAGAAAAAGAACAAGAAATCATCACACAGGTAGTGGTTGATGTACAAGAGTCCATGAAAAAATATGAAGAGATATTAAATTCATACAGAGACCAGCTGGACGAGTTTGAGAATAGGGACAGGCGACAAAATATACGTATAAAAGGATTAAAGGAGTCAATTACAGCGACAGAACTAACCCCAGCAGTACAAAAAATTTTTGGACAGATTCTGGGGGATCAAGCTCCAAGCATTATTGAAATAGATCGGGCACACCGGGTCCCTCTCCAGAACACAAAAGTTGATACACCTAGAGATGTAATTTGTAAAGTTCACAGATACACCGTGAAAGAAAACATAATGAAGATAGCTCGTAATATTCCCACAATTACATTTGAAGGCTCAAACATAGCACTGTATCCAGATATCTCAAAAAGAACCCTTTTTAAACGAGGGTCGGTCCGCCCGCTGCTAGAAACCCTACGAAAGGCCGATATTAAATACCGGTGGGGGTTCCCCTTTAGCCTAACAGCTTCTAGGGATGGAAAAACTGCAACCCTGCGAACAAAGGACGATTTAAATTCATTTATAGAAAAATTAGACCTCCCAAAGGTGGACTTTATGGACTGGAGAATAAAATCTTCAAGGCCCCCCCTGCAACAAACAGAAAAGTGGCAGGAAGTACCGGCAAGGGCTAACAGGGGTGGAACCCAAAGAAGGACTTAGAGGACTTTTTTTTTTTTCTTTTTTGTTTTTTTTTTTTTTTTCTCTCCCTACAGGGTGAAGCCCGGGAGGAGGGGGGAACAGAGGGGGGGATTTGAGGGAAAATGAGGACCTTGTGTAGGTCAATAGGCCAACCCCAATTAAAGGCTGTCGCCTATATCAACAGGCAGGGGGGCACCAGAAGCAGGTCCATGATGCAGGTCCGTCTTGTTCTAGAATGGGCACAGCTGGACCTGTTGGACTTAAGGGCGGTTTATGTTCCGGGAGTCCAGAACATCTTGGCCGACTCGCTGAGCAGGAATTTCACCTCCAATGAGTGGTCACTGAGTCCCCAGGCCTATGCTCTCATATCCCGGACCTGGGGTCCTCCAGAGATAGACCTGGCTGCAACTCCGGAAAACGCAAAATGCCAGAGATTCCTATCAAGGATACCATTTCCCTCGGCGGAGGGGACGGATTGCCTCCAACACCCTTGGGATTTTCACCTGGGGTACATTTTCCCTCCGACTCCACTCATAGCGAGATTCCTCCTGAGGCTCAAGAAGTCAACGGCATTGGTGGTAGCAGTAATTCCTTTCTGGCCAAGGAGGCCATGGTTTACTACCCTCATGCAGCTGAACACGGCGGATCCCCTGCCCCTTCCGTTGTCGACGGACCTGCTCTCCCAGGGTCATCTTCTTCACCCGAACCCGGAGAAGCTGCATTTGATGGCCTGGAGACTGAAAGGGCTAGGTACCTAGAGCAAGGCTGTTCCCAGAAGATGGTGGATACCTTACTCCAGGCCAGGAGACCTACCACCAACAACACATACAGACGGGTCTGGGAGAAATTTGTCACTTTCACTCAACAGCAAGGTTGGGACTCATCCTCCCCATCGGTGTCACAGGTCTTGGAATTTCTTCAATTAGGCCTAGAGAAAGGCCTTAGGTCAAGCACCCTGAAGGTCCAGGTGTCAGCCCTGTCCGCCTTGACAGGAGTTAAATGGGCACAAGATCCTCTTGTGATTCAGTTTCAAAGGGCCTGTCTAAAACTGAGGCCCCCCAGGAAACCTTCCTTCCCAGTCTGGGATCTCTCAGTCGTTCTGGAAGCACTATCAAAGGAACCCTTTTTCCCAATCGAGAGCATATCCCTCTGGGATCTAACGCTGAAAGTGTCCTTCTTAATAGCCATAACATCGGCTAAAAGGGTGTCAGAGATGCAAGCTCTAATGGTTAGTGAACCATATCTGGTTGTTTTTCCGGACAGACTAGTCCTAAGACCTTCGGATCGATTCATCCTCCAGGTATCCTCATCCTTCCATTTCAATCAGGAGATTAATCTCCCAGCACTAAGCACAGATCAGGGCGATCCTCACCCATTGGATGTCAAAGGTAGTGTCTTGGAGTATCTCTCGGCAACCAAATCCATCAGAAAGACGGAAAGTCTCCTAATTATCCCGCATGGATTCAGGAGAGGCCAAGCGGCATCCTCACGCACTATTGCTTCATGGCTAGTAAAGACCATCAAGAAGGCCTATTCATTAGGTAACCACCAAATACCTGAGGGCTTAAGGGCACACTACACCAGGGCAATGGCAACCTCCTGGGCGGCATATTGTAGAGTCTCGGCGGAGACAATTTGCAGAGCGACTACCTGGTCTTCCAAGAACACCTTTATGTCTCATTATAAGGTGGATTCCGCTTGCTTATCCACAGTGGATTTCGGAAGATCCGTTATCCAGGCCAATTCTTCTATTCTTTGTTAATAAACTTAGTTTGCATTCCCACCCAGTTTTGCGAGTTATTCCCCAAAGTGTATGCTGCCATGATGCAACAGGAAAACGGAAAATTGTATACTCACCTTTCCGTAATTTTCCTTTCCTGTCGCATCTTCATGGCAGCATACAATCTCCCACCCTTCTGAGGTGATATATATATACAGAGAATACTGGGGCGGGGGCCCTCTCTACAAATTATAGCTATGTGGTCCTATCAGGTTGTGGGGGCGGAGTCACAACCCAAAGTGTATGCTGCCATGAAGATGCGACAGGAAAGGAAAATTACGGAAAGGTGAGTATACAATTTTCTGTTTTGGAAGGCTTCTACATTTTCTTTGGGATAAATTGAAGGAGCAGGAGCCACAAAGCCTGAATCAGTCTTCAGAGGAAATGGACTCTCAGCTTTTCAGTCTGGGGGTCAAACTCGCTTATATCTGGCGGTGGGGGTACCACAGATCTGCTCTTTTTCTTTCTATATTCCCAAATTGCTGCTGCTATATAACCTCAAATTTCCACCAGGCTCTATTCCTTGACTTCTGCTCTGTTACTGACTGAAATGCTCCCAATCATTGAGCATTTTAACCACTTAAGGACCAGCCTCATTTTGAGATTTTGGTGTTTACATGTTTAAAACAGTTTTTCTTGCTAGAAAATTACTTGGAACCCCCAAACATTATATATTGTTTTTTTTTGTAACACCCTAGAGAATAAAATGGCGGTCATTGCAATCCTTTTTTTCACACCGTATTTGCGCAGCGGTCTTACAAGCGCACTTTTTTTTGGAAAAAAATCAGTTTTTTGAATAAAAAAAGACAACAGTAAAATTAGCCCATTTTTTTTTTATATTGTGAAAGATAATGTTAAATTCTACAGGTTGCATGTTTTAAGTTACAGAGGAGGTCAGGGCTAGAATTATTGCTCTTGCTCTACCGATCGCGGAAATACCTCACATGTGTGGTTTGAACACCGTTTTCATATGTGGGCACTAGTCACGTATGCGTTCGCTTCTGCACGCAAGCTCCTCGGGACGGGGCGCGTTTAACATTTTTTTTTTAATTATTATTTATTTTTACTTTTATTTTTTTATTTTTACACTGTTAAAAAAAAAATTCACTATTATTCCTATTACAAGGACTGTAAAGATGCCTTGTAATAGAAAAAAGCATGACAGGACCTCTTAAATATGAGATCTGAGGTCAAAAAGATCTCAGATCTCATATTTAGTCTAAAATGCAATAAAAAAAATAAAAATTGTAATTTAAAAAAATGATTTAAATAAAATGGCCCTTTAAGAGCTGTGGGCGGAAGTGACGTTTTGACGTCGCTTCCGCCCAGCAATTGTATGTAGACAGATGGGGGCCATCTTCCCCTCACTCGTCTCCATACCTGACAGGAGACAGGAGGCGATCGCCTCCGCTGACGGCTCCGGTAAGCGGCGGAGGGCACCGGATCGCGGCGGGACGGGGGGCCCCTCTCCTGTCACTGACAAAAGTGATCTTGCGGCGAATCCGCTGCAGAAACCACTTTTATCTTGTAGTGGACCTCCCACTGAAGACGAGGATACCGGGGTTATGGCAGCTAGCTGCTGCCATAACAATGATATCTTCTTTCAAACAGCAGCCGTAAAACTGTGGCGGGCGGTCCGTAAGTGGTTAATGAATTTTGTTGGACATTACTTATATTGTTAGTTGCTGCATTGTTTTGCGCAAATCATTGCTATTTGCACATTGTTTGTCACAATCTAGTTTACACTTGCACAGATTATTTCAGTGTTTGCACAATCATTGCTGCACTCTTGTTTCTAATTTGCACAGATTGTGGGCTTTGCACTTTTATCTTTTTTTTTTTATTGCATTTCTACATATTTTTTGTTAATTTGCACAGATTGCTTATTTGCACTAGGATTTTTAGGATTTTAGCCATTTTTTAGGATTTCAGCCATTTTTCCAGCAAGTGATTCAGCAAGTAATTTATTCATTTGCATTTTTTGCACTTTTTGCATTAATATTAATTTAGAGTGTATTTTATATCTCCACACAGTTATCTATTTATTTATTATTGATGACCTTCCTGTGATTCCTTTACCCTTCACTGTCTTGCTGCATCATTCTTTTACTGTTGTACTGCATTGGTCTTGATCCAGCATTGAATTGGATTGTGTTTGGGAGCGGCAGGTTAGTCTGTTATTGTTTATTTCTTATGGTTATCATCACACATTGCTTTGGGATGGTCATTCATTTATTGTTATAGCATTGGTTTTTTAATCTCTGGCTATACAATCTGATGAGAGATTAATTTAAGGACGAATTATTCCTTTGGATTTAACCCTTTGGATCTTCCTAAGATATATCATTTTAGTATGGTTGTTATGCCATTTTGAGTAAGCGCCACATTACTATTTCCATTTCTATCTTTATCCAGTGTGAGAACACCCTTATGTTGGCAGCTACTTTGTTAGGCTTTTTATTTTTTGCTTTTCCCCTGTGGTTTGCGCATTGGTTCCCCCCTTTTTTTCAAAATGTATGCTTATTGCAAATTTTTTTTTTTTACCAAAAATATGTAGAACACATATTGGCCTAAACTGATGAAGAAATTTGTTTTTTTAAATTTTTTGGGGGGATATTTATTATAGCAAAAAGTACAAAATATAGTTTTTTTTTTCAAAATTGTCAGTCTTTTTTTGTTTATAGCGCAAAAAATAAAAACTGCAGAGGTGATCAAATACCACTAAAAGAATAATGGATAAATTCTGGTGTCTTTTGCAGACTTTGGATAGAAGTAACAGGTGCAGAAAAGTTGGGCTTTGGGTGTTGGTGCCTTCACACCATAACCCTATAGAGCTACTTTTGATGAAAGCAAAAATTTGCCTTGCTGTCAAAAATTGAAATGATATATGCCCCTGTCAAACATGTGCGGAAAAATTGGGCTTTGGGTGTTGGTGGTGCCTTCACACCATAACCCTATAGAGCAGGGATGCCCAACCGCTGGCCCGAGGGCCACATGTGGCCACGGTGCCCTCTGATGTGGCCCGCTACCTCCTGCTCTTGGATGGCGGGTCAGAAAGCCCAGATCGCGGGTTCCCGACCTGCCAACCCCGAGCATCAGTGTGAAGAATGGAGCCTACACTAGAGGAAGCAGAGCCTAAGCTTCCTGTATAGCACCAGCTCCTGTCATAAGTGGAGTGATACCAAATGTACTCCGCCTGTGACAGGAGCGATACAGGAAGCATTGGCTCTGCTCTCTGATGCGCATGCTCCTGTCACACTGATACTCGGGGATGGCGGGTTGGGAAATTACTAAAAGCTGAAAATTTGTTATAGTGGGTCTGTTTATAAGAGGAGGAGGAGAAAAGGATGGAAAAGTAAAAACCCAACCATACTTATGGGCCGTACACACGATAGGATTTTCCAACAACAAATGTTGAATGTGAGCTTGTTGTTGGAAAGTCCGACCGTGTGTATGCTTCATAGAACATTTGTTGTCGGAATTTCCGCCAACAAATGTTTGAGAGCAGGTTCTCAAATTTTCAGACAACAAGACTTGTTGTCAGAAATTCCAAGCGTGTGTACACAATTCCGACGCACAAAAGTCCATGCATGCTCGGAATCAAGCAGAAGAGCCGCACTGGCTATTGAACTTCATTTTTCTCAGCTCGTCGTACGTGTTGTACATCAGAGTTCTTGACTTTTGGAATTTCCGACATTTGTGTGACCATGTGTATGCAAGACAAGTTTGAGACAACATTCTTCGGAAAAAAATCCATGGTTTTGTTGTCGGAAAATCCTATCGTGTGTACATAGCAAAACTGAAACTCTTATGAGTCTGGGCGCAAGTGTGGAGAGCTGGAGGCTGGCCGAAAAAGTCAACAGAGCCGGGAGCTGAGGTAGTGTACCCCATGGCACGATGATGAAAAATACCAGCAGGAGGCAGCAGTCCCTGGGAATGAACCCCCATGAATATTCAAAGATAATGTGAACCACATCAACATAACATCTATGAAAAAGTGTAACATTAAGTGTAAAATAAGACGTAAGGGTATGCGATAGGATGGCTAATTAATAAAGGAAGATGTCCTAGTGCTGTGACTAAACGGCGGTGAATAATAAATAGAATTATGCATAAATATAGGGCAGATTTAAAGGTGATAGAAGGTAGCATAGTATGCCCCAACAGAGGGGATGAATAGTAAATAGGATCAGTGAACAGTTGAGGTCCAAATGGTGCACAGTGTCCACAGGAGCATCAACCACAGGAAGCATCTGATTTGGCTGGGGGGAGTAGAAATACTCCAATGTGACCCTGGGTAACGACCAATGACACGCTGGTGGCCAATTAGAGGAAAGGCATCAACAGTTGAGCAGTGTGAACTGCTCGGCAGTTGGCGCCAAGTTGCCTCATGAAGAACACAAAGATCAAATCATAGCGCCCGCACACTAATGTCAGGTGATGATGCAGTGTGCACGACGCTGGAGGCGTGATGTCGATGTGTAGCGGGATGCCCGCCCAAACCCCCATGTCACCAAGAGAAGAGGGGGAAAGGGCTCCCATCGCAGCTCCCGGGACTGGGCATAAAAAAAACGGACCAAACAACCCAGCACACGGCAACCCAGAACACAGGATCTGCATAACATGGTGTATAGTTGGAAACCTAATAGTGTAAGGTCAAACATATCTACTTTTCTTTATACCTATCTAGAATCATGGCCCAGAATTGGACAAATTAAATGGAATATAGCTACCTGTACTAGTAATTGATAGTACAAAAAATATGATAAAATAGACTAAACATAGGCGCATGCTTGCATCCCTAATAAGCTAATGAAGAAAAAAGGAGGGTTTGGGACTTTGTATGAGGCCCAGGACATAATAGAACAGGTGCCTCCATCCCTAATTACTGAATAATGTGGGGAAAGGTTTGGAACTTTATATGAAGCATGCAGCCAGGGAGATATCACTACAAGAATGTGTCTAGCAGGTACATTGTAAGTTAGGACTGTATACATTACATGCAGGCTTTTCGCAGACTTTGTAGAATGAGGGAGCCCATGCACCACAACTTTGTGGAAGCATGAGATGCAAACTCCTCTGGCTCACTAAGACCCCTTTCACACTGGGGCGGTTTTCAGGCACTTTAGTGCTGGAATTAGCCTCTGCTAAGCGCCTGAAAACCGCCTCTGATTGATTCAAGTGTGACTTTTCACACTCGGGCAGTGCGCTTTCCGAAAAGTCCTGCAAACAGCATCTTTGGGACGGGTTGGGACCGCTGTATTTAGTGCTCCCAAAATGCCCTGCCCATTGGGGGGGGCTTTAGTGTGAACAGCCAGCACTATCAGTGTGAAAGGGGTCTAAGAATTACAGTATCTGGAACTGCCTCCTCCCAGCCACGTACTACTCCTAAGGGTTCTGGGGATGGAAAACCATCTGTTAAGGGTTGGCATATTTCTTTCCCTGCTTCCATGCCCCAAACTGCCAGAATCCTCCTCCTCCTTCCTCTCCTCCTGTGTGTTGTATGGCGTCGCAAGAATGGTGTCTGCATAAAGCGGGCCTTGAGGGGAAAGGAAGTCCTCCTCTTCCTCCCGTCGAGTGCCCTATCCATAATGCCACGCAGAGCCGGCTCCAGCAGGAATGCAACAGGGATTGTGTCATTGATGCATGCATTGTGACGGCTCACCATCTTTGTGGCCTCAAATGGTAACAGTATAGTGCATGCATGCTTTATCAGCAGACATGGGGAAAAATAGACAAGTGGGCCTGAGCTTGTCGTTATGCTATACTCACACAGGTACTCGTTGACGGCCCTCTGCTGCATGTGCAGCCGCTGCAGAATTGCCAAAGTCGAGTTTCACCTTGTGGGCATGTCACAAATCAGGCAGTTTATGGGCAGGTGAAATTCCTGCTGCATTTTAACCAACCGAGCACTGGCTGTGTATGACCACCTGAAATGGCTACAGACTCTTCCCTTGCACCTCGGGTCCTCTGGAGATGGAGACAGAGACTTGGTGGACACCGAGTGGCAGGGGTGCCAGGGGTGCGGAGCACCATGCAAGCCTCAGTCCGAGATCCGAGCCGAGGTCAAGTCCAGTTGGGCAACGAAGCATAAAAGGGTTAATCAGAAGAAGATCCAAGCCGGGGTCAGTTCCAATCTGGCAGCTGAGTACAAAAGGGGCAAAGAAGTAGAATGGTTAAGGTACTAATCTGAGGTCAAAGGCAAGCAGCAATCAAGAGTAGTCAAATAGGTTTCCAGGTCACAACAGGTTCAGACAGATCACACACTAGCACAGGAACAAGGGGGAACTGAACATAATCCAGCAATTTGGCAGTGTCTGGGCTGGGCTTATAGAGGGAAGTTTGAGGTCACTTCCTGTGCGCCTCCTTGGTATTTTCCTGCCTTTTTCCATCGGGTTGAGGTCACTTCCTGTGCACATCTTGGGCATTTTCCTGCCCTTTTCCATCAAGTCTTCTGCGCAGGTGTGGGTTGGCGCCCTGAGGCGTCTTTGGCGCATGCTCAGTTGGCACGGATTTCCTCTTGCGGCAACGCACCATTGGTGCATGCGTAGTAAGCCCTGGACTCTTACAGACACCCTTCGCTATACCATCATCCCTGTCAGTGGAGGCTGCTGAGAAGTGATGAGGTATAGCGGGGGTAGACTGAAAAGTTGAGGAGTGAAGAAGAGCAGAATTGCGTCCCTTTTGTGTGACTTTCAGGTGCTCTTGCCAACGGGCTGAGTGGTGGGAGGTTAACATACCTCCCAATTTTTTGAGAAGGGAATGAGGGACACCTACTAGCAAACGTAGGTAGGCATAGGACACTCCCCCACCACAACCCCTTGAAGGAGAATTAACCCCCAAAAAAAGATTAGTTAAACCCACAAGTGCTTCTTTTCCACTACTATTCCTTTACATTGGCTTTTCAAATTTACAAATGCAGCAATTTAGGATTTGGATCAAAGATTTAGTTCTGGGAAACACTTTCTGAAAGGTAAATAGTGCATTTTATATACAACTACATAGTTCATACCAAAATGAGGGACAAATGAGGAAAAAGGGACAGAGGGACATTGCTCCAAATTAGGGACAGTCCCTCGAAATCAGGGACAGTTGGGAGCTATGGGTTAAATGCCTTGTCAAGCATGTGGTACCCAAATGGCTGGTGTTTTTGCCATGCTTATTCTGCTTGAGGCAAAAGTTTACAAATTACAACAGTGCGATCGGCTGCACATGTGCTAAAAAAGGCCTAGACAGCTGAGCTGTGGAAAGTGGGCCGAGAGATAACACAATCTGGTGGAATAGGGTTGCTGCTCTCTACTCTTCCATGATGGCTGCCTCATAGGGGTTGTGCCTCACCCTCACTTTCCTCCTCCTGCTCTATCCAGTGTTCTATCGAATAGTGCCCTCCTTCGAAAAGTGCCCGCGCATGTGCAGTATGGAAGGGCACTCCAGCTGATTTCAGCTGGCGTGACAACTACTGTCTCCCTCTGCTGTTTGCATAGCTTTTAATTGTGCCTGTCAAATGGTATCTACCATCGAAAAATGCCTCCTACGATGTGCGCATGGGCTATGGTGACATCACGCCAGCTGATCAGGAAATCAGCTGGAGTGCCCTTCCGTACTGCACATGCTCATGCACTTTTCGATAGAGGGCACTATTTGATAGAACACTGACACCCAAATCAAATCAGTGACCTCATCATCATCCCCTCCATCCTCATCACTAGAGCCAACTTGGCAATACGCTGTGGCTGGGAGAACATGACTGCCAATTTGTTATTTACCAGTGTTCTCCCCTCTCTGTAGGCTCATGTTCCAACCTTCCTCAACCTCAGAACCAGGATCTGCATCAAGTAATGGCTGTACATTGTCAAGGAGCAAGTGGCTGACGCTGTGTTCAAATAACTCAGCTGACACCTCCATGCCTGATTCTGGGGCTATGGCAGGAGTAGCTGTGGACAAGAAGGCAGAATAAGCCACTCTGGCAGCTGCGGTGGACTGTGCACTAGTCTCTGCTTGGGTGATAGAGGATGAGGAAGGTTTAGTAAACCAGTCCACCACCACCTCTGCATGCTGTGGCTAGATAGCACGGGCAATATCACTAAACAGAGAAAATGATACCCTGCCTGTGGACACAGATGCTGCTGGCCCCCTCACAGTGCCATGGGAACGTTTGCTTCTCCTCGTTGGCCTCCCAGACATGATGCGGGGGGGGGGGGGGCTTTTTAACAAAATGTAATAAAGATGGTTAAATGTGTACATGGATGTGCTTTAATCGATGGAAAGTGGTGTTTGGTGCACTTTAACTCACTACAGAGACACACTCCACTATACTGCAGTAAAACTACACTGACGCACTGCAAACTACTGTGATATATGTGCACTAATGCACTGAAATATACTGCACTGAAATATACTGCGTTAAACCTGTAATAATACACTAGAATATACTGTGTTAAACGTGCACTAACGCATTGCAATATACTACAGTAAACCTGCAATAACACACTAAACTATACTGCGTTAAACATGCAGTAACGCACTACAATATACTGCAGTAAACGTGCACCAATGCACTGCAATATACTGTGGTAAACCTGCAATAAGACACTTTAATATACTGCGTTAACCATGCACTAACACACTGCAATATACTGCGGTAAACCTGCAATAACGCATTGAAAAAAACTGCTGTAAACCTGCAGTAACGCACTGCAATATACTGTGGGAAACGAACAATAACGCACTAAAATATACTGCGTTAAGTGTGCACTAACGCACTGTGGGAAACGTGCAATAATGTAGTGAAATGTACTGCGTTAAACGTGCACCAACGCACTGCAATATACTGTGGTAAATGTGCACCAATGCACTGAAACATACTGCATTAAACGTGCACTAACACACTACAATATACTGCAGTAAACCTGCAATAACACACTGAAATATAGTGCAGTAAATGTGCAGTAACGCACTGCAATATACTGCGGTAAACTTGCAATAACGCACTGCAATATACTGCGTTAAACGTGCAGTAACACACTGCAATATACTGCAGGAAATCTGCCCTGACAAATTAAAATGACACTAAAGTAAAAATGAATGTTCGCACTATTCTCACACTGTACTATCACTAGATTCATACTAATGTGACACTAAAGTAAAAAAGAACAGTCCCACTACACTCACACTGCACTATCACTAGATTTACACTAAAATAAAAATAAATAGTCGCACTACACTCACACTGCACTATGACTAGATTCACACTAAACTGATACTTTTCACTCACAATAGAATCACAATAGTACACTATAGCACACTAACTTGCTAGTAGAACTGAACAGAGTCCTGTAGCCCTGTTCTATCTCTCTCCACGCCAATATCACACTGCAAATGGCCACAATGTGAAGAATATTTTTATAGTGTGGGGTGGGACAAAGAACAATAAGCCATGATTGGATAGAGTCATCATGACAATGTTATGTGCCCTGATTGGGCAAAGCTTTCATTGCTCCAGCCAATCAGGGCTTCCAGTGCACTGTGCGGCAGCGCAGCGCATTGTGGTCGTTCGGCAGGCCGAACAAACGGTTGAATGCCCTGATAATTTGGGTGTTCGTCGAATGGGCAAACAGCCAATGTTCGGCCCGAACTCATGCTCGGGCCAAACCATTCTCCAAACATTACTCAGTCAGGAGTTTCATTTTTAAAGATGAATTGTTCAGTTTTAGCACTCTTCATCACAAGTCCGAAATAAAACTTCTGCCAGCCACAATTTTCTTTTGTAATTTGCTGTAGGCCTACCCCACATTGCCTCCAATAGAGCAGTTACTTGGATCCTTCAGTCCATAATTCCACTGAATGGGACCATTGACAAAAATGTTTATCAGATCATCTGTCCAGACAAAACAGCAGTAGAAATTCTTGTGCCAGTATCTTCGCCATGAAAGTTAGTAAGTTCTTTACATCCATATATGCCATAGCCTTCAGCATATAATAATCAATGGATTTAACAAAGATCAAATTATGACTGGAGTGATACATTTCACTCACCCCTTTTATAAATTTAGGGAAAACCAGCTAACGTACTATATCCTCAACTTAACGTATATACTCGAGTATAGGTCGATCCGAGTATAAGTCGAGGCCCTAATTTACCACACAAAAATGGGAAAAACGTATTGACCCGAGTAGAAGACGAGGGTGAGAAATACAGCAGCTACTGTAAGTGGAAAAAGAGGGTCAACAATGCCCATCTGCAGCTGTATACCTCCCTGTGTCCTGTGCATGTGTCCTGTGTATATGTGCATGTGTCACCTACCTTTGTCCTGTGTATGTGTCCTGTGCATGTGTCCCTGTGTCCTGTGTACGTGTGCATCCTACCTGTGTCCTGTGCATGTGTCCTGTGTATATGTGCATGTGTCACCTACCTGTGCCCTGTACCTGTGTCCTGTGCATGTGACCCTGTGTATGTGACCCTGTGTATGTGTCCTGTGCCTGTGTCCCTGTGTATGTGTCCCTGTGTATGTGTCCCTGTGTATGTGTCCTGTGCATGTGTCCCTGTGTCCTGTGTATGTGTGCATCCTACCTGGGTCCTGTGCATGCCTCTGTGTGCCGCTCTGCACCGATCAGCGTGTCATAATACAATTCGGCCATTCTACTGTTCAAAAGCCATGCCTCCTCCTCGTCCGTGATAGACAGAACATTCCATTTCCCAGCAGTCAGCCTATCTTGGACATTCTCTCATCCTCATACCACGGACGAGGATGAGAGAATGTCTGTGATAGGCTGTACACTGACTGCTGGGAAATGGAGTTTTCTGCCTATCACAGACGAGGAGGAGGCGCGGCTTTTGAACAGTAGAATGGCCGAATTGTATTATGACACGCTGATCGGTGCAGAGCGGCACACGGAGGCATGCACAGGACACAGGTAGGATGCACACGTACACAGGACACAGGGACACATGCATAGGACACATACACAGGGACACATACACAGGGACACATACACAGGGACACATGCACAGGACACATACACAGGGACACATACACAGGGTCACATACACAGGGTCACATGCACAGGGCACAGCTAGGTGACACAGATTCATTAGTAATATACTTAAACATTGTGTTTCAAGTTAAAACAAAGTACTATTTACAATCTGAAGCTACTTCACCCCTACTGCCAGAGAAGTGCAATTTGCATTCAAAAACGCATCTGGAGAGTTTACACCTTCTGCCATATCTACATTTATGACACCCTGTAATCTCCTTAGCTGTTTGTGAAGATAGATTCAAACAAAAAATACAGATTTTTACTTGTGATAGAATACTCTGTATTCCTATACCTCTATTACTAGCTATCGCCTTTTATTACTGTCTAAATACATTACCTTATTGCCGGTATTTCTCCGTTCTGCCACACCCAGATCTGCGCAGGGAACAATGTAAATATATTAATGACCCAACAGAGATCAGATCTATGCACTGCTCAAAGCTTTTATTTCCGTGTTCATCCTTTAGTAAGATTCATAATACACGTGTTGAGATTTGTAGCTAGGCAAATATATTTTTTAGTTATAGAACAGTTTACAAAAAACTTCAGTGGTTTCCTGTCAGCCAAGACACATTGTCTGGTACATATCTTCACATATATAAGTTCCTTATATCAAGTTACACAATTAATACCAGCTTACTGCAAAGCAATTACTGAAAATTGAATAATCACCTTTCCGTAATTTTCCTTTCCTGGTGCCTACCCATGGCAGCATACCAATGGTTGGTGGCTCCACCCTCAACCAACCCACAGGACCACGTAACTCTATAAAAAAAAGTTACTCCCCCCCTCAGGTATTCTTGTAACTAGTCTTCAGAACCTTAAGGATTATTGAAGGGAGGGTGTATGCTGCCATGGGTAGGCACCAGGAAAGGAAAATTACGGAAAGGTGAGTATTCAATTTTCCGTTTTCCTGGTGCCTCCATGGCAGCATACCAATGGTAAATAACTCGCTTACAGGGAGGGTGCTGCAATAATAAATTTGAATGAGTCTACAGAACTGATGACTCTAATGTCCTTTTCCCAAAGTCTCAGGAAGTGAGGACAGCTGGATCTAGGCTATAGTGCAACATGAAGGTGTTGAAGGATGACCAACTAGCCGCCCTGCAAATTGTCTCAGGGGAGACCCGAGCCAAAGCTGCCCAAGAAGAAGCCTTTCCCCCCTTTGAGTGAGCATTAACTGCATTTAGGACTGGGAGACCACTAGCCCGATACGCCTTCTGGCCAAGGTCATCTTGGAGGTCACCATTTCTTTCTTTGCACCCTTGGGAATAACAAATAGACGTTGATCCTTGCAGAATTGTTGTGTCAGCTCCAAATAACGCCTCAGGGACCTGGCCACATCCAATTTGTGTAGTTTTGAGGAGGTTGGATCTCAGGAACCCATTCCTGATTGAGATGGTAGACTGAGGGTACCTTAGGGACAAACTGGTGAATAGGCTGCAGAACTACTCTGTATGGGAAAAACATGACGTAGGCCTCCTGCGCTCCTAGTGCTTGAATTTCTGACACTCTGCGCCCTGATGTGATGGCGATCAGAAAGGTAGTTTTCCAGGTAATATCCTCCAATGCACATTCTTCAGTGGGTGCAAAGGGGGGATTAACTAAGGCGTTGAGGACAACTGTCAGATCCCATTTGGGGTATAGAGTTTTCCTGGGAGGACGTAATCTTAGAACCGCTTTTAGGAAACAGTCTACGAAGGGATTTAGGGCCCAGCGTGTGTCCGTTAAAGCTAATAAGGCTGAAACCTGAACCTTCAGCGTGTTAAGACCTAAGCCTAAGTCCAGGCCCGACTGTAGAAAGAGAAGAATATTATGGACTCCAGGATCCAGTGGATTGAAATGGCTGGCTTCTGCCAGCTGGGTGAAATTCTCCATACCATGTAGTAGGTGGCATTTGTAGATGACTTCCTTGGTTGTAATAATGTTTGGATAACCTCATGTGAACACCCTAAGTCACCCAGTCTTTTCCGCTCAACTTCCAGGCCTTCAAGTCCAGGATCTCTGGATGCGGGTGAAAGAAGTCGCCTTGAGATAGGAGGTTGTCCGTGTGGAGAAGCGGAAGTGGGTTGCACAGAGTCATTTTGACTAGGAGCGGAAACCACGGTCTCCTCGGCCAGTATGGGATGACCGCCAGTATAGTGACTTTCTCCGATGTCAGACGCTGGAGGAACCTCAGTATGAGAGGAACCGGAGGGAATGTATACCCCTTCTGGAAGTTCCAGGGCTGGATTAGGGCATCCACTCCAGCTGACCTTGGAGATGGGAATCTCGCGAAAAACAGAGGAGTTTTCACGTTGAGCGGGGAAGCAAAAAGATCTATCTGGGAAGTACCCCACTGTTGGCATATGCAATGGAAAACTTGTGGATCTAGTGACCATTCGATGTTGCTGCTGAAAGATCTCGAAAGGCGTTCGGCTAGCTGATTCTCGGGGGCTGGGATGTAAGCGGCCCGAAGATCGATCAAATTGTTTTTGGCCCAAGAACAAGGGACCTGCTGTGCGTCCCCCCTTGATTTTGAACATAGGCCACTGCCGCTCTGTTGTCCATCTGGAGCAGTATGGGCTTGCCTGATGTAGAATTGCATGCTGTCCTTAGCTCTAGGATGCTGGAAATCATCCCTTCTGTATTGAATCGCCATCTGCCTTGCACTAACTGGTTTTGGTAGTGTGCCCCCCATCCTAGTTGACTTGCGTCCGATGTAAGGATGGACCATGAGATGGGCCCCAGGGGACGGTGAACTAAAAGGTTGGGTGGTCTTGTCCACCACCAGAGGCTGGATTTCATTGAAAAGGTGATGACTATTAATTGTCCCAGGTGCTTCCTTCTCCATTGTGCCAGAAAACCCGACTGGAAATCTCGCAGATGCCATCTAGCGCACTTCACCATCGGTATGCAAGATGAAAGGGACCCTAGGAGGCTCAGACAGTCTGATGCTGGCATGGAACGGCTCCCTAACGCCTGCTTCTCCTTCTGTATCAATATCGGGATCTTCTCTGGTGGGAGTGACACAGCCTTCTCCGGGGTGTTAAATAAAGCTCCCAGATATGTCATCTTTAGGCGTCAATTGACTTTTTGAGTAGTTGATAAGCCACCCGAACCGGGTCAAAGTGTTCAGAATTAGCTGCACCTGTGCCTCCAGATTCCCTCTGTGTTGTGATAGGATTAGTATGTCGTCCAAGTATTGCAGGACTCTGACCCCATTCTCCCGGAGGGGAGCCAGGATGGCTACTAAAACCTTGGTAAAGGTTCTGGGGGCTGATGAAATTCCAAATGGGAGACATTGGAACTGGAGGTGCAGATCGCCCACTTTGAACTGGAGAAAAGGTTGGAAATGGTGGATGGGGATGTGAAGGTATGCATCTTGGAGATCTATAGAGACCATCCAATCCCCTGGCTTTACTGACAGAATTACTGTGTTCAGGGATTCCATTTTAAAGTGTTCTACCTGAATGTAACTGTTTAGCCTCTTTAGGTCCAATACGGGCCTCCAACCTCCTGATTTCTTGGGGACTAAAAATATTTGGGGGATAGAACCCCGAGTGTCTCTCCGAGTCTGGTACTGGCAGAACTGCCCATTGGTGAAGAAGTATTTGAATATACTGAAAGAGAACTTGCTTCTTTTCTTTGGAGGTTGGAATTTTGGTGGGTTGGAAAGAAAAAGGTGGAGGATGGCTTTTGAGTTTCCAGAAATGCCCTTGAAGGACCGTGGCGATTGCCCACGGATCCATGCAATTTTCCACCCAAACCTTGCTCCTACTGGACCGGTTTGGCTGGGTAAGGAGTCAAAAAGACTTCTGGTTCCCAACCGATGATGTTGAGGCCTTAGGTTTCCCCAACTTAAAAAAAGTGGCTTGTGAGCTCTTCCAGCTTCTTCTGTACTCCTTACCCGGGAGGTATCTTCTGGCATCCCTAGATCTTTGCTGGGTAACTGGCCGCAAAGTGAATTTCCTTCTCCTATTCCTATCCTGGGGAATTAGGCCACTCTTACCACCTGTGACTCTGGTTGTAATGACTCTGGTTGTAATGGCTGTATCCATTTTCTCGCCGAACAGGACTTTACCATCGTATGTGATGGCTTTAGCCATAATGCCCTTCTGGCTGTGATGGAGTATAGCATGGCCCTGGAGGAACACCTCAGGATATCGATGTCTGCTTCTGCCATAAAATCAGAGGCTAGCTTCAACTCATCCAGTGCTTTGATGATTTCGTCTGAAGATAAACCTCGTCTGAGAGCCATCTCAATATTATCTGACCATACTCTGGTGGCTCTGGAGATTGAAGACACATGCCACTGCTGGTTTGCAGGCTCCCCCTGTCACCTGAAACTTTTTTAAGATCTGAGTCCATCCTGTGATCCAGGACATCCCTGAAGGAGACTGCATCTTCTAAAGGCAACGTTGTGTTCCTGGCTAATCTCATGACTGACGCGTCCACAGTCGGCATGGAATCAAAGAGCTGAGCATCTGCCTCCGCCAGCGGATAAAGTTTGAGAAACCAATTGTAGGCGACGGGTCTCTTGTCCACTTTCCGCCACTTATTCATAACCACTTCCTTAATTTCGTTCATCAAAGGGAAGTTTGAAACTTTCTTTGTCAGGTGAGGGAAATATTTTTTAGTTTTGGACGGAGGTTCCGGATCTTCCTCTCACTGAATCACATCTTTAACTGCGATAATAAACGGATCCAATAAAGCAAAATCAAATATTGATGAATTTTTTTCGGCTGTAATCGATTCATCCTCTGAATTAGCCTCCAAACTGGGTCGGAGAAAACCCGTCTCCACCGTTCTCTCCTTCGCAGGCGGAACTGACTGATCTTGGGACAGGGCTTATTCCCGGATGGAATCTTTGATCAAATTTTATATTGAGTCTATGGATCCCTGCTTGTCCGCCGTGGCTTCCAGGAGGAACTGACTACATGCCAATTTACCCGGGAGGGCTTGCTTCCCACAGACCCAACAGGCCTTCTTCCCTGGATGTGTCGACCTGCCCTGGGAGTCATGCCTGCTTGAGGTATGTTGGGGTGACCTCTGACTGCTGCGGGAAGTATGAGCGGAAGATGAATGCGAATGACCAGAACTTCTATGATCTTTTGACCTATCGGCAGAATCTCTGCGGGAAGATCTGCGAGATGACTCTCGGTGCAGGCTGTGGAAATAAAAGAACAAAGGGATATTTCCATATGCCCCAAGAAAGCTCTTTTGAATGAAGAAACTTATCTGTTTGTTGAAGCCCTTACCTAGTGGTATGTTGATGAGGATCTTTCTTTTGATGTGGCATTATAACATCAGAGACAGCTAGGGATGGGGGAAAAAGAAAAAAGAAAAATGAAATGCGCATGCGCCATGACATTCCGCCTGAGCCCGCCCCCCCTCCCCCGCAGTGACTAAGCTGTGCCCAGAGGCGCGCGCGAAGCCTTCGCACACACAGAGGAGGGGCGGCAGCTGGAGCAGGAAGAGGCTGAGTCAGACTGCTGGCAGGTTCCAGGGAGAAAACCATGGAAGAGGGGGGCAGCATGCCGGCCTGGCTGGAAGCAAAACCGGGCATTTCGCTACTGGAGGCTCCAGACAGGTACCTTTTGGGGTAGTCAGCCCAAGAGACAGAGGAGAAGGAAATGCTCCTGGATCTCTCCATAGGCCCCAAAAAGATCAACAGAAAAACGGGCTCCCATACTTATTTGGCACATTTAGCAGCCCAAGTAATGGGACTCCATACTGCAGGAGAGCATGAACCTGCAATGGTCACACCATATGTCGGTGAGGTAGGGCTGGACTGATTCTGCAGGGATGAGGACAGGAAAAAGAATACCTGAGGGGGGGAGTAATTTTTTTTTTTTTTTTTTTTTTATAGAGTTACGCGGTCCTGTGGGTTGGTCGAGGGCAGAGCCACCAACCATTGGTATGCTGCCATGGAGGCACCAGGAAAATATATTTAAAGGAGTAATCTAGCCTTAGGTTTCAATAACATTGCGCAAAGCAGTGTAAATATTAGGGGGGCTTTTTACAAGATCCTTTCAACTTGTAAGCAAAAAGGAGCAGAAAAGGCTTAGTGCTTAAAGAAGAAGTCCAGCTAAAGCTCATTTTGCTGTACTTCTCCTGTGGATCACAGAAGTGCAGCTCCTTTTGCACTCCGGTGGCCCGTTATCAGCAGAGAGCGGGCTGAAGTCCGCTCTCTGCTGACGTCACTGCTGTCAGTCCAGGCTCCACGTCATCATGACCACAGTGTTGGGATCCACCAAATCCCTGGACCGACACTCGGCTCAGCCTCTAAGCTAGCCACTCCCTCCACAGCCCAGTGCTCCAATAAGCAAGGAAGGACCAGAGCAGAGAGCTGTGACTGATAGCTCTCTGCTCACGAAGCTCTGAAAACCGAGCGATCGATTGCTCGGTTCTCTGTGTTAGAGGCGCTGGGGGACAGATGCACCATTGAACTGATGCTGCATCCACCTAGGTAAGTATGATTCCTTAAAAAGAAAAAAGAAAAAAATAAAACATTCCGGACTTTTCTTTTAAGTGGTTAACCCCAGGGGTTCACTTACTTTTTTCTCCTGTACTGTAAATGTTTAATGGGTATGTTCAGTAAAGACACGAGAAATTTGAATTGTTTGTGTGTTATCAGCTTAAAGTGGTTGTAAAGTCTAAACATTTTTTACCTTAATGAATTCCTTGTATTAAGGTAAAAAAATGTTTAGATGTTAGCATTGCCCCCTCACCCCCTTTTACTTACCTGAGCTCTCATTCAATCCAGCACTGTGCACATCTGCAGATCTGTTCTCCCCTCACTTCCAGTTCTCGCTAACTTTGCTAGGGCACCGGAAGCCATTGGCTCCCAGTGCTGTCAATCAAAGCCAGTGATGAGGGAGCAGGGGAGTGGGGCTGAGTCCTGATGTCTATGTCAATGGACGAAGCAACGGGACTCGGGTGCGAGCACACATGAGTGCCCCCATGTGTTTGTCTATTGTGACTTGAGGATCAGATCACAATTTACAGAAAATTACTGCAGAAAACCAGTTTGCATAAGGGGTTTACATTCTATGTCTTGCATATGTGTATATATACAGTGCATTGAAAAAGTATTCATACCCCTTGAAATTTTCCACATTTTTCATGTTACAGCCAAAAATGTAAATGTGTTTTATTGTAATTTTATGTGCTAGACCAACACAAAGTGGCACATAATTGTGATGTGGAAGTAAAATTATAAATGGTTTTCATGTTTTTTTTTACAAATAAATATGTGAAAAGTGTGGCATGCATTCGTATTCAGCCTCCCTGAGTCAATACTTTGTAGAACCACCTTTTTCTGCAATTACAGCTGCAAGTCTTTTTGGGCATGTCTCTAACAGCTTTGCACATCTAGAGTGACATTTTTGCCCATTCTTCTTTGCAAAATAGCTCAAGCTCTGTCAGATTGGACGGAGAGCATCTGTAAACAGCTATTTTCAAGTCTTGCCACAGATTGTCAATTTGATTTAGGTCTGGACTTTGACTGGGCCATTCTAACACATGAATATGCTCTGATCTAAACCATTCGATTGTAGCTCTGGTAGTATGTTTAGGGTCGTTGTCCTGCTGGAAGGTAAACCTCCGCCTCATTCTCAAGTCTTTTTTCAGACTCTAACAGGTTTTTTGTCTAAGATTGCCCTATATTAGGCTCCATCCATCTTGCCATCAACTCTTAACAGCTTCCCTGTCCCTGCTAAAGAAAAGCATCCCTACAACATGATGCCACCACCATGTTTCACAGTGGGGATGGTGTGTTCAGGGTGATGTGCAGTGTTAAGCCTCGTACACATGATCGGATTTTCCGATGGGAATTGTGTGATGACAGGCTGTTGGCGGAAAATCTGACCGTTTGTATGCTCCTTCGGACAGTTGTTGTCGGATTTTCCACGGACAAATGTTGGATAGCAGGCTTTAAAATTTTCCGCAGACAAATGTCTGTTGTTGGATTTTCCGAGCGTATGTAGACGAGTCCGTCGGACAAAAGTCCAAAGTACAAACACGCATGCTCGGAAGCCAGGATGAGCCAGAAATGGTCGGTCTTGTAAACTAGCGTTGGTAATGGAGAATTAACATTCGTGACGCAGCAAATTATGAAATCTTAAAATGCAGCGCACATTTTCTTCTTCTTTAATGAGATAATAATTAAGTTGCTTTGTTGGTGATACTGATGGAGTTATTGCAAACAAATTTTCAAAGGCTTTTTTTTTTTCTAGTGATATCAAGAATAATATTTTTTTTTTTTTTGGGCAAGTTACCACAACATCATTATCCTGTAGTTTTTAAGATCAAAGATACAACTATGTTGGTGTCCCTTGTCAATTTTACATTGTATTTTTTTAAATGTAATTGCCTACTCCCAAACTGTCATTTGAAGTAAAACACATAGCCAAGTATTATTCTCCACAATTTTTTTTTTGCATTAAAAAAAGAAAACAAATAAAATTAGACATGTTATCTGCCAATAGAACTTAACCAAAAAGTGCATTCTATGCGTCCAAAAATATAGAAAATATAACAAATCAAATCATTAATAATCAACCAAAAAATAAAATAAAAACCTCATGCACGCGCCCTGCTTCTTAATATAGGGGGTCAACAATGCCAAGAGTTGGTGAAAGAAGGGGTCCGTCATCCGGAGATAATTTCGAAAATAATCTGGATTATTCTCTTGGAGCTCCCGCAGCAAAGGCATATGACATAAATAATTGGTCACGATAAATAAAGCAACCAATGTTTGGTCCAAGAACTCCTCCTTCTCCTCCTCCTCCTGTTCCTGGACTGGACTTGGGTCAAAGCAATAACTCCAAGGCCAATAATAAATGACACGATTCCGCAACATGGCTGGTTGACGAACGGCCATTCAGAAACTAACTGAAAAGCGCGAAATAAAAAGCACAAAATGAAAAGCATGAATCAACACTCACCAAACTTCTACTAACACGAAATTAGCAGAAGGAGCCCAAAGGGTGGCGCTAAATAGCTGAAAAACCACGTAGTACGTCACTATGTTCGTGTTTGTTGGCCGATAATTCCTTGCCGTTTTTATGCAAGACAAAATCCAGGCACGCGCCTTCGGACAAAAGGCCGAGGTTTTGTCTGCGTAAAATCCGAAAAGACACAAGTCCATCAAGTCCAACCTATGTGTCTGATTATATGTCAGTATTGCATTGTATATCCCTCTATGCTGCGGTCGTTCAGGTGCTTATATAATAGTTTCTTGAAACTATCAATGCCCCCCGCTGAGACCACCGCCTGTAGAAGGGAATTCCACATCCTTGCCGCTCTTACAGTAAAGAACCCTCTATGTAGTTTAAGGTTAAACCTCTTTTCTTCTAATTTTAATGAGAGGCCACGAGTCTTGTTAAACTCCCGTCTGCAAAAAAGTTTTATCCCTATTGTGGGGTCACCAGTATGGTATTTGTATATTGAAATCATATCCCCTATCAAGCGTCTCTTCTCCAGAGAGAATAAGTTCAGTGCTTGCAACCTTTCCTCATAACTAATATCCTCCAGACCCTTTATTAGCCTGTTGCCCTTCTTTGTACTCCATTTCCAGTACATCCTTCCTGAGGACTGGTGCCCAGAACTGGACAGCATACTCTAGGTGCGGCTGGACCAGAGTCTTGTAGAGCGGGAGAATTATTGTTTTATCTCTGGAGTTGATCCCCTTTTTAATGCATGCCAATATTCTCTTTGCTTTGTTAGCAGCAGCTTGGCATTGCATGCCATTGCTGAGTCTATCATCTACGAGGACCCCCAGGTCCTTTTCCATCCTAGATTCCCCCACAGGTTCTCCCCCCAGTGTACAGATTGCATTCATATTTTTGCGACCCAAATGCATTATTTTACATTTTTCTACATTGAACCTCATTTGCCATGTAGTTGCCCACCCCATTAATTTGTTCAGATCTTTTTGCAAGGTTTCCACATCCTGCGGAGAAGTTATTGCCCTGCTTAGCTTAGTATTGTCTGCAAATACAGAGATTGAACTGTTTACCCCATCCTCCGGGTCATTTATGAACAAATTAAATAGGATTGGTCCCAGTACAGAACCCTGGGGGACCCCACTACCCACCCCTGACCATTCGGAGTACTCCCCATTTATCACCACCCTCTGAACTATGATCCATGCCAATGGACCTTATTTTGTACAGTAAACGTCTATGGGGAACTGTGTCAAATGTTTTTGCAAAATCCAGATATACCACGTCTACGGGCCTTTCTTTATCTAGCTTTATCTAACCTCCTCATAGAAGGTTAGTAGATTGGTTTGGCAAGAGTGATTCTTCATGAATCCATGCTGATTACTGCTAATGATACCATTCTCATTACTAAAATCTTGTATATAGTCCCTTATCATCCTCTCCAAGAGTTTACGTACTATTGATGTTAGGCTAACCGGTCTGTAATTCCCAGGGATGTATTTTGGGCCCTTTTTAAATATTGGTGCTACATTGACTTTTTTCCAATCAGCTGGTACCATTCCAATTAGTAGACTGTCAGTAAAAATTAGGAACAATGGTCTTGCAATTACTTGACTGAGTTCCCAAACTACCCTCGGGTGCAAGACATCTGGTCCCGGTGATTTATTAATGTTAAGTTACCTAAGTCTAATTTTAATTCTGTCCTCTGTTAACCATGGAGATGCTTCCTGTGATGTGTCATGAGGATAAACACTGCAGTTTTGGTTACTGAAGCCCCCCGATTCCCTCGTGAAGACTAAGGAGAAGAATAAATTCAATACCTTCGCCATCTCCCCATCCTTTGTAACCAGATGTCCTTCCTCATTCTTTATGGGGCCAATATGGTCTGTCCTCCCTTTTTTATTGTTTACATACTTAAAGCGGGGGTCCACCTATCTATCGTTTTTTTTCTTGGAGTTCATTCACAAACTTTTCTTCTCATGATTATCTACTCACATGTTCTGTGTAATAAGTCCGCCTGTGTCGGATTTCGTTGTAAAGAATAACTTATAAAATTCACTGAAGGTGGTTTCCATCTTCATTGTGGGCATTTGAAGCCCACAAGCATGTATTTCCTGGATGCGGTGAATGCTGTGCTCCCAGCATTCACCGAGATGTTGTGATGACGCTGTTGCACAATGCATGCTGGGAAGCCTGAGACTAGCTCCCAGGGGACTGTGGGAGGTCTGGGAGAGGCTAGAAACACGCCTACTCCCATGGGAGGAAAACCAGGAAGTGCTAAGAAGATTAGAAAAAAAAAGGTAATTACGGCAATTTAAATTTTTTTACACAGCATGTCAGCATCTAGGCAAGGAAGAGAATGCATAGATATAATGTTCAAAATTTGGGTGGAACCCCGCTTTAAAGAATTTCTTGGGATTTTTTTTGTTCTCCTCCGCTATGTCTTTCATGTTCTATCATAGCCGTCCTTATTGCACCTTTACATTTCTTGTTGCATTCTTTATAAATTCTGAATGCTGATGATGATCCCTCAACCTTGTATTTTTTGAAAGCTTTCTCCTTTGCTTTTATATGCATTTTTACATTGGAGTTAAGCCATCCAGGACTTTTGTTCGCTCTTCCTGGGATGCATTGGCTAATGCCCTTATTAAACCCATCTCTCCTCCGTGTTCTTTGTTCCTAAGATTGTATCCCAATTTATGCCTTCTAGCAAGGTTCATAGTTTAGGGAAGTTGGCTCTTTTTAAATTCAGTGTCTTTGTATTCCCCTTATGTTTCCTATTTGTGTGATTTATACTGAAGCCATTGACCTGTGATCGCTGTTACCTAAATTTCCCATTATTTCCACATCCGTGATCAGGTCTGTATTGGTGATAATCAGTAGATCCAGTAACGCTTTATTTCTAGTTGGTGCGTCTACCATCTGACCCATAAAATTGTCCCGCCCAGTCTATGTCTGAATAGTTAAAATCACCCATAACACTTCCCATCCTTGCTGCTAATCCAAATTGTGATAGGAGATCTGCCTCCCCTTCCTCCCTCAGGTTAGGGGGCCTATAGCATACTCCTAGTATTATTTTCCCCTTAGCTTCATCCCTTTGGAGCTCTACCCATAAGGATTCCACCTCCTCCCTTAGTGATGTCATCTCTTACATTACATTATTCTTGATATATAGGCATAACCCTCCCCCTTTTTTACCCTCTCTATCCTTGTGATAAAGGGTATACCCTTGAATGTTTGCCAGCCAATCATGAGAGCTGTTGAACCAGGTCTCTGAAATTCCCACAAAATCCAAATCCTCCTCATACAACAGTATCTCTAGTTCACCCATCTTATCCGCCAGGCTCCTGGCATTGGTGAACATGCCACGTAGTTTAGACCAGTCGCATATTATCCTCTTATTGGGTGTTCCGAGATTGCAACTAGGACTTGCTACTATACTTACCTTGGGTTTATGTGCTTTGGTCAACCTACCACTAATTCCCCCAATACTACCCTCTGGAATATGTTCCGCACTGACTATCTCTACCTCTGGACCCTCCCCCCATCGCCTAGTTTAACCACTTAAGGACCGCCTCACGCCGATTTACGTCGGCAAGGTGGCACGGGCAGGCAGAATCACGTACATATATGTGATTTGCCTCCCGCGGGCGGGGGTCCGATCGGACCCCCCCCGGTGCCCAAGGCGGTCCGCTTCTGACCAGCGGCGATCAGAGATGAGGGGGAGACCATCCGTTTGTGCCCCCCCCCCTCGCGATCGCCGCCGGCCAATGAAATCATTCCTTTGCTGCTGTATGCTAAACAGCAGCAAAGGAAATTATGTCATCTCTCCTCAGCTCGGTATTTTCCGTTCCGGCGCCGAGGAGAGAAGACAGAAATGTGAGTGCACAACACACACACACACAGTAGAACATGCCAGGCACACAAAACACCCCCCTTTACCCCCCCCCCCCCTGTCACACTGACACCAAGCAGTTTTTTTTTTCTGATTACTGCATGCTGTCAGTTTGTGACAGTTACTGTGTTAGGGCAGTTACTGTTAGCCCCCTTTAGGTCTAGGATACCCCCCTAACCCCCCCTAATAAAGTTTTAACCCATTGATCACCCCCTGTCGCCAGTGTCACTAAGCGATCATTTTTCTGATCGCTGTATTAGTGTCACTGGTGACGCTATTTAGGGAGGTAAATATTTAGGTTCGCCGTCAGCATTTTATAGCGTCAGGGACCCCCATAAACTACCTAATAAATGTTTTAACCCCTTGAGTGCCCCCTAGTTAACCCTTTCACCACTGATCACCGTATAACCGTTACGGGTGACGCTGGTTAGTTCGTTTATTTTTTATATTGTCAGGGCACCCGCCATTTATTACCGAATAAAGGTTTAGCCCCCTGATTGCCCGGCGGTGATATGCGTCGCCACAGACAACGTCAGATTAGCGCCAGTACTGCTAACACCCACGCACGCAGCATACGCCTCCCTTAGTGGTATAGTATCTGTACGGATCAAATTCTGATCCGATCAGATCTATAATAGCAGTTTAGGGTTCACAAAAACGCAGTGTTAGCGGGATCAGCCCAGATACCTGCTAGCACCTGCGTTTTGCCCCTCCGCCCGGCCCAGCCCAGCCCAGCCCACCCAAGTGCAGTATCGATCGATCACTGTCACTTACAAAACACTAAACGCATAACTGCAGCGTTCGCAGAGTCAGGCCTGATCCCTGCGATCGCTAACAGTTTTTTGGTAGCATTTTGGTGAACTGGCAAGCACCAGCCCCAGGCAGCGTCAGGTTAGCGCCAGTACCGCTAACACCCATGCACGCACCGTACACCACCCTTAGTGGTATAGTATCTGATCGGATCAATAGCTGATCCGATCAGATCTATACTAGCGTCCCCAGCAGTTTAGGGTTCCCAAAAATGCAGTGTTAGTGGGATCAGCCCAGATACCTGCTAGCACCTGTGTTTTGCCCCTCCGCCCAGCCCACCCAAGTGCAGTATCTATCACTGTCACTTACAAAACACTAAACGCATAACTGCAGCGTTCGCAGAGTTAGGCCTGATCCCTGCGATCGCTAACAAATTTTTTGGTAACGTTTTGGTGAACTGGCAAGCACCAGCCCCAGGCAGCGTCAGGTTAGCGCCTGTACCGCTAACACCCACGCACGCAGCATACGCCTCCCTTAGTGGTATAGTATCTGAACAGATCAATATCTGATCCGATCAGATCTATACTAGCGTCCCCAGCAGTTTAGGGTTCCCAAAAACGCAGTGTTAGCGGGATCAGCCCAGATACCTGCTAGCACCTGCATTTTGCCCCTCCGCCCGGCCCAGCCCAGCCCACCCAAGTGCAGTATCGATCGATCACTGTCACTTACAAAACACTAAACGCATAACTGCAGCGTTCGCAGAGTCAGGCCTGATCCCTGCGATCGCTAACAGTTTTTTTGGTAGCGTTTTGGTGAACTGGCAAGCGCCAGCGGCCTAGTACACCCTGGTCGTAGTCATACCAGCACTGCAGTAACACTTGGTGACGTGGCGAGTCCCATAAGTGCAGTTCAAGCTGGTGAGGTGGCAAGCACAAGTAGTGTCCCGCTGCCACCAAGAAGAAGACAAACACAGGCCCGTCATGCCCATAGTGCCCTTCCTGCTGCATTCGCCAATCCTAATTGGGAACCCGCCACTTTTGCAGCGCCTGTACTTCCCCCATTCACATCCCCAACCAAATGCAGTCGGCTGCATGAGAGGCATTTTCTTTATGTCCTCCCGAGTACCCCTACCCAACGAACCCCCCAAAAAAGATGTTGTGTCTGCAGCAAGCGCGGATATAGGCGTGACACCCGCTATTATTGTCCCTCCTGTCCTGACAATCCTGGTTTTTGCATTGGTGAATGTTTTGAACGCTACCATTCACTAGTTGAGTATTAGCGTAGGGTACAGCGTTGCACAGACTAGGCACACTTTCACAGGGTCTCCCAAGATGCCATCGCATTTTGAGAGTCCCGAACCTGGAACCGGTTACAGTTATAAAAGTTAGTTACAAAAAAAGTGTAAAAAAAAAAAAAGTTGTCGTTTTATTCTCTCTCTCTCTCTTCTCTCTCTATTGTTCTGCTCTTTTTTACTGCATTCTATTCTGCAATGTTTTATTGTTATTATATTTTATCATGTTTGCTTTTCAGGTATGCAATTTTTTATACTTTACCGTTTACTGTGTTTTATTGTTAACCATTTTTTTGTCTTCAGGTACGCCATTCACGACTTTGAGTGGTTAGATTGGTTATACCAGAATGATGCCTGCAGGTTTAGGTATCATCTTGGTATCATTCTTTTCAGCCAGCGGTCGGCTTTCATGTAAAAGCAATCCTAGCGGCTAATTAGCCTCTAGACTGCTTTTACAAGCCGTGGGAGGGAATGCCCCCCCACCGTCTTCCGTGTTTTTCTCTGGCTCTCCTGTCTCAACAGGGAACCTGAGAATGCAGCCGGTGATTCAGCCAGCTGACCATAGAGCTGATCAGAGACCAGAGTGGCTCCAAACATCTCTATGGCCTAAGAAACCGGAAGCTACGAGCATTTCATGACTTAGATTTCGCCGGATGTAAACAGCGCCATTGGGAAAGCATTTCATCACACCGATCTTGGTGTGGTCAGAGGCTTTGAGGGCAGAGGAGAGATCTAGGGTCTAATAGACCCCAATTTTTTCAAAAAAGAGTACCTGTCACTACCTATTGCTATCATAGGGGATATTTACATTCCCTGAGATAACAATAAAAATGATTAAAAAAAAAAAAATGAAAGGAACAGTTTAAAAATAAGATAAAAAAGCAAAAAAATAATAAAGAAAAAAAAAAAAAAAAAGCACCCCTGTCGCCCCCTGCTCTCCCGCTAAAGCGAACGCAAGCGGCGGTCTGTCGTCAAACGTAAACAGCAATTGCATGTGAGGTATCACCGTGAAGGTCAGATCGAGGGCAGTAATTTTAGCAGTAGACCTCCTTTGTAAATCTAAAGTGGTAACCTGTAAAGGCTTTTAAAGGCTTTTAAAAATGTATTTATTTTGTTGCCACTGCACGTTTGTGCGCAATTGTAAAGCATGTCATGTTTGGTATCCATGTACTCGGCCTAAGATCATCTTTTTTATTTCATCAAACATTTGGGCAATATAGTGTGTTTTAGTGCATTAAAATTTAAAAAAGTGTGTTTTTTCCCCAAAAAATGCGTTTGAAAAATCGCTGCGCAAATACTGTGTGAAAAAAAAATGAAACACACACCATTTTAATCTGTAGGGCATTTGCTTTAAAAAAATATATAATGTTTGGGGGTTCAAAGTAATTTTCTTGCAAAAAAAATAATTTTTTCATGTAAACAAAAAGTGTCAGAAAGGGCTTTGTCTTCAAGTGGTTAGAAGAGTGGGTGATGTGTGACATAAGCTTCTAAATGTTGTGCATAAAATGCCAGGACAGTTCAAAACCCCCCCCAAATGACCCCATTTTGGAAAGTAGACACCCCAAGCTATTTGCTGAGAAGCATGTCGAGTCCATGGAATATTTTATATTGTGACACAAGTTGCGGGAAAGAGACAATTTTTTTTTTTTGCACAAAGTTGTCACTAAATGATATATTGCTCAAACATGCCATGGGAATATGTGAAATTACACCCCAAAATACATTCTGCTGCTTCTCCTGAGTACGGGGATACCACATGTGTGAGACTTTTTTGGGAGCCTAGCCGCGTATGGGACCCCGAAAACCAAGCACTGCCTTCAGGCTTTCTAAGGGCGTAAATTTTTGATTTCACTCTTCACTGCCTATCACAGTTTTGGAGGCCATGGAATGCCCAGGTGGCACAAAACCCCCCCAAATGACCCCATTTTGGAAAGTAGACACCCCAAGCTATTTGCTGAGAGGTATAGTGGGTATTTTGCAGACCTCACTTTTTGTCACAAAGTTTTGAAAATTTAAAAAAGAAAAAAAAAATGTTTTTTCTTGTCTTTCTTCATTTTCAAAAACAAATGAGAGCTGCAAAATACTCACCATGCCTCTCAGAAAATAGCTTGGGGTGTCTACTTTCCAAAATGGGGTCATTTGGGGGGGTTTTGTGCCACCTGGGCATTCCATGGCCTCCGAAACTGTGATAGGCAGTGAAGAGTGAAATCAAAAATTTACACCCTTAGAAATCCTGAAGGCGGTGATTGGTTTTCGGGGCCCCGTACGCGGGTAGGCTCCCAAAAAGTCCCACACATGTGGTATCCCCATACTCAGGAGAAGCAGCTAAATGTATTTTGGGGTGCAATTCCACATATGCCCATGGCCTGTGTGAGCAATATATCATTTAGTGACAACTTTGTGCAAAAAAAAAAAAGTGTCACATTCCCGCAACTTGTGTCAAAATATAAAATATTCCATGGACTCAACATGCCTCTCAGCAAATAGCTTGGGGTGTCTACTTTCCAAAATGGGGTCATTTGGGGGGGTTTGTGCCATCTGGGCATTTTATGGCCTTCAAAACTGTGATAGGTAGTGAGGAGTGAAATCAAAAATTTACGCCCTTAGAAATCCTGAAGGCGGTGATTGGTTTTTGGGGCCCCGTACATGGCTAGGCTCCCAAAAAGTCCACACATGTGGTATCCCCGTACTCAGGAGAAGCAGCTGAATGTATTTTGGGGTGCAATTCCACATAGGCCCATGGCCTGTGTGAGCAATATATCATTTAGTGACAACTTTTTGTAAAATTTTTTTTTTTTTTGTCATTATTTAATCACTTGGGACAAAAAAAAAAAAATATTCAATGGGTTCAACATGCCTCTCAGCAATTTCCTTGGGGTGTCTACTTTCCAAAATTGGGTCATTTGGGGGGGGTTTGTACTGCCCTGCCATTTTAGCACCTCAAGAAACGACAGTCATAAACTAAAAGCTGTGTAAATTCCAGAAAATGTACCCTGGTTTGTAGACGCTATAACTTTTGCGCAAACCAATAAATATACGCTTATTGACATTTTTTTTACCAAAGACATGTGGCCGAATACATTTTGGCCTAAATGTATGACTAAAATTGAGTTTATTGGATTTTTTTTATTAAAAAATTAGAAAATATCATTTTTTTTCAAAATTTTCGGTCTTTTTCCATTTATAGCGCAAAAAATAAAAACCGCAGAGGTGATCAAATACCATCAAAAGAAAGCTCTATTTGTGGGAAGAAAAGGACGGAAATTTCGTTTGGGTACAGCATTGCATGACCGCGCAATTAGCAGTTAAAGCGACGCAGTGCCAAATTGGAAAAAGTCCTCTGGTCCTTAGGCAGCATAATGGTCCGGGGCTAAATTGGTTAAAAAACCCTCTAACTTTTTGGCCATCTTCATTCCCAGCAGATCTGCACACTCCTCATTTAGGTGCAGTCCGTCCCTTCAATAGTACTGGTTATCGACTGAGAAGTTGGCCCAGTCCTCCAAGAACCCAAACCCCTCCTTACTACACCAGCTCTTCAGCCACTTGTTTACTTCCCCAATCTCCCTCTGCCTTTTTGGTGTGGCTTGATGTACCGGTAGTATTCCTGAGAATACTACCTTGGAGGTCCCTTTCCTCAATTTAGCTCCCAAGTCCCTAAAATCATTTTTTAGGACACTCCATCTGCCTCTGACTTTGTCATTGGTGCTAACGTGCACCATGACAGCTGGGTCTTCCCCAGCCCCTCCCTGTCCACCAGATCCGTGATGTGCCCAACTAATAGTTGTCCTGTGTACAGATTCTCTCACTTGAGCTGTGGATCTCTGCAGCTCCTCCAGAGTTACCATGGGCTTCTTGGCTGCTTCTCTGAGTAATGCTCTCCTTGCCCGGCCTGTCAGTTTAGGTGGTTGGCCATGTCTTGGTAGGTTTGCAGTTGTGTCATACACTTTCCAGTTTTGGATGATGGCTTTGGGATATTTACAGAACAGCTGTATTTATACTGAGATTAAATTACACACTGGTGGACTCTATTTACTAATTAGGTGACTTCTGAAGGCAATTGGTTCTACTAGATTTTAGTTAGGTGTATCAGAGTACAGGGGGCTGAATATAAATGCATGCCACACTTTTCAGATAATTATTTAAAAAAAATGTTGAAAACCATTTATCATTTTCCTTCTACTTCACAATTTTGTGGCACTTTGTGTTGGTCTATCACAATAAATCCTAATAAAATAAATTTTTGGTTGTAACATGACAAAATGTGGAAAATTTCAAGTGGTATGAATACTTTTTCAAAGCACTGTATACATATATTGTGAGATTTTGAAAGGCGAGGTGATTGATGGACGTTTTGTTTTACCTCGCATGCATTCATTTGCAGAGAACTAAGGTGGAATCCATTCCGAGTTTTACCAGCCACCTTGGCTGGGTTGGTTCACAAGATTTTGCGGTCCACTTGTGTCCACCAACAAGTGGTATAAATAAAGCAGCACTGGAGCAAAGAATTGCTCTTGGCCTGGGACTCGGGAAGCCATATAGTGTAACACGTGTAAACTGCGCTAGCCCCTGTTTGTTTTCCCTGAAGTGAAGAAAAATTATTTCACAATATTGATGTGAGACAAAGTAAATACTGTTGCCATTAAAAAATAAACCTAAAACTAAAAACAAGATTACATTTGAAACAAAATTGAAACAAAAAGACTAAAGTGCTGCAACCTTACTAAAACCAAGAATTTTCAGTTTTCACAATATAATAACAAGACTCAGGTGCGCTACTGGTATCTATCCCACCCAAATATGATAAACTGGTGGCCAAAAAATATATGTGTAAAACCAATTAAACACAAATGGGTGATTAACGTGACAAAAGTCCCCTTGAGGAATAGATGGTAAAAAACAATTTAAAACGTCCTAAAATTTCAGTCCTAAGATTTCAGATAAGTGCTTTTCATAGGAAAACTTCCTTTTAGAAGGTGCTATGATCCTAGGATGAAATAAAATGGGTGGCCGCTTACCAGATATGTGGGACCCCTATTACGGGGGTCTAACAGGCTCAGATAATCTCAGTCTTGCAGGCGGGGATGGCTGAAGGGATTCCCACAAACTCAGATATCCGTCTGCTTCTGATCTTCCCCTGGCATAGGCTATATTCCGCTGAGTAAAAAACAGCTGATCTGTGCTGAATCAGCTGATCGGAAGAGCGGCTGGTCTGTGTGCTCAGAACGCAATCTGTCTCCTCCCTGTGGAATCCGAATAGCCGGCCGGCTCAGTTCCGCATGTGTCAGAGGGAATTCGAAGAAAAGAGCCTCCATGGTGCAGTACATTAAAAACTTCTTTTATTTAAAACCATGGTCGGGATCAAAATTTTCACAGAAAATCAAACCAAACGAATACGGGAGCAGTATTTTCCTTGAGGCTAGACTGCTACTGTGTGGTGACGTCAGGCTTCATAGCTATGAAGCTAAATCTTAGGACTGAATTATAGGACGTTTTGAATTGTTTTTTACCATCTATTCCTCAAGGGGACTTTTGTCACATTAATCACCCATTTGTGTTTAATTGGTTTTACACATATATTTTTTGGCCACCAGTTTGTCATATTCGGGTGGGATAGACACCAGTAGCGCACCTGAGTCTTGTTATTATACTCAGGAAGCCATACTGATATTATCTCTGTTTTGTGAGAGACAGAAAAGTTTGCATTATCTTTGTTTTGTGGGTGACTGGGAGAAGCCCTTCACCTGTGAGTTAGGATGCTGATCTGTTTAGTTAGTGCCTGCATAGCAAGGATTTATTTTCTGTTTTGTTTTTTTGATTTTCCTGCAACCTTTTAAAAATAAAATGGGCTATTAGTCTGATTTTAAGAAAAACTGTCGTTTGGACAACCCTTTTTCTCAGGGAAGGTGATCCCCACTGATATATATATATATATATATATATATATATATATATATATATATATATATATATATATATATATAGTTGGAGCCCTATGTGCGGTATAGACATAGATAACATTTGTAGTTAACGTAAGACTTACCATCGGAAATAGACCTGGAAGTGTGGACTTACCATATGAAATGGACCTGAAAGTGTGCCTTGGTCTGCTGGTCGGTATGCCAAAATAAGAGGGCATACCCTAGTTTAAGAAATGATTATTCTGTAGAGAGAAATGAATGAAATGAATGAAATTAAATGCCTTGAAATGGGGATGGGAGGGTGGGTATCGCGCACAGGAAACCGACAAGCACCACAGGTGAGCGGGCTGCTTAAATACCCCCCGGGCTCCTCCCATAAATTCAGGCCACCATATTGGCCTTCCTACTTATGGTTGGAGCCCTATGTCCGGTATGGACATAGATAACATTTGTAGTTAACGTAAGACTTACCATCGGAAATAGACCTGGAAGTGTGGACTTACCATATGAAATGGACCTGAAAGTGTGCCTTGGTCTGCTGGTCGGTATGCCAAAATAAGGGGTCAAAAACATTCAGGTAGGGGTGTAGTTTTATTAGTTTTAGCTTTATTTATTGAGCAAGTTTGGTGAATGCTTGTGCCATTTCCACCTAAGGAGTGGGGACGTACCGGGCGAGGTAGGCAGAGTTTCACCTGCTAAGTCTCTTAATGACGTCGTCTGGGACCCATGCCAAAATGCTGCCAAGGCTGCCCCAATACTAAAGAGTGACCGGAGTACTGACTGGGGTCGAGGTGTAGGCAGCGTAGAAGAACCCCCAAGTGTTTGATGAACTGGCAGGCACTCGAGGGTTGCCCGAAAAGGTAATGGGGCACTAGAGTTTGAGTGTTCCGGTAGGAGTGACAGTAGGCGGTCGAGTATGGTTACTGGACACCGGACGTTGTTTATTTTATAGAGATGGATGTCTATCCTGGAGCTTGATTGCTGGGTTTTTTGCTGGGGATGAAATGGTGTTGGCAGCGAGCCAACTACACAGAACTTGGCCTGCGGGATTGCTGCGGGTGAACTCGCTGGGCCACCAAAACCCGTGGTAGGCTAAGTAAATGGCTGCTTGTATGACCAAACTGGGGAGAAGGCCAAATGGCGAACTGGTTAATATAGTAGACATGTCCCAGAAGATGGCAGCCTGGAATGAACGTGCAGTGGACATTAAACTGGTGTTGCCAAGATAATTACCCCAGCCTGCACAGGAAGGACATAACAGAGCGATGCGGACCTGGCTTCATCAAGAGGCTCGGACCGGATGTGGGTGGCAAAGCCAAGGCCTGTCCTGTCCAGATAAGACCCTAGAGTTGAGCGGCTGCCATGACCGGGTGTAGCTTGAAGAGGGAGGAAGTCCGGGTAAACCCGGGGTTTAGGAGTGTCTCTGGAGGCAATGTACTTGTAAACCAATGGTGGCCAAAAATTGCAGCGATGCCTGTGGCGGCTGTGGCATCTGTCACTACCTGGGGTGACAAGAGCGACGTAGATGGTATAATCATTGATACACCGATCCACGTAGTACGGGACCTTCCGACATTGATAGGTCCGCATTCTCAGGAAAGACTTCAGCTACTTCTTAGTACACACCCGTGTATGGGTGAAGTCTTGGGGAACTAGCCTGATGCGGGTCAGCTTGTCAAGGGGGAGGCTGGCCTGCATCAGGGGCGGATCCAGAGTCTAGTCTCGGGAGGGGCACTGGCAGAAAAAAAGGTGTTGCTTACAGGGCCAGATTAAGAGCAACATGGGCCTGGTGCTAAGGATTTTGGTGGGCCTTTTTATGGAAATAAATAAAATGAAAACGCAAACAATTTTTTGTTAAATTTAAATTAAAGAGAGAGGGGTGTGAGACAGTGGTTGAGAGGGGGGGGGGGGGGGGGTGATAGCGAGATGGGGAGGTTGAAAGAGGGGGTGAGAGGGAGGGGGAAAGAGAGAAAGGGGTGAATAAGAGAGAGAGAGAGGGTGAGAGAGAGGGTGAGAGAGAGGGGACGAGAGAGGGGACGAGAGAGGGGACGAGAGAGGGTGAGAAAAAGGGGAATAGAGAGAGGGTGAAAGAGAGAGAGAGGGTGGTAGGGGGTGAAGGGGGTGAGAGAGAGAACAGGGCGAAAGAGAGGGGATGAGAGAGGGAGGGGGTGAGGGGGGGTGAGGGGGGTGAAAGAGAGGGGGGTGGGAGTGAGTGGGTGGGTCTGTGGGAGGCACAGCATAGTACATAACACGGGGGGGATAGCACAGTACATTACATGGTTGGCACAATACATTACATGGTGGATACATGGATACAGCACATTTAATGGTGGGCAAAGCACAGTACATTACATGGTGGGCACAGCACATTACACGGTTGGCACTGCCCAATACAGCACATTACAAGGTAGGCACAGTTCATTATATGGTGGGCACATCACATGACATGGTTGGTACTACACAACACAGCACATTGCATGGTGGGCACAATACAGCACATGCACACGGTGGGCACAGGACCTTATATGATGGGCACAGCACATGACGTGGTGGGCACTGCACATTATATGGTGGGCACAGCATATTATATGGTGGGTACTGCACATGGCATGGTGGGCACTGCACAGCACATGACAAGGTGGGCACTGCATGACACCACATGACATGGTGGGCACTGCACGACACAGCACATTACATTGTGAGCACAGCACATTAAACGGTGGACACCACACATGACATGATGAGCCCTGCACAGTACATTCCATTGTGGGTACTGTGCGGCACATGCCATGGTGGACAATGTACAGCACATTAGATCGTAGGCACTGCATGGTGCAGCACATGACATGGTGGGCACAACACAGCACATGACATGGTGGGCACAACACAGCACATGACATGGTGGGCACTGCACATGACATGGTGGGCACTGCACATGACATGGTGGGCACTGCATGGCACAGCACATTACATGGTGGGTACAGCGCATTACATGGTGGGCACTGCATGGCACAGCACATGACGTGGTGGGCACAGCGCATTACATGGTGGGCACTGAATGGCACAGCACATTACATGGTGGGCACTGCATGGCATAGCACATTTCATGGTGGGCAATGCAACTGCACATGACATGGTGGGCACTGCTGCACAGCACATTACACAGTGGGCACAACACACTACATGCTGGGCACAATACATGGCAGGGTGGGCACAGCACATGACATGGTGGGAACTGCACATGACATGGTGGGCACTGCATGGCACAGCTCATTACATGGTGGGCACTGCACATTGCATGGTGGGATCACTGCATGGCACAGCACATGACATGGTGGACACTGCAAATTACATAGCGGGCATTGCAAGGCACAGCACATGACATGGTGGGCACTGCACATTACATGGCGGGCACTGAATGGCACAGCCCATGACATGGTGGGCATTGCACATGACATGGTGGGCACTGGATGGCACATCACATGACATGGTGTGCACTGCACATTACATGGCGGGCACAGTGCATGACATGGCGGGCACTGCATGGCACATCACATGACATGGTGGGCACTGCATGGCACATCACATGACATGGTGGGCACTGCACATTACATGGTGGACACTGCAAGGCACAGCACATTACATGGTGGGCACTGCAAGGCACAGCACGACATAGGGGGCACTGCGCATCACATGAAGGGCAATGCAATGCACAGCACATGACATAGTGGGCACAGCACATTACATGGGGGCACTGCAATGCACAGCACATGACATAGTGGGCACAGCACATTACATGGGAGCACTGCAATGCACAGCACATGACATAGTGGGCACAGCACATTACATGGGGGCACTGCAATGCACATGACATGACATGGTGGGCACAGCACATTACATGGGAGCACTGCAAGGCACAGCACAACATAGCGGACAATGCACAGCACATGACATGGTGGGCACTGGGCACAAGAGAGCACATTACATGGGGGGAAGCTGGCAGTCTGTCCCCTAGCACAATAATTACACAACACCTCCCTAACAAATGTACTAACCTTATCATAACAGCATGTAAGATGTCCTTCTTCCCGGGCTCCTGCTGGTTAGGAGAACATCAGCACCCCTCCCCCAGTCAGCTCCCAGACACTGAGGATCTGTGTCAGTGTAACAGATGCTGTGATAGGAGTCAGGCATCGGTAGGCATGCTGTTTGCATATGTTAACGGAAAAGTGGCATGCATAGTACATACAATCCTCTCACTAATCTACAGCCTGACATGACATCACTGGTTGCTACACGCCAGGCGGGCAGGCGTTAGCAACCAGTGAGAGTCCAGGCCAGAAGCGTGGCCGTTCAACAACACCGGCGCTGCTGCTGATTCTAAACAGTGAGAGAGACACTCAGGAGTCAGTAATATTTCTCGGAGGGAGCAATTGCCCCGTTGCCCCCCCTGGATCCGCCCCTGGCCTGCGTGGAGTTTGTTAATTCGGAAGAGGTTATTGTAGACCTCGGTTCCGGATTGTTGAGTTTTAGAGACTACAAGCTGAAGGACATAATGGTATTACCAGCGAGTCAAGTGGTGTCTACATAGTACCTGGCTGCCTGTGCCAGTAAAAGTGAATTTGTTAGGCCGTAGAAAACCACAGAGGGCCAGGTAGATGGCTGCTTGTATGACTGGGGAATGTCTGAGGTTTTTGACATGTCCCTAAAGATGGCAGTTGTGATGGGCAAGCGTTTGCCGTTAGCTATGGGCTGATGCTTCTGGACGCCACGTAGAAAGGATCCTACTGTATGAGCCGTAAACACGGATGACTCTCTGGGGTCCTGTAAGGACAAGAAATGCTGGATGCTGGCTAGGTATAGCCTGATAGTGTTATGAGGAGCCAGCTGTGTGTGGCAATACGATACCTGGTGCGGGATGGAACCTGAACTTAACTGACCTAAGCGAGAAATGATACAGAAATTGATGAGTGGCTCGTATGAAGATGCCACTGGAGACAACTGGCCGATTAAGTGCCACTGAAGAATGATGTGTGACTGATTGTGTGCCACTGGAAATGTGTTTGTACTGATTGCAAGAAGTCATGCTAAGATGCGAGCCCTGCAATGATTGCAAGAGTTGTGCTTAAATACGTGCTTGCAACAATTGCCAGGGAGTTTGTGTCAATGGAGATGTGTTTGCAGTGACTGCGAGAAGTCCGTATTACTGCATGTGCTTGCATGGACTGCAAGGAGTTATACTTGGATGCGTGTTTGCAACGATTACAAAAAGTTATGTTTGGATGCGTGCTTGCAATGATTGCAAGAAGTTATGCTTGGATGTGTCCCTGCAACAATTGCAAGAAGTTGTGACTGGATGCGTGCTTGCAATGATTGCAAGAAGTTATGCTTGGATGCATGCTTGCAACGTTTGCAAGAAGTTATGCTAAGATGTGTGTCTTGTAATGATTGTAAGAGTTGTGCTTGAATGTGTGCTTGCAACGATTGCAAGGGAGTTCCTGTCGCTGGAGATGTGTTTGTAGTGACTGTGAAAAGTTCGTATTGCTGCATGTGCTTGCAAGACTGCAAGAGTTAAGCTTGGATGTGTGCTTGCAATGATTGCAAGAAGTTGTAATTGGATGTGTACTTGCAACGATTGCAAGAAGTTATGCTTGAATGCATGCCTGCAACGTTTGCCAGGAGTTTATGATTGGATGCGTGTTTGCAACAATTGCAAGAAATTGTGCTTGGATGTGTGCTTGCAACGATTGCAAGAAGTTCTGTTTGGATGCGTACTTGCAACGATTGCAAGAAGTTATGATGGGATGTGTGCTTGCAACAATTGCAAGAAGTTATGTTTGGATGTGTACTTGCAACGATTGCAAGAAGTTATGCTTGGATGTGTGCTGTGACTATGAGGGGGGATAGTAGTGAGGCGAAGGTTTCAACGAATGAATCGGGACCATGACTGAGGTTCGAAGCAAGACAGGGTGTGGCCCCCTTTTTTTTTTTTTTTTTTATACTTGACCGACCTAGAGGAAAATGACAGATGACAACCGATGAAGGGTTTGACTACCTGACTTGAAAGGTAACTTGTAACATGTTTAAGCGACAGGTGCATGACATTAATTAAAATGAGTGAAATGTTTATGCCATGACAGAGGCACGAATCGGTGTGCCATGACTGCGCCAATGAGGCCAAGCCAACTGGGGCTTGCCAGGATGAATCAATGCCTGACGGATGCCCTAAACTTGAATCGGGGCGCGGCATGCGACAACGAAATGAATGAAATGTTTGCCTTAGAGTGAAATGAATGAAAACGTTTCGCCATGACAGAGGCACGAATCGGTCGTGCCGCAGCTGCGACTGACAGCGACCCAGACTCTGGAGCATGTACTGAAATGAGGCAAAAGAAAAACGCTAGTGCATGCCGGAACAAATCGGTGCATCACGGATGCGACTGGATTTGAATTGGAGTGCGGTATGTAACAGTGAAATGTTTGCCCTTTATTTGTTATTATTTTTTTTTTTATTAATTTTTTTTTTTTCTCGACTGCGACAAATGACGAGTCGGACTATGGAGCACGAATGAAATGAGGCCAAGACAACTGGGGCTCTCCGGGAAGAATCGGTGCATCTCGGATGCTACTGGATTCGAATCGGGGCGCGGTACGTGACAGTGAAATGAGTGAAATGATGAAATGAATGAAATGATTTGTCATGGTAGAGGCACGTGCCATGACAGAGGCACGAGTCGATCATGTCGCGACTGCGACTGACAACGAACCGGACTCTGGAGCATGTACTGAAATGTGGCAGAAAATACCTGGGGCACGCCGGAACGAATCGTTGCATCATGGATGCGACTGGATTCGAATTGGAACGTGATACGTGACAGTGAAATGATTTCCCATGACAGAGGCACGAATCGGTGAGCCGCAAACTGTGACTGACAACGAACCGGACTCTGGAGCATGTTCAGAAATGAGGCCGAGCCCTAGGGCATGCCATAACGAATCGGTGCATTGAAGATGCGACTGGATTCGAACCGGAGCGCGATAAGTGTAAAGGCTAGCTGGAGGCTGGCCTGTATTTGTGGGAGGAGGCTGAGAGGGCTACATAAGCCTCCTCCTCCATCAGGCCAAGGCTCGTCGGCGTCTCTGGGTTCAATAGGGGGTGAGGCCTACAGGTCACTTCCGGGTCGGCTGCAACATTTTGGCGGTGCTTCACCGGGGAGTTCACCGGTCCACCCATCTGGTCTCCCCTCGGCACCCACATTACGGTCCCTGCTTCTTCTGGTTGTTTCAGTGAAGTTGTTCTGGTTGTTTCAGTGAGGGGGGTGCTCGGCCGCCCACCCCGTCTCCTCTCCCTGTCATACAGCTCCACGAGGGAGCCACTCGCTGGCTAGCTACTCTCTCCCCTTACCTGCTTGCTCCAGGGGGGGGAGCCTCCCGCTTTTCCGGGGGGATGTCCAGCTAGAAGCCTGCTCCTCTCTGCATACGGCGCCAGGGGGGGAGCGCCTGCCCGCTTCTCCCGGCGATTATGTCGGGGGAGGGAGGGGGGCCGTCCAGCCATCTATCCACCCTCCTTCCCCTCGGCTGCAGCAATCAGGTGCGGCCCGCCTGCTTCTTTCAGTGATCATGCCGGGGGAAGGGAGGGGGGGCCGTCCATCCATCCTTCACCCTCCTTCCTCTGCAGCAATCAGGTGCGGCCCGCCTGCTTCTTCCGGTGATTATACCGGGGGAAGGGAGGGGGGTCATCCATCCTTCACCCTTCTTCCTCCTTCGGCTGCAGCTGGTCGGGTGCTGCCTGCCCACTTCTCCCGGCGCTCGTGGGGGGGGGCGGGGGCGTCCGTCCATCAACGTAGCTGCCGCCCGCTTCTCCCTGTCATACAGGTGCCTGCCAGAGCTTTGGGGGCCGCCCGCTTCTCCCGGGGGGGGGGTGTTCAACCATCATCCACGGCTCCATTTGGTGAGCGTGCTGCCTGCCCGCCGGCTTCTCCCAGCTCCCATGGGGGGGCGTCCATCCGGGCACAATCCCGCATAGTGGGGGGGGGCACCGCCCGCTTCTTCCTTCCATCCCTCTGTTCCGACAGCCCGCCCGCTTCTCCCGGCACTCACACCGCGGGGGAGGGGGGGTTGTACCTTCTGTCCGGTCATCCATCCTTCAACCACCCACTTTCCCCACAGCCCCATCTGTCCGGGGTGCTGCCCGCCCACTTCTCCCGGCTCTCATGCCGGGGGGAGGGGGGGCGCGTCCGTCCATTCTCCACCCACCCACTTGCCACTCGCCCGCCAATTCACCTCCCTGGTACCAGGCCGCGCATCGTGGAGGGGACGCCCGCACGTCTCCCAGTTTTTCAAGGCCCCCGCTCACATCCCGGTATTCATGTGGGGGGGGGGGCATCCTTGCACGCCTCCCGGGCATCCACCGCTTCAGTCACAAGTGTTCATAGCGTGGCATTTCGGCCCCAGGATTTCTGTTATAGCGTTTTGGCACAGGTTTTTTGTCATAGCGTTTCTGTTTAGGCGTTTAGTCGCAGCACTTGTTTTTCCGTCATGGCGTTTTTCTGTCATTAACATTTCCTGCCTTAGCATTTCTGGCGTAGCGTTCAGCATTTCTGTCTTAAACGTTCTGCCCAGCATTTTTGTCATAGCATTCAGCTTTTCTGTCGTACATTTCAGCATTTGTCGTAGCATTTGGCATTTCTGTCGTAGCGTTTCAGCATTTCTGTCGTAGGGTTCAGCATTTCTGTCGTAGGGTTCAGCATTTCTGTCGTAGGGTTCAGCATTTCTGTCGTAGGGTTCAGCATTTCTGTCGTAGGGTTCAGCATTTCTGTTGTAGGGTTCAGCATTTCTGTCGTAGCGTTCAGCATTTCTGTCGTAGCGTCCAGCATTTCTGTCGTAGCGTCCAGCATTTCTGTCGTAGCGTCCAGCATTTCTGTCGTAGCGTCCAGCATTTCTGTCGTAGCGTTCAGCATTTCTGTCATAGCGTTCTGCCCAGCATTTCTGTCATAGTATTTAGCATTTCTGTCATAGTGGTCTGCCCAGCATTACTGTCATAAGCGTTCGGCATTTCTGTTATAGCATTCAGCATTTCTGTCATAGCATTCAGCATTTCTGTCATAGCGTTCAGCATTTCCGTTGCCGCGTGCTGCCCTAGCATTCACGTCACAGCGTTCTGCACCAGCATTTCCATCTCAGCGTTCTGCCCTAGCTTTTCTGTCAGTGCATTCTGCCCCGGCATTTCTGTCTCGGCGTGCAGTCTCGGCATTTCTGTCATAGCGGTTCTGCCCCAGGATTTCTGTATAGCATTCTGGCTCAGGATTTCTGTCATGGCATCTCTGCCCCAGGATTTCTGTCATGGCATTTTTTCTTATTCGGTCATGGTGTTTTCTGTCATAGTGTTCTGCCCCAGCATTTCTGGATCAGCGTTCAGGCTCAATTTCTTCTGTCTCGGCATTTCCGTTATAGCGTTTCTGCCCCAGGATTCTGTCCTTGCATTTCTGTCATCAGTATTTCAGTCTCAGCGTTTCTGTCATTGCGTTTCGGTCATGGCATTTCTGCCTCGGTGTTTCTGCCCCAGGATTTCTGACATCGCGTTTCTGCCTCTGCGTTCTGTCAGAACGTTTTCTACCCCAGCTTTTTCTGTCATGGCATTTCTGCCCCAGGGTTTCTGTCGTTTCATTTCTGCCCCAGGGTTTCTGTCGTTTCATTTCTGCCCCAGGGTTTCTGTCGTTTCATTTCTGCCCCAAGGTTTCTGTCGTTTCATTTCTGCCCCAGGATTTCTGTCATTTAATTTCTGCCCCAGGGTTTCTGTCGTTTCATTTCTGCCCCAGGGTTTCTGTCGTTTCATTTCTGCCCCAGGGTTTCTGTCGTTTCATTTCTGCCCCAGGGTTTCTGTCGTTATATTTCTGCCCCAGGGTTGGGTTTCTGTCATTACATTTCTGCCCCAGGGTTGGGTTTCTGTCATTACATTTCTGCCCCAGGGTTTCTGTCGTTACATTTCTGCCCCAGGGTTTCTGTCGTTACATTTCTGCCCCAGGGTTTCTGCCGTTACATTTCTGCCCCAGGGTTTCTGCTGTTACATTTCTGCCCCAGGGTTTCTGGCGTTACATTTCTGCCCCAGGGTTTCTGGCGTTACATTTCTGCCCCAGGGTTTCTGGCGTTACATTTCTGCCCCAGGGTTTCTGTCGTTCCATTTCTGCCTCTGGGTTTCTGGCATTACATTTCTGCCCCAGGGTTTCTGTCGTTACATTTCTGCCCCTGGGTTTCTGTCATTACATTTCTGCCCCAGGTTTTTTCTGTCATTACATTTCTGCCCCAGTTTTTTTCTGTCATTACATTTCTGCCCCAGGTTTTTTCTGTCATTACATTTCTGTCTCAGCATTTAGTTCAGCATTTCTGTCAGCGTTGTTGTCCTTGTGTTTCTGCCCCAACGTTTCTGCTTCAGTGTTCAGCCTCAGTATTTCTCAGAGGGGCATTTGTTGTCACGGCATATACTCCGGTAGCTGTTTCATCTTCGTTGTTTGTCATGTCTCATCGTTTTTGTTCATGGTTGTACCTGCGTCAGGTAGCTAGGCCTCACATGTCAGGATCTGTCACGTCTACAGATGTTGACCACAATCTTCTCGCCCGTATAACATACGTCATACGATGCACGTTCATTCACCACACCTGTACAATTACCCACCACGGTCTGTGGGTACACCAGCCCTGAGTTTTCAGTCAATTACCTGTCTCTGCGCGGCAGGTTACTCGGGCTCACTCTTTAATCACACAAGGGGGGGTGTCTATCATCAGGTTCATTCACGCGCAGTGGTCTTGGCATTTCTGCTCATGTTCTCATACTTAGGTAGGCACAGAGGGGCGTTGTTGTTCTCATGTCTTGTCTGTCATTTCTCTTGTGCATGTTCTCAGGTTGGGCTGTATTGGCATTCGTCATCCCCTTGTTGGTCCTTAAATGGTAGGTTTGGGCAAACATTGTCATGATTCTGGGTTCCATGCTCGGCTTGGATCTCGTTTAGGATGTGGCCTGGAAGACTGCTCAGGGACGTCAGTCCAGTCATCTTTTCCGTTCTCCAGCCGGTTCCAGGTAGGGGGGTTTCAGTCACTTTGGGTATGACTGTTTTCATGCCATGGGACGTATTTCCCTGGGGTGGAGTCTAGCCCTCCTTCCTCGGTTCTGTTTTAGACTCGGTTGTCGGGTCACAGGCTGAAGCACGACCCGATCGCATCAGGTGGGACCAGTATTCTGTGTCTGGCATGGTTTCTCCATGTTGTCAATACTTATTGCCATAGTGCATGGGCCTCATCCACCTTCTCCATCACATCCTTCGGGTATTTAGCATTTTGAACTCCTACCAGTTGTTCTTTGGCACTCACCCTCGCACTTACCCATACCAGTATGGCCAGGCCAGGGCTTGGGAGGGATTTCACTGAGCACTTCTCTGGTGTCCGTTTGAAGTTTCGATCTTCTTGGCCATTCATTTTGCAGGGACTCCTCGGGGCAGCTATTGCTCCTCTTCCCCCACGCATCCTCATGCACAAGCAGTTCATTCTCATTTCTGGGTCGTCTCGGACTTCAGGCTCTGTCCAATCACTCACGGGACGTTTAGTTGGGTTCTGGGTAGCTTCGCAGGTCTGTAGGGGGTTCTGTCTCATCACCAAATCTGGGGGGTGTTTTCTCCGGTCTAAGGGGACACTTTTCGGTTATATATACTGTTGCCATCCAGGCGCATGCTACTACTCTCGATGGATTGTTACCTTCCCTTCTTCACCTAAATTTGTGTCTTTTTGCCCTCTTTTCAGGCATACTGACCAGTCAGGCCAAGGCACACCTCAGGCCTTGATGCTTAGGAGTGGAGTATCCCTTTCTCACTCGAAGACTCTGACTACAAGTGTAAAGGCTAGCTGGAGGCTGGCCTGTATTTGTGGGAGGAGGCTGAGAGGGCTACTTAAGCCTCCTCCTCCATCAGGCCAGGGCTCGTCGGCGTCTCTGGGTTCCCACCCACCCGTTTCCCCCAATCTTCATACATACTCATTACTTTTTCTTACATTCAGGGTATGCTCTCTTTTCACTCATACTGACCAGTCAGGCCAAGGCACACCTCAGGCCTTGATGCTTAGGAGTGGAGTATCACTTTCTCACTCGAAGACTCTGACTACAAGTGCAGGTGTAACAGTTTTTTGCCATGACAGAGGCGCGAATCAATCATGCCGCTGTTGCGGCTGACTGCGAATCGGACTCTGGAGCATGTACTAAAATGTGGCAAATACCTGGGGCATGCCGAGACAAATCGGTGCATTTCCATTCGACTGAATTTGTATCGGAACGTGATATGTGGCAGTGAAATGATAACCATGACAGAGGTACGAATCGGTGAGTCGTGACGAGCGACTGACAATGAACGTGACTCTGGAGCATGTACTGAAATGAGGCCGTAACTACTGGGGCACACCGGAGCGAATCGGTGCATCTTTAGATGCGCCTGGATTCGAATCGGAGCGCAGTACGTGACTGAAATGAATGAAATGATTCAAAATGGTTTGAAATGTTAGAAATGTTTAGAAATGTTCTGAAAAGAAAAATGACTTGGTATCGAACTGACGTCGATAAGAAATTGCGAATCACAACGGTTGTCTACTGATGCGTGGTAACAATTTAGACATGCTTGAAATGAAGCGACATCTACGTCGCGGTTGTTTATTCAAATAACGAGAAATGGTAACATAACGATGGTGCGAGTGGTATGTATTGCGGTTACATTGTGAAATTTGCGAGTGATACGTGAGTTTGATATTACGGTTTAGTGATATGATATCTAACGATGTGTGAAAACAAAAGTCCGACGGGACCCTACCTGCGACAGCCGAGCCAGACGCGTGGTACGAACTACGAATCGGTAACACGGACTTCGAAACTCTCGAGCACGGAAATTGCGAATGCGGGAATTTGCGAGACAAGAACTTTGCGGACGCTGGTATTCGAATCGTCGGCCTAGTGACGTATATCGCGCACAGGAAACCGACAAGCACCACAGGTGAGCGGGCTGCTTAAATACCCCCCGGGCTACTCCCATAAATTCAGGCCACCATACTGGCCTTCCTATATATATATATATATATATATATATATATATATATATATATATATATATATATATATATATATACAGTTGTGCTCATAAGTTTACATACCCCGGCAGAATTTATGATTTCTTTGCCATTTTTCAGAAAATATGAATGATAACACAAAAACTTTTCTTTCACACATGGTTAGTGCTTGGCTGAAGCCATTTATTATCAATCAACTGTGTTTACTCTTTTTAAATCATAATCACAACAGAAACTACCCAAATGACCCTGATCAAAGGTTTACATACCCCAGTTCTTAACCACCTAACAACCGCAGTATAGCAGAACGGCGGCTACAGCACGGTTCGATAACTCTGGGAGGGCGTACATTGACATCCTCCCAGAATCGCGCTCCCGCGCGCCACCTAGGGCACGCACACAGGAGTATCCGTGACCGCCGGGCATCATGGATCACGGTAAATGGCCACTGACAGCGGGCGTTTACCACGTGATCGCTCTGTCAAATAACAGTTCCTCTCTCCCCTCTCTGTACCGATCAGTACAGCGTGAGCAGAGAGGGGAGAGATCAGTTGCAGTTGGGCTTGATCTGTAGTGCCCACATCGCTGATCTGTGCCCATTGCAGCCTCATCCATCCATCCATGCTCAGCCATCCCTCTGTCATACTCATTCATGCTCAGCCACCCCTCTGTCATACTCATCCATCCATGCTCAGCCATACCTCTGTCATACTCATCCATCCATGCTCAGCCATCCATACTCAGCAATACTTATCCATCCATCCATGCTCAGCCATCCCATCCACCCCATCCATACCCAGCAATACTCATCCATACCTAGCCGTACCCAGCCGTACCCAGCCATACTCAGCCATACTCAGCCATACCCAGCCATACTCATTCATGCTCAGTCATCCCATCCATACTCAGCACATTTATGGCTCAACCATGCTCAGCCACCCCCATCCACGGCTCATCCATCCCCATTCATGCTCACCCATGCCACATCAGTTCTCATCCATGCCACTACAGTGCCTCACAAAAGTGTTATAGGTAGTCAAATTAGATTTGAGAAATGTATGCCCCTAGAACACCTGATGCTGCTCCCTGCATGTTTGGCCTCTGTACATCCAGGCTGTAGAAAAGTCCCCCACATGTGGTATCACCATACTCAGGAGGAGTAGCAGAATCTATTTTGGGGGTGTAATTTTTGGTATGTACATGCCACGTGTTAGAAATATTGTATAAATGGACAACTTTGTGTAAAAAAAAAAAAAAAATGCGTTTTCATTTTCTTTCCACATTTTCCAAAAAACTTGTAGAAAAAAATGACATGTTCAAAAGACTCATTATGCCTCATAGATTATACGTTAGGGTGTTTTCTTTCCAAAATGGGAGGCATTTCCATTGTCCTGGTGCTCCAGGGCCTTCAAAAGTGCAAGGGGTAGTCAGGAAATTAGATGTGTAAATTATGCTCCTAGAATGCCTGATGGTGCTCCCTGCATGTTGGGCCTCTGTATGTGGCCACACTGTGTAAAAGTCTCACACATGTGGTATTGTCAAACTCAGGAGGAGTAGCAGAATGTGTTTTGGGGTGTAAGTTGTGGTATGCATATGCTGTGTGTGAGAAATAACCTGCTAATATGACAATTTTGTGGGAAAAAAAATCTTGATTTTGCAAAGAATTGTGGGAAAAAATTACAACTTCAAAAAACTCACCATGCCTCTTACTAAATGCCTTGGAATGTCTACTTTCCAAAAAGGGTCATTTGGGGGGTATTTGTACTTTCCTGGCTTGTTAGGGTCTCAAGAAATGAGATAGGCCGTCAGTACTTCAGGTGTGATCAATTTTCAGAGATTGGCACTATAGCTTGTGGACTCTATAACTTTCACAAAGACCAAATAATATACACCAATTTGGGTTATTTTTACCAAAGATATGTAGCAGTATAGGTTTTGGCCAAAATACAAATTACAAATTTGCTAAATTTTATAATGGAAACAAAGGAAAATTCATTTTTTTACAGAATTTTCAGTCTTTTTTCTTTTATAGCACAAAAAATAAGAAACCCAGCAGTGATTAAATACCACCAAAAAAAGCTATATTTGTGTGAAAAAAAAGGTCAACAATTTCATATGGGTACAGTGTTGCATGACTGAGTAATTGTCATTTAAAATGTGAGAGCACAGAAAGCTGAAAATTGGTCTGGTTAGGAAGGGGGCAATTGGTTAAAGCGGAGGTTCACCCACCGCTGCAAAAACTTAAAAACCACCACGTACTGCAGCTGCTTACTTTTAATAATCGGACACTTACCTGTCTTGGAGTCCAGCGATGTCGGCACCGCAGCTGATGTTTCCATCAGCTGTCGGGTGCATGACGCCTCCATTGTGAGTAAGGGAACCTGGCAGTGTAGCCTTTCAGCTTCACGCCGGGAATCCTACTGTGCATGCGCAAGGCTCTGCTTCTCTCTCCTACTGGCCCGGCGATAGGGGGAAGAGGAGGGAGCCCCAGCCATGACATCAATACCCGTGGCTGAGGCTCCCGGAAGTGGGGAAAGCATACCTGTGAAAGACAGGTATGCTTTCCCCCCTCCCCCCTCCGAAAGGTGCCAAATGTGTCACAGGAGGGGGGGAGGAGTACAATGAGTAGAAGCTCCACTTTTGGGTGGAACTCTGCTTTAATACCGTGTATTGCCCCCTTTAACATCAATGACAGCTTGAAGAATTTTGTGGTATTTGTGGATGAGGCTCTTTCTCAGATGGTAAAGCTGCTCATTCCTCTGGGGAAAAAACCTCCTGTTCCTGTAAATTCTTGGGCTGTCTTACATGAACTGCACGTTTTTCGATCTCCCCAGAGTGGCTTAATGATATTGAGGTCAGGAGACTGAGATGGCCACTCCAGAACCTTCACTTTATTCTGCTGTAGCCAAGGACAGGTCGGCTTGACCTTGTGTTTTGGATCATTGTCATGTTGGAATGTCCAAGTACGTCCCATGTACAGCTTCCTGGCTGATGAATACAAATGTTCCTACAGTATTTTTTGATAACATACTGCATTCATCTTGCCATCAATTTTGACCAAATTTCCTGTGTCTTTAGCTCACACATCCCCAAAACATCCACCTCCGTGTTTTACAGTAGGAATGGTGTACCTTTCATCATAGGCCTTTGTGACGGGGGTCACTTTGGGTGGGGGGTTTGTGGAACTCGGCTTACCTTGGAGAGCTCTGGCCCCACTGGCCTGTCCAGCTCTCCTGGCCCCTCTTATGTGTAAATCACCCTCCATTAGGGACACAGGGTTACTGAGAACCCCACTATGATCTGTGCTAGTCGGACTCGCTGTACAGCCACACTGGAATGTTGTATATATGTATATATTGTGTGTTGCCTCATTCTGTCTTGAATAGAGTTTGAACACTGCTGATTGGCATTCTCAATTCCTTGAATATCCTTTTATATCCCTTTCTTGTTTTATACAGTTCAACTAACCTTTTCCCGCAGATCCTTTGACAATTCTTTTGCTTTCCCCATGACTCAGGAATCCAGAAACGTCAGTGCAGCACTGGATGAAAGATGCAAGGTTCTGTCAGGAGTCCAGAAACTCATTGACCTTTTATATACACACACACACTAATTACAAGCAAACACATCACAGAAGAGGATGGTTACCGTTAAGGCCTCATGCACACTGGACGTTAAAAATGTTATAAAAACGCAGAAGCTTTGCAATGGGTTTTTCAACTTTTTTTAACGTTTCTGCAATAGCGTTTTTTAGCGTGTCTCTGCGTTAGCGTTTTTTAGTGTATTTGTATTTTTATTTTATATATATATATTTTTTTTTCAATAGATCAAAAACATTCAAAAACGCTGGTGAGGTGTGTTTTTTGGCGTTAGAGCGTTTTTATAGCTGAAAACAGCTGAAAAACTCCTCTCAGAACCCACTAGTTTTGGGGGTTTTTTTAAAGCCAAAAAACTCCTCAGCCAAAAACTGCTGATAACAGCCTGGACACATAGGATAACATAATGGGGAGTTTGACTGTAGAAAAAAACGTCTGAAGCCAAAAATAGCTGCTGTAAAAACATCCAGTGTGCATGAGGCCTAATAGCCATTCAAACCCCTTTGTGTCAACTTCTGTGCATGTTATCAGGCCAAAATCACCAGGGTATGTAAACTTTTGATCAGGGTCATTTAGATTTAGTTTCTGCTGTGATTATGAGAAAACACAGTTTATTGATAATAAATGGCTTCAGCCAAACCCTAACCATGAGTGAAAGAAATGTTTTTGTGTTATCGTTCATTTTCTCTGAAAAATGGCCAAGAAATCTAAATTCTGCCAGGGTATGTAAACTTATGAGCACAACTGTATACTGTGTATTTATCTACAGTGCCTTGCAAAAGTATTCACCCCCTTTGGCTTTTTACCTGTTTTGTTACATTACAGCCTTTAGTTCAATGTTTTTTTTAATCTGAATTATATGTGATGGATCAGAACACAATAGTCTAAGTTGGTGAAGTAAAATTAGACAAATATATACATAAAACTATTTTCTTTCTCGGACATCACGGGACACAGAGCCACAGTAATTACTGATGGGTTATATAGGGTATCACTAGGTATTGGACACTGGTCACACCCTAATCAGGAAGTTCAACCCCCTATATAATCCCTCCCCTTCCAGGGATACCTCAGTTTTTACGCCAGTGTCTTAGGTGTTGGACATGCAAAGATGTCCTGTGCTGAAGCTCCAAAGGGAATATCCTAAGATCCTATACTGGGGCAAGCCAGGCGAACCGGATCCATTCAAAGTGTCTTTCATGGCTGAATTGGATGGTACCCGGGCCTCGTGTCCGAAGAAACGAGGTTTTACCTGTAACGCTGGACCCCGCAGATCAGAAAATGGCTTTAAACTTCCTAATTTCTGGCTGGGTGCTTTACAGGGCCAGAACTGAAGGATCCCCCTACCCGTAGGGGGCCCCAGTCTCTGACGGTTTTTCACAAACGGAGCCCACCGTGAGAGGTGAAGATTGGGTCTGTGTAAACTGAACCCTGCGGCTGGATAAGGTAAGAGGAGATTCCACAGAATTTTAATTCTAGTGGCTTTTTCTCTTTTCTCCTTTAAGATAAATGCATGCTGTGCCTATTGTGACCACCGGGGGCTGCCAAGAGCACAAACCTTCTCATGCTTGATTCTGTCTCAGCGTTCACTGCACAGGCTCTCCCACTGGCTCCAAGGTAAGATGGTGGGGGGTTTTCTCTGCTGGGATGTTCCCCCCAGGCTAGGGAGAGGCTCAGGTATGCTGTAAGGCGGGTGAGACCGCACCGTCACAGCCGCTGCCGCCGCCGCCGCCGAAGCCGCCATTGCAATGCAGGGCCCATCATTGCCGGCCTCCTCCTGATTCCCCCATCCCCAGCCTTCCTTCAGGCTTGTCAGGAAGGGTCGGCTCGCGCGGGAAGCGCTCGTTTTTCAAAAAACGAGGGGGGGGGGCGGGGCGTCAGCACAGCGTCAGCGTACTCGGACGCCCACAGTGCCAGAAAGCATGGCTATTTAAAGCACACTGTACAGGTGCTCTGAGCCTTGGAGGGACACAGAGCTGACAGTCGCATGTAAGGTGGGACACAGGCATTCCCCTAGGCTGCATTTACTAAAGAACACCGGACTGGGCATTTGGTAGCAAGGCTTTTAGCCAGACTACATCGCTCAGCAGTCAGTGTTCGTTTTTTTGATACCTCACACCTTGTTTCTTTGCACTATGGGTAGAAGAGGTTCAAGCACCCCAAGAACCAGAGGCACTAGGGGGTCTCGTTCAGGTTCTGAGGACCCCCTGTCTGCTACACCATCCCCTCCTAAGGGACCAGGGGCAGCTGGACAGGGAGAGCCATTGGGGTTAGGGGCTACACCTGCTGCCGGCACTTCAGCCCCCATTACACAAGAAGTTTTTTCCTCAACCATTACTGGATTAGAGAAAAGACTAATGGCCGTGATTACATCTTCACTTAGTGGAAGAAAACGCACAAGGCCTTCCTCTGCTCCCCAAGACCCTCAGACAGAGGAGCTCTGGGATAAAGGAGATGAATCCCTTTCAGAGGATCGGGATGGGATGGATGATTCCTCTTCGCAGGATTCAGGTGGAGAGGGACTCTCTGCGACTTCCCAAGAGGAGAAAGTCTTAGTGCAGATCCTCACTGGATTGGTCCGCTCCATTTAAGTTGCCCCTACCTGAAACTGCTACAGAAACCTCTTCTGCTTTGGGGTCACTGAAACCTTTCCAAGTAGCACATGCTTTTCCTGTTCATAATTTACTTGAAAAGCTGCTTTATTCTGAGTGGGATCACCCAGATAAGCGATTTCTTCCGCCGAAAAAGTTTTCTACACTTTATCCTATGGAAGAAAAATTTATTAAGAGATGGGGAATACCGGCCATTGATGCGGCCATTTCCTCTGTAAATAGTAGTCTGACTTGTCCTGTAGACAACGCTCAGATGCTCAAAGATCCTGTGGATAAAAAGATGGACTTCTTATTGAAAGATGTTTTTTCCTTAGCAGGATCAGTGGCCCAACCTGCAGTAGCAGCGATTGGGGTCTGTCAATACTTAAGAGACCATGTTAAGCAGGTCATCAAAGTATTACCTCAACACACTTCGGGCGACGCCCTTCCACACTTCCGGGATGTGAGAGAGAGTGAGTGAGTGAGAGGACGTGTGCGGGCTGAGCTCCGCTCCAACCATTCATCCTGAAAGTTTCTCTGGCACTGGCCGGGCGGACTCTCTGACTTCCAGCGACTCTCAGTGCCGATTCTCACCAGATCCGTTCGTATACAGGCACCCTGGGAAAGAAAAAGGCTTTCGGTGCACCGCGAGGTCCCACTATATCTCCGGGTAGGCTCCGGTCCTCCACAGTGCCTGCGGTCTCCACCACCACCTCTGCCGCCTCTGCTGCTGCTGCTCTTGGTTCTGTTAAGCCTGCTAAGCCTGCTGCTGTTGTTGCGCCTGCTGCCGCCGCCGCGATATTACCTCCGAGGCTTCCCATACCAAACATGTCAGTTAGCACGCAGACGCTCCCTGATCCGTCTCCACCTGTAGCCTCTCACGCGGCCTCCCATGCTGAGCTGCTGGCAGCAATTAAAGCTGGAAATGAAAAGGTGATGGTTAAAATAGACCATTTGGCTTCAGATATCAGCTTAATTCGGCATGATATGGACAAATTTAGATCCCGCTTCGTAGAGGCTGAGAGTCGGATCTCACCAGTGGAGGACGTTACCAGTGCAGACTCCAGGAACCTTCGCGCTTTGCAGCTGCAGGTAAAAGCCCTACAAGATAAGTCGATAGACACAGAAAATCGCATGAGGAGAAACAATCTAAGGATCATAGGCCTACCGGAAAAAACAGAAGGTAATAAACCAGCTGAGTTTGTGGAATCCTTTCTTATATCATTGTTGGACTTACCTGCTATGCCCCCTACATTCGTGGTAGAGAGGGCGCATAGGATTCCACCAACCCCTCCAGCCCCTGGTAATCCCCCCAGGCCTCTTTTATTGAGACTTTTGAATTTCAGAGACAGAGATAAGATATTAGCTGCAGCTAGAGATAAACAAGAACTGCGGTTTAATAATGCAAAAATCATGTTGTTTCCTGATTACTCCCCTGAAGTCCAGCAGCGACGCCGGGCCTTTACAGAGGTCAGAAGACGCCTAAGGGATAAAGGTCTTAAATTTAGCTTATTATATCCCAGCAAGCTTCGAGTTGCAGACGGGGACCGAGCATTCTTTTTTACCAATCCGGAGGCCGCTATATCCTGGTTAGATGGCCGTGGGTGACGCATGTGTGTTTTTTTTTTTGGTTTTTTTTTGTAACATCCTTACTACTATAGTCCATTATAGTGCACCCCTATAGTGTCTAAAATTTTCTTGCTATTCTGTGGTCTCCTAATGAATGCTTAGATAAATGTACTTTATTTGGAGTTGGATTGCTCAGCCCTTTGGACTTGGACTTGGACTATATCTCTTACACTAAGAGCCAAGAGTTAGATAATTAGAACCCAACCCCACCTCAATTACTTTCTGTTGCTCCCTTTTTTGTCCCCTTTTTTCTCTTCTTCTTTTTTTTTTTTTTTTTTTCCCTTCCCCTCCTGCCCTTTTCTCCCCATCCCGTCCCCTTTTTTTTTTTTTTTTTTTTGGATAGGTATTGGATAGGTTTTTCCTTTTTTCCTTTTTTATATATTTGTTCGGCTATAGGGTGCCTGAACAAATAGTAGTAGTAGTACGATATCCCCTTTTAGGGGTATATCTGCAATATAGTTGCAATACAGTTGCAGCTTGCGTGTGTGTTCTTTTTTTTTTTTTTTTTTTTTTTTTTTTTTTTGGGAGAAAACTAATCCCAACTCTCCTCCTCCTTTTTTTGTTTTTTGAGAGGAGATGGGACTTAGTCGGATAAGCACTTCGTGCTTGGGTATATATTTTTTTTTGTTGTTTTATGTTGGTCTTTGTCATGGTTTGTATAAGCTTGTTTCAAAAATTGCCTTAAAAATTAACATTGCTGGTACATGGTATATTGTAAAAATCTTGCTGCTTGTGAGTTACCCCAAATGGTGTTCCCCTAGTCATTTTACTTGGCCATGGCTTCTTAAACCTATATGGCCACTTCCTTAGCTGAAACCTTTTCGGTCCTTTCATGGAATGTGAGAGGTCTTAATTCTAAATTTAAACGGGCACTGTTGATAAGATATCTAAAAACCCACTCTCCACATTTTATTCTCCTACAGGAAACCCACCTCACAGGCAGCAAGGTTTTAACTCTAAAAAAACCCTGGATTCAGAGGGCCATCCATGCGACTTACTCCTCTTATGCTAGAGGGGTCTCAATCCTAATACACAAGAAATTCCCCTGTGTTATTGAGGACGTGTGCACGGACCCCCAGGGCAAGTTTGCAATGGTGGTGTTTTCACACTGGTCTCAGCGATATATAATCATAAATGTTTATATTCCTCCACCTTTTACACATGATTTATTATATAAGGTTTTGGAAAAAGCAGCTCCTTTTTATCCAGCGAAATTGCTGGTGATGGGGGATTTCAACTCTACTATCTCCCCAGATTTGGACAGACCAGTCCCATCAAAAAACTATAGCTCTGAACTATCTATATGGGCACAGGCAATGGGGCTACAGGAGATATGGAGATGGAAACATCCGGCTATTAGGGCATACTCATGCTTTTCGGCCTCACATAGGACTGCCTCACGGATTGACCTAGCCTTCTCTAATTCAATCCTGTTGACGGATGTAATAGGGGCTAAATACCTACCCAGTGGGTTGTCCGATCATAGCCCACTGGTAATCGAGCTTCGCTCGTCTGCACGCCGAGATGCGGCCCTGTGGAGGCTGGGGGCACAGTGGATTTCCCACCCTGAGGTGGCTGACACTATCCCACCCAGACTAGTTGAGTTTTGGGAACTTAATGAAGGCTCCTCGACCCCACAGACGGTCTGGGACACCTTTAAGGCCTATACAAGAGGGCAATATATCTCTATTATCGCTAGTGTCAAGAAACAGCAGGGCCGGGAAACTTACAGGTTACAACAGATGGTAGAGGATCAAACAGTAATCTATAGTACAGATCCTACAGCAGCTCATTTTGACGCATTAAATGCCGCCCGCAGTTCACTAAATTTACATTTAACGGAAGTTACAAGATTGGATATGCATAAAGGTAGACAGCGACTATTTGAACAGGGGGACAAGAATGGTCGTTTCCTGGCCATGTTGGCACAGCATGAATATCCATCCACAGTGGTTTCGGGCCTGCGGTCTTCAACTGGGGATAAGGTGACCTCTCAGGTAGAAATCTTACAAATGTTTAAAGCCTTTTACCAAACTCTTTATACCTCTGCTCTTCCCCCCGACTTCCAGCCAGAGATGTTGCAAAACCTTTTAGATCCACTAGCACTTGGCTGGCTGTCGAATGAGGAACGAGAATCGTTGGTACGCCCTATTTCGGCCTTAGAGGTTTTAAAAATTATACGGTCCTTCCCTTTGGGTAAGGCGCCAGGGCCGGATGGCCTTCCTATAGAATTTTATAGGGCACATGCAGCATTTTTGGCACCCATCCTGGCCCAATTATACACCCTCTGCCTATCCAAGGGTGATCTGCCCCTTTCAATGCACCAGGCCTATCTTACTTTGATCCATAAGGACCTTAAGGACCCAGAGCTATGTGCCTCATATAGGCCAATAGCCCTATTGAATAATGACCTGAAAATCTTAACCAAACTGCTGGCTACCCGTCTATATCCATTATTACCTTCGGTTATTGACTCTGATCAAACAGGATTTATGCCTAAAAGGTCAACCGACGTTAATCTTAGGAGACTCTTTACCAATATTCATGCCCAACACAACAACTCCGGTACCAGAGCTATTGCCCTACTAGATATAGAAAAGGCATTCGACACTGTAGAGTGGCCCTTTTTGTGGGAGACTCTACGTCGAATGGGTTTTCCACTACGGTTTATATCATGGTTGCAGGTGATCTATAGGTGTCCCATCTCATCGATTCGTTTGGGCTCCAGACTCTCAACCCCATTTCAACTGTTTCGGGGAACTAGACAGGGCTGCCCTCTTTCTCCGGCTCTATTTGCTCTAGCTATAGAGCCAGTTGCAGAGGCTCTCCGTACATCGCCTCATATTAAGGGGCTTAGGATAGGCATGCTGGAGGAGAGGGTAGCCCTGTATGCTGACGACATGGTTTTATTTTTGGGGGACGCGGGTCCATCACTTCAGGGTGCTCTGTCACTCCTCAACACTTTCTCCATGGTAACGGGCCTCCGGGTAAACTGGCCAAAATCTACTCTATTTCCAATAGATCAAGCAGCCAAATTGACATCCTCTCCAGATAGCCCATTAAAGTGGGTTGACTCCTTTAAATATCTTGGGGTTTGTGTCTCTGCACAAGCCTCAGATTTTCTTAAATTAAACTTGGATCCGGTAGTGGGGGATATGAAAGCTAAACTCAAGGCATGGAATAATCTCCCCCTATCGGTATGGGGAAGGGTCAACTTGCTTAAAATGAAGGTCATCCCCAAATTCATATATTTATTCCGCCATTCCCCGCAGTGGATTCCTAAATCCTTCTTTATTAAACTAAACCAACGCTTTTCAGAGTTTCTCTGGGGCTCCTTACCACCGAGATATAAGTTAACTACATTAATGAGGCCACTATCGCAGGGTGGCATGGCCTTTCCGGATTGCTATAAGTACTTTTTGGCGACACAGCTGGTGACAGTGGTCTGGTGGCTAAATCCTGATAAAACCAATGTGGCCTCCACTTTGGAGGCCACCGTGGCAGGCTCCTGGGAATCTCTTCAATACCTAATTTACAGAGGCCCATGTGCCCCACACTTATTAACTCCGTCTATGCTTACTACTTTATGGGCCTGGAAAATGGGCTTGGCTATTGAAAAACACAGCCAGATGGGAATTTCCCCTAATACACCCCTATGGCTAAACCCCAATTTACCACATTTTTACAAATCTATTGACCCCCAGATATGGACTAGATATGGTATAAAATTAATCTCACAAGTGGTGTCTTGCACCTCACTGCTTTCTTTTTGTCAGCTTTCCTCCCAGTATAATCTTCCGCAGCACTATCAGTTCCGTTATCTTCAACTTTTGCATGCTTTCGAAGCCCAATTCCCACATTCGTCCTGTATATTAATACAGTCTAAACTGGAGACTACTCTTAGATCCGGTTGCACAAAAAAACCTACATCTCACATATATCAGCATTTAATCTATGAGTCCTTGCCTCCGTTGGACGGCCTTTTGTCCCGTTGGCAGCGTGACATTCCAGCTTTGAGTGGCGAAGATTGGGATGGTGTTTGGGACTTCCCTTTTAGTTCGCTAGTCTCTATACGTGACAAGTTAGTCCAATTTAAAATAGTCCACCGGGCGTATTTCACTCCCCACAGACTTCATTTGATAAATCCTGCCCACTCCCCTAAGTGTTGGAGATGTAGCTACACCCCCGGAGATTTTTCCCATATCTTTTGGCATTGTCCAAAGATACAACAATTCTGGGGGGAGGTACTAGGCCTAATCAATAAAATTGCATCCACTAATCTACCACTGTCTATGGAGATTTGTATGTTGGGCCTTATAAAAAAATTAGTTCCTGCTGTAGCTAAACGCACGATGATTGGTTTGCTTCTATTTTACGCTAGGAAAACCATAACATTTCAATGGAAGAAGCCCTATCCCCCCACAAATGCCCAGTGGAAACGTTTGGTTAACGATAATCTTCCACTATATAAAGATACCTATCTTAATAGAGGCTGCCAATTGAAATTTAATAAGGTTTGGAGTGGGTGGCTGGAGGAAATGAACATTGCTTACTAATGTTGGACTAGCTTCAGTTACGATACCAAGAATCGACGATTAAATGTAATTCCTAGTTAATAGGTATAGGCCTTTATGGGCAGTGGGGGGGCGGCCCAAAAATTCCAAAAATCCCCTTTTCACTTACATGCTAAAACTGTATTGCATGGATGTATTTCTCTCTTTTTCTTTCCCTTTCATTTTTTTTCTTTTACCTGATGTACTTGCGATATTACCTGTACAAGCTAGACAACCAATTTGTATGTCTTTATGTCTTTGTGTCTTATAAGGAAAATTTGAATAAAAATAAATTTAAAAAAAAAAAAAAAAAAAAAAGTATTACCTGAACAGCAGGCCCAGGGGTTTGCTAACCTTCCTGCGGCTTTATGTTATGTTGTTGACGCCATCAGAGATTCTATCGTGCAGACCTCTCGCCCCTCGCTTGGGTTGGTGCATATACGTAGAATCTTATGGTTAAAGAACTGGTCAGCCGAAGCACCATGTAAGAAGCTCCTAGCTGGGTTTCCCTTTCGTGGTGAAAGGTTGTTTGGAGAGGACTTGGATAATTATATCAAGAGGATCTCCTGTGGGAAAAGCACTCTCTTACCTGATAAGAAGAAGAGTAAGCGTCCCTCTTTTAAGCGGACTCTTTCCCCAGCGCCAGGGGCATCAGCCTCCAGGCAGTCACGATGGTCTCCTCCGTCTGGGGCAAGAAACAAGAGTCAACCCCAGGGACACAAGAAATCCTGGGGGAAGAAGTCTTCTAGACAAGACACTAAGGCCTCTTCATGAAGGGGCGCCCCGCTCGCTCGAGTGGGGGGAAAGACTGCTGCAGCTCTTAGGGCCCTGGCAGAAGGACTTCCAGGACAGAGGGGTAATCTCCACGGTAACCTTAGGGTACAGACTGGAGTTTCAAGAATTTCCCTCTCCTCGTTTCCTCAGATCAGGTGTTCCCAGAGAACCAGAAGAGTAGCAGTCTTTCCTTCTAGCGATAGAGCGACTTTTGTCGCAAGAGGTCATTGTGGGGGTTCCCACAAAGGATCAAGGATTGAGACTCTATTCCAATCTTTTTATGGTCCAAAAACCAAATGGGAACGTCAGACCCATTTTGGATTTAAGAGATCTGAATCGATTCCCAAGGATGCAGTCCTTCCGTTTGGAATCAATTCGGACAGTAGTCTCCATCCTGCAGGGAGGGGAATTTTTGACATCAATAGGTATCAGAGATGCAGGCCTACCTGTGCCCATTTTTCCTGCTCAACTAAGTGTCTGCAGGCAAAGATCACTGCTCTAAGGGAGCTGATTTTGACAGTCAGGACCAAGAAGGGTCCTTCTGTCCGCCTTTGTATGAGGCTGCTGGGGAAGATGGTGGCTTCATTCGAAGCAGTTCCCTATGCGCAGTTCCAGGCAGGACTGTTGCAACACAGTATTCTGTCGGCCTGGAACAAGAAGGTGCAGGCATTAGACTTTCCAATGCACCTGTCGCATGCGATACGTCAGAGCCTCAGTTGATGGCTCATACCCAAAAACCTGCAGAAGGGGAAATCCTTCCTACCGGTTGCCTGGGATCCTCTTGCAGGCAGGACGGATGCGTTGGTGATTCCGTGGCATCAGTTCTCACCGATTTATGCATTCCCTCCTATTCTGCTACTGCCACGGCTCCTTCGCAGGCTCAGGCAAGAAGGGAAGTCGGCACTTCTGGTGGCCGCCATTTGGCCCAGAAGAACTTGATAAGCAGAAATAGCAAGGATGACGATGGGTTCCCGGTGGACCCTACCGGTACGCCCAGACCTGTTACCTCAAGGTCTAGTATTCCAGCCTGCCTTACAAACGCTAGATTTGACGGGTGGGCTATTGAGACCCACGTTCTGAAAAGTCGTGGGCTTTCAGGTCCTGTCATATCTACCTTGATCAATGCAAGGAAGCCAGCTTCCAGAATGATTTATCATAGAGTCTGGAAAGCTTATGTATCCTGGTGTGAATCCAGGGGTTGGCATCCCAGGAAATTATGTCATAGGTAGAATTCTTGATTTTCTACAATTAGGATTAGAGATGAAGCTGGCCTTGAGTACCATCAAGGGCCAGGTCTCGGCCTTATCAGTGTTGTTTCAACGGCCACTCGCTTCGCATTCTCTGGTCCGAAACTTTATGCAGGGGGTGATGCGTCTTAATCCTCCGGTTAAGGCGCCCCTAAACCCCTGGGACTTGAACTTGGTTCTATCGGTGTTACAGAAACAACCTTTTGAACCAATACGTCAGATTCCTTTGGTCTTGCTGACGAGGAAACTAATTTTTCTGGTAGCCATCTCTTCTGCTAGAAGAGTATCAGAAATAGCAGCTCTTTCCTGTAAAGAGCCTTACTTGATTATACACAAGGATTGAAAAGGACTGCGCCCTCATCCTAGTTTTCTACCGAAGGTGGTTTCAGATTTTCATCTAAACCAAGACATTGTTCTGTCTTCCTTTTTTCCAGATCCCTGTTCTTCGGAAGAAAGGTCACTACATTCTTTGGATGTAGTAAGAGCAGTCAAGACCTATCTGGAGGCAACCGCTCAGATTCGCAAGACGGATGTCTTGTTCGTGCTGCCAGAGGGTCCCAATAGAGGACAGGCAGCGTCAAAAGCGACCATTTCTAAATGGATTTGACAATTGATTATTCAAGCTTACGGTTTGAAACGGAAGGTTCCCCCGTTTCAGATCAAGGCACATTCCACAAGGGCTATTGGTGCTTCTTGGGCAGTGCATCACCAGGCCTCTATGGCTCAGATCTGCAAGGCCGCAACCTGGTCTTCAGTTCATACATTCACCAGATTCTATCAGGTGGATGTGAGAAGGCATGAGGATATCGCCTTTGGGCGTAGTGTGTTGCAAACAGCGGTACAGGGTCCTCAGGTCTGATAACACCCTACCGGGTTGTGATTCCCCCCCCCTCAGTTGGTATTGCTTTGGGACATCCCATCAGTAATTACTGTGGCTCTGTGTCCCGTGATGTCCGAAAAAGAAAATAGGATTTTTTATTACAGCTTACCTGTAAAATCCTTTTCTTTCGATGGACATCACGGGACACAGAGGTCCCGCCCCTCTTCTAATACACTTATATTGCTTTGCTACAAAACTGAGGTATCCCTGGAAGGGGAGGGATTATATAGGGGGTTGAACTTCCTGATTAGGGTGTGACCAGTGTCCAATACCTAGTGATACCCTATATAACCCATCAGTAATTACTGTGGCTCTGTGTCCCGTGATGTCCATCGAAAGAAAAGGATTTTACAGGTAAGCTGTAATAAAAAATCCTATTTTTCAGAAATAAAAAAAACTGATAATTGGCATGTGCGTATGTATTCACCCCCTTTTTTATGAAGCCCATAAAAAAACTCTGGTGCAACCAATTACTTTCAGAAGTCACATAATTAGTGAAATGATGTCCACCTGTGTGCAATCTAAGTGTCACATGATCTGTTATTACATATACACACACTTTTTTGAAAGGCCCCAGAGGCTGCAACACCAAAGCAAGAGGCACCACTAACCAAACACTGCCACGAAGACCAAGAAACTCTCCAAAAAAGTAAGGGACAATATTGCTGAGAAGTACAAGTCAGGGTTAGGTTACAAACAAATATCAAAATCTTTGATGATCCTTAGGAGCGCCATCAAATCTATTATAGCCAAATGGAAAGAACATGGCACAACAGCAAACCTGCCAAGAGATGGCCACACACCAAAACTCACAGACCGGGCAAGTAGGGCATTAATCAGAGAGGCAGCACGGAGACCTAAGGTAACCCTGGAGGAGCAGCAGAGTTCCACAGCAGAGACTGGAGTATCTGTACATAGGACGACAATAAGCCGTACGCTCCATAGAGTTGGGCTTTATGTGGGAGACTCCCAAAATGTATAGCGAAAGGTGCTCTGGTCTGATGAGACTAACATTGAACTTTTTGGCCATCAAAGAAAACGCTATGTCTGCCGCAAACCCAACACATCACATCACCCAAAGAACACCATTCACACTGTGAAACATGGTGGTGGCAGCATCATGCTGTGGGGATGTTTTTCAGCAGTCGGGGCTGAGAAACTGGTCAGAGTTGAGGGAAAGATGGATGGTGCTAAATACAGGGATATTCTTGAGCAAAACCTGTACCACTCTGTGTGTGATTTGAGGCTGGGGCAGAGGTTCACCTTCCAGCAGGACAATGACCCTAAACACACTGCCAAAGCAACACTTGAGGGGTTTAAGGGGAAACATGTAAATGTGTTGGAATGGCCTAATCAAAGCCCAGACCTCAATGCAATAGAAAATCTGTGGTCAGACTTAAAGATTGCTGTTCACAAGCGCAAACCATCCTACTTGAAGGAGCTGGAGCAGTTTTGCAAGGAGGAATTGGAAAAAATCGCAATGGTAAGATGTGGCAAGACTTATCCAAAGCGACTTGGAGCTGTGATAGCTGCAAAAGGTGGCTCTACAAAGTATTGACTTTAGGGGGGTGAATAGTTATGCACATTGACTTTTTCTGTTATTTTGTCCTATTTGTTGCTTGCTTCACAATAAAAATAAAAAAAATCTTCAAAGTTGTGAGTTGTTCTGCAAATTAAATGATGCAAATCCTCAAACAATCCATATTAATTCCAGGTTGTGAGGCAACAAAACACGAAAAAAACACGAAAAATACCAAGGGGGTGAATATTTTTGCAAGGCACTGTATATCTATATCTATATAGATATATACACACAGTACACATGTAGTACTTTAAAAATTACCTCTTAAATTGCATTTAAGAGAATTCCATTAAAGCTTCTTCCTCGAAGCCTGCTCAACGTTTTGTTTTATGCACGGAAGGCCATTCTCCTTCAGTGGAAAAAAACAGCAGCCGGCATAGTGTCCTTTTGGAAGGGCTTGGTTAATTCCATGATCCCATTTTACAAGGCTACATACATATCGAGGGGGTGTAAAAATAAATTTACTAAGGTTTGGCAGGCCTGGTTAGATTCCTCCTCCACTGTGGGGTAATACTATTGATAAATTGGGGATTTTATATTACAAATGGTGGTCAAGCTGTATACTACCAAAGACTAGGGGAGTTGAAAATGATTGGCGCATTGATGCATCATGATTATACCCTTCCCAATTTGGCATCGATGCGGTACCCAGCATAATTGATTATGCATGATGTCATTCCAGTGTCTTTGCTGGAATGATAAGCCGCCGATCGGATGGCTGCGCCTGGCGCTGTTCACCTCCTCAATGGACAATGTAGCCTCAGAGTACTGCCCCCACCCATGCTCTCCCCCTCCTCTGGGATTTGTAGCTCTGGACAGTGACACTGGTCATCTCGCCGATGGGCAGGCGCTGAGACCGCACGGAGCTGAAACACACAGATCACTGCAGCTGTGTTAACATCCATGGGATGAGGCATAGAGTCGGCTTCAGGAAACGAGCTGCGAGGAGATGAGGGGGGATGGGAGTGCTCCGGAGGTGAAAGATCAGCCTGTCATGCTTGATATATGTGCAGAGTGAGTGTATAGAAGTGGCACACTCCCCCCACCTGCTGCACCTATCCAGTGTGTGTGTACTGTGTGCTTAACACATTGGGGGCTGCACAAACTCTTTTATTGCCAAATTTCTTCCTGTGGTTTCCTTATCTCTCCCCTCTGGAACCATCTACTGATCTGCTAGCAGTATAATTCTTGCTGATTGGAATGTCTTCCTTTTTTTTATTTTTGCAGTGATGTTGACCTGTTTACTATCCAAGTTGCTGCCAAAAGACTCAATGGATTTGTTAAAGTCATACTAAAGGGTATTATTTTTTCTTTAAAATAAAAAAGATATCATACTTTCCTGCTGATCTCCTGTATCATGTCCGCAGTCTGACCATCTTGTGTATCATTTCCGCAGTCTTTGACCACCTCCTGTACTATGTCCGCAGTCTCTGACCACCTCCTGTAGCGTGTCCACAGTCTCTGACCATCTCCTGTAGCATGTCCGCAGTGTCTGACCATCTCTTGTAGCATGTCCGCAGTCTCTGACCATCTCCTGTAGCATGTCCGCAGTCTCTCTAACCATCTCCTGTAGTATGTCCGCAGTCTCTGATCATCTCCTGTAGCATTTCCGCAGTCTCTGATCATCTCCTGTACCATGTGTGCAGTCTCTGACCATCTCCTGTATCATGTCTGCAGTTTCTGACCATGATCAGAGACTGAAGACATAGTACAGGAGATGGTCAGAGACTGCAGACATAGTACAGGAGATGATCAGAGACTGCAGACAATGTCTGCAGTTCCTGACCATCTCTTGCAGTAGGTCTGCAGTCTCTGACCATCTCTTGTATCATGTCTGCAGTCTCTGACCATCTCCCCTAGTATTTTGGGGGAGAGCCTGGAGCTCCTTTAAGTTGTCTGCTGTGTAATCGTGATGCATCGTGGAATCAAATCGAATCGATGACATGATAATCGTATTCGAATCGTGAGGCCAGTGGAGATGCGCACCTCTAACCAAGACTGACCAGCTGAACCTCTATTTCCTATCCTTATCAATGTGAAATGCTGGCTGTTATAAAATACTTCTGACATGGTACTGATGGTTTTGGAAGGCTCGGGAAGTCTTCTGGCTCTTATGATACTGGAAATGTATACCTCTGCATATGTAAATACATCCAGCCCCCCTGGGGCTACAAAGTGGGGGGGGACGCAGTTGGGGGTGGGGGGGGGGGTGGATGGGTTGGGATATTTTATTTTTATAGATAGCAGTATTACAGGGTTTTTTTTATTATTATTATTATGCCTTACTGTTGGTGTGATTTTGTTATGTGGCCCTAAGTTTTGGCGACAATATTGTCGCCACCTTGTTGTTTTTGCCTATTGAATAACATTAATAAAAATTATTTTTCAAAAAAAGCTTCTGCCTTAACCTTCTGCGACCAACCCAACAACACACCTGAACTGTAAGATATAGTCATGGTTTTGTGATTTCATTATTTAAACATTTTGATCTCTTTACTTTGTTAAATCAGAGCCTTGGTCTACCTAATATATCCTTAACCAGGGTTCTCCTCTCCTAGCAGGGACAGGGCTAGCACTTCTAAAGTTGGACATAGACTATACAATCTGATTGTACAATCTCCTTTAGATTTACCAAAACTATTATAAAAATCCACTCAATTTGCATCAAATTAGGCAGGCTCTTGCACTACATCAAAACAAATACTCTTGCGCACAAATGTGGTAGCCAGGCAGTCCAAAGTTTGGGGTGGACAATAGCTTTCGGCCTTGCTGCCCTCCAGGATAGGGGTATCCTAGCAATCAGATGAAAAAACAGAAAAAAGAGGGCGCACCAGCCTTGTGCATTATCCTTTGATACATTTATTAAGAAGTAAACGTAATTTAAAACTACTCACAAAGGTAGAGAGAAAATCACACTTGTAACAGTCTTTGGCTTGTGACAGTCCGTGTACTGATGGCAGTCTCCAGACCCTAGGGAGAGGATGTACGGCCCGCTACTGGCTGATGCGCTTCGAAGGTTAGCCTTCTTCCTCAGAGCCTAGCAGTGTTATCTCTTGCAGCTACCTATATACATATGTTTATCTAAGAGGCACATCCCAAATCACTTCCGATGCCCCTCCCCCCTTCCATGGGTGGTCCAATGGAAGGCCAGCCTTTACTAGGTACTTCAAAAATGACTATATATATATATATATATATATATATATATATATATATATATATATATATATATATATACACATACACACCTTTGTGCACATACACATGCCCACATTTAGAAAAACACTTGTACACCAACTGTTGTACACAAACTTATAGATCTATAGCAATCTGGGATCTATAACATGCCACATCATGTGTATATGCGAATGTGATTGAGTAATAAGTGTTTTTCTAAATGTGGGCATGTGTATGTGCACAAAGGTGTGTATGTGTATATGTGTGTGTGTGTGTATGTATGTGTGTATATATGTGTGTGTGTAAGTATGTATGTATGTATATGTGTGTGTATATGTATATGTGTATATATATATATATATATATATATATATATATATATATATATATATATATGTATATGTATATATATATATATGTGTGTAATATATATATATTATTTGGTCATTTTTGAAGTACCTAGTAAGGGCTGGCCTTTCATTGGACCACTCACGGAAGGGGGGAGGGGCGTCGGAACTGATTTGGGATGTGCCTCTTAGATGAGCACATGTATATAGGTAGCTGCAAGAGATAACACTGCTAGGCTCTGAGGAAGAAGGCGGCTAACCTTCGAAACGCGTCAGCCAGTAGCGGTCCATACGTCCTCTCCCTAGGGTCTGGAGACTACCCTCAGTACACAGACTGTCACAAGCCAAAGACTGTTACAATTGTGATTTTCTCTCTACCTTTGTGAGTAGTTTTAAATTATGTTTTCTTCTTAATAAATGTATCAAAGGAAAATGCACAAATCTGGTGCGCCCTCTTTTTTCTGTTCTTGCACTACATACTTGATGGTAGATCTAAAGTAGGAATTAGCTGAACTTGTCTGGGATTTGTTTGAGCAGGGTTCAGTCCTCAAAGAAGACTAATAGGAAAAGGTTGAAAAAAATAGCATGTGGAGGGGGAAGGGTGGGTGTGCATTGCCCTGGGAACCATTGTACCAGTGCATTTTTTAAAAATTCCATTTAAAAATGAAAAATATTTTTAAATTGCCCTCAAATGGTATTTCCCTTCTTGCCTCTAATAAGGAAAAAGGCACACAGACCCCTCCAAAGGTCCCCCCTAAAAGGTTTTGGGGAACCTTTGGAAGGGTTTGTGTGCTATAACAATGAAATGTTATTTGCTGGCAATTTAAACTGTATCACTTTTTTTCTTTGTAAATGTCAATTTTGCTGAAGAGCATCCTATGAAATGGAAAAAAAAATGCATAGATTAGCACCTCATCCCTTTGAGTCTAGTATGAGTTTTAGGTTGATAACTCGCACAAAAAAACAAGAAATGCCTGGAGGACCCCCTTTGAATCCATACTAGACCCTTAATTGGAGCATGCAACTTGTCTGGCCAGGAATTAGGATGAGCATGCACCACCCCCTCCTGAACTATACCAGGCCACATGCCATAGGGGTTGCCTTGCCAGGGAAAAACCGCAAATCACCTCATCTTCTTGTTGATGAGGACTAGGGCATGTTCTTCAAAGACCCTGGTCATTGACATTGGTTTTTGAGAACTGAGGGGTGCCCTCAGCTACCACCTACCTCTAGTAGATGAGTACCCCTGCTCATTCACAAAAAAAAAATGTAACCTAGAAATACACACCCAAACTTTTGACAAGTCAAAAGTAAAAAAATAAACAAATCCACCCAAAAAGTCCCTCATCAATAAATCCATCATCACGATACCTTCACCAACTTGCCCAAATTAAAAACTGATGGACCCGGCCCACACGAGTGATCTTGATGGTACAGCTCACTTAATGACCGGTCCCTGAGCTGTTATCAGCTATATAAGGAAAGTGGCAAGCATAGCCGTGATATCATTGACCAAATATAGTCATGGTCAATGTCATTGTCCGAATATGGCCAGTGACCATATTTGGGCAGTGATGTCACTGCTATCCTCTCCCCTTTGCTTACGTGGCTGCATATTTTTGGCCATGTAAGCAATATACCAGGGACAGTGGTGGTTGCCAGGGGGCCTGTAAAGGGTGGCTATGTTCACATACACAAAATAGGGCGTGGGAATGAACATAGCCACCCTAAGATAGGAATTCTAAGAATGGCACAAAAAGGCTTCCGTTTGACAGATGAAACAAAGGAAGAGAGAGGTAGAAGGTACATTCTATTTACAGTATATTTAAGCATGACATTTATTTTATAAAACGTGAGTTTAGTGTCACTCCAAGGTTATTCTCACTCTAAAGCTATGGGGGTATCTAATCGTCAACCAGGGGAACTACAGCAGGCCACATTCACACATCCATGCCCTACCCAACATTTTCACTTTCAGTGGTTTTTACTATGAAGATTTTTCATAGTTACAGAACTTATAAATTTTATCGTAAATACGTTTACATGTAATTAAAATGTTTTGCAAAATGCTACATAGTCATCATTACTTACAGTTTCACGCTAATGATCGCTAACTAAGAGAAAATGCACAGTATGCAGTGTTTTTTTTGTAGTTAAAAAAACTCAAAAAGGAAAAGAGGGAGAGGAGAAAGAAAAAGAGAAGGTATGCAGGGCAGTCCTAGCTCCCAATCACTTGCTGGTTAATATGAAAAGCAGCCGGCAGCTCTTGTTTCCATCCACTGCAGAGCTGTGTCTCCCGAAGTCCATCTAATACCAGCACTCCACTGATTACCTGCCCCCAATGCAGAGCTGTGCCTCCCGAACCCGGGATATTACCATGGTGCCCCATGACATGCAGAGAACAATAGCGGCCGTGGCTGGGGAAGAGAAGTGGCTCCTATATGATGCGACCGCAAGTGGCTCGGTCTGGATCCGGCCCGCTGTCTGCCATTTAGTGATGCCTGGCCTAAATTAAGGAAGAAATTCAATTTTTTACATTTTTTTTATTAGATGTGTTTTATAGAAGGAAGTAAAAAATATTGTGGTTTTTTTTTCACAATTGTCCCTCTTTTGTTGTTTATAGCACAAAAATTAAAAACCACAGAGGTGATCAAATACCACCAAAAGAATGCTCTATTTGTGGGAAAAAAAAGTACATAATTTTGTTTGGGTATGGCATTACATGACTGCACAATTGTCAGTTAAAGTAACGCAGTGCCGTATCGCAAAAAATGGCCTGGTCATTAAGGGGTTAAAACCTTCTGGGGCTGAGGTCTTTAATACAAAAACTGTTTCAAAATACATAATGTGGCTATCCAAGACATATGACAACTCAGACTTCTACATTTCTTATTTTACAACATATTTTTTACCATTCTTCAGATAATAAAATATGTTTTTGTTTCTCCTTTTGTAGAAAAACACTGCTTGGGAGACAAATCTTATTTCTGTCGGCTGGAAATTCTCTCTCGCTATTGTTCAATGACTGGTTATAGCAGACTCTGCTGTAAGTCCTGCAATTCATCTCTACCTAAAAGTGACCAAAATTCTGGAAAAAATAATAGTATTAAAAATATTGCACATTCTTTTTCAACCACACCACGTATCTTTTCTACACCGCCACCAACACCTGTGTACAATGTAATTGTTCCAGCAATCAATGTAACTGAAAAGCCCCAAGACACCAACAGCGTGGATGTGCCATATAAAATTATAACACATGAGAATGAGGTTCCTAGACCAAATATCATTCCTCGAAGAAAGAACATTAATGAAAAGACCAAAAACCAGAGGATTCAACAGCTGATTGCAGAAAAATTACAAGAATCCAAGAAAAAGTTACATTAATTGCAAAGATGCTGTTACATCTCTCACAGGACTACGAAGAAGAAACAAATGGCACAAAGAATCAAAAACTTTCCTAAAGGCCACTTCAGGAAATATGCCAAGTAAATATACACTGCACTCCAGGAGTGTGGTGTATTTTTCTTCAAAGTGGACAAGACACTCATCATTATTCAAACAATGGATAATGTTAAAGATTACTTCAGGTGCTTTTTGTTTTAATCAGAATCTTTTTATATACAGTTATTTACTGGTGGTTATGTTTTGATCTTATCTCTAATCTGTTTGTAACAATGCACAATTAGAACATTTTTGCAATATAGAATGTTTCTATTTGCTTTTCTTCATTGCAAACTGCACTAAGTATATTTCACCATGGATTTTTGGTAAGTAATTTTCTTGAAAGACCTAAAACTCCTGATATGCCAAAAAAATTTCCAAGATTGCACCCTCCTGTAATGCTTCCTGTGCATTTTTAAAGCCTACCAATTGGTCCCTATTCACCAAACTGGAAATATTGTGCTGAGAAAAAACACTTAAATTACAGAGGACATGTTTATGCTAGCCATACAAATTAGGATTCACCCATCGACACTAATCAGCATGGATGGAAGAATCTTCAGTGTCAGCTATTATATTCAGACGACTGGCACCCCTGGTTGTCATGAATAATAGCATACAGCACTAGGACCACACTACCCAATACTGTGCTGAGATAAACCACTTAGGCTCGATTCACACCTATGCATGTTGCTTTTGAGCGTTTTTGGAGGTTTTTTTTTTCATGCTTGCCACGTTTTTGAGCCGCGTTTTTGCCGCGATTTTGCCGCGATTTGCGTTTTGCGTTTTTTTTATTTTTTTTTTTTTTTTTTTACATTTTTTTTACAGTCTTAAAAAAAATTACAAAAAAAAAAAAAAAAAAAAAATGGCAAAAACGCATCAAAAACGCACCAAAAACGCAGCAAAAACGGTGCACTTGCGTTTTTGATGCTTGTCCATTGAAATCCATTACATGCAAAACGCTGCATTTTGCATGAAAAAAAGTCCCCGACCCTTTCCAAAAATGCAGATAAACAAAAAGGCATTGATGTGAACATGTTCCATAGGAACCCATGTTAAAAAATTCCCGTGCATTTCTGCAAAATGCAAAATGCATCAAAAAACGCGCTAGTGTGAATCGAGCCTTAAAGTACATTCCAAGGACATAGCTTTGTGTTGTGCACCATATTTAATCTAGCCATACACATTAGAATTCACCCATCAACACTAATCATGTAAGAATCTTCAGTGTCAGCTATTATATTTTGATGGCTGGCACCCCTGACTGTCATGAATACAGTACTAGGACCACACTGCCCAAGTTAAAGTGATTGTAAAATCTTGTTTTTTTTCTTTAAAAATAACAAGCATGTTATACTTACCTGCCCTGTGTAGTGGTTTTGCACAGAGCAGCCCAGATCCTCCTCTTCTTGGGTCCCTCTTCGGTGCTCCTGGCCCTTCCCTCCTGTTAAGTGCCCCAACAGCAAGCAGCTTGCTATGGGGGCACCCAAGCTGAGTCACAGCTCCCTGTGTCCATTCAGACACTGAGCCATAGCCCGCCCCAGCCCTGCCTCCTCTCGCTTGGCTAACTGATTTTGATTGACAGTAGTGGGTGCCAATGGCACCGCTGCTGTGTCTCAGCCAATCAGGAGCGAGAGTCTCGGACAGCCGAGACACTTGTGAACATCGCTGGACAGAGAGTATAAGGGGGGGCCAAGGCGGGCCGCTGCACACAGAAGGCTGTTTATCTTAATGCATTGAATGCATTAAGATAAAAAACCTTCTGACTTTACAACCACTTTAACATAGGTTCTGAATGTTCTTCTATACTGTATATGGTAATATAGGCTTCTGGCATTTGCAAGAAAAAATAAGTTAACCACTTAAGGACCAGCCTCGTTTTGGATTTTAGGTGTTTACATGTTTAAAACAGGTTTTTCTGCTAGAAAATTACTTAGAACCCCCAAACATTATATATGGTTTTTCTTCTAACACCCTAGAGAATACAATGGCGGTCATTGCAATACTTTTTTTTGCACCGTATTTGCGCAGCGGTCTTAAAAGCGCACTTTTTTTGGAAAAAATTCACTTTTTTGAATAAAAAAATAAGACAACAGTAAAGTTAGCCCAATTTTTTTTTATATTGTGAAATATAATGTTACGCCAAGTAAATTGATACCCAACATGTCATGCTTGAAAATTGCGCCCGCTCGTGGAATGGCGTCAAACTTTTACCCTCAAAAATCTCCATAGGCGACGTTTAAAAAATTCTACAGGTTGCATATTTTGCGCTACAGAGGAGGATTATTGCTCACATGTGTGGTTTGACCACCGTTTTCATATGCGGGCGCTACTCGCGTATGCGTTCGCTTCTGCGCGCGAGCTCGTCGGGACAGGGGGGTTTTAAAAAATTTTTTTTTATTTTTATTATTTATTTTACAATATTTTATTTATTTTTACACTGTTTAAAAAAAAAAAAAATTGTGTCACTTTTATTCCTATTACAAGGAATGTAAACATCCCTTGTAATAGAAAAAAGCATGGCAGGACCTCTTAAATATGAGATCTGGGGTCAAAAAGACCTCAGATCTCATATTTACACTAAAATGCAATAAAAAAAAAAAAAAAGTCATTTAGAAAAATGACATTTGAAAAAATATGCCTTTAAGAGGCGTGGACGAAAGTGACGTTTTGACGTCGCTTCCGCCCAGCAGTGTCATGGAGACGAGTGAGCGCCATCTTAGCCTCACTCATCTCCAGGCACACCAGAGAGCAGGATGCGATCGCCTCCGCCGCTACCGACGGCTCCGGTAAGCGGCGGAGGGCACCGGATCGCGGCGGGAGGGGGGGGGCCCTCTCCCGCCACCGATAAAAGTGATCTCGCGGCGAATCCGCCGCAGGTACCACTTTTATCTGAAAGCCGGCCGCCGCACGAAAACGGGGATACCGGGGTTATGGCAGCTAGCTGCTGCCATAACAACGATATCCCCGTTCAAACTTAGGACGTACATCGGCGTGCGGCGGTCGGGAAGTGGTTAAAGAAGAAATCCAGCCAAAGCTTGTTTGGCTGTACTTCTCCTGTGGATCATCTCCTGTGGACCTGAAGCCCACCTCCTGTGGACTTGAAGCCCGCTGTCAGCTAACATCGCAGAGCCAGTCCACAGGCTTATGAAAGATTGTGACCATATGGTCAGGATCCACCTAGAAGCCTGGACTGGCACCCGGCTCAGCCTCTCAGTGAGCTACTGAGAGCCTAAGCCAGCCCCTCCATCCCCCTCCACAGCCCAGCGCTCCAGTGAGTGTGCGGGGGGTCACCGGCTCTCTACTCAGGGAACTGTGAGAACCAAGTGAATGACTGTGTTTGATTGCTTAGTTCTCAGTGTTAGAGTCGGCGGGGGACAGATGCAGCATTGGACTGATGCTGCATACACCTACAGTGGGGCAAAAAAGTATTTAGTCAGCAAACAATTGTGCAAGTTCTCCCACCTAAAAAGATGAGAGAGGCCTGTAATTGTCATCATAGGTATACCTCAACTATGAGAGACAAAATGTGGAAACAAATCCAGACAATCACATTGTCTGATTTTTGAAAGATTTTATTTGCAAATTATGGTGGAAAATAAGTATTTGGTCAATAGCAAAAGTTCATCTCAATACTTTGTTTTATATCCTTTGTTGGCAATGACAGAGGTCAAACGTTTTCTGTAAGTCTTCACAAGGTTGTCACACACTGTTGCTGGTATGTTGGCCCATTCCTACATGCAGATCTCCTCTAGAGCAGTGATGTTTTGGGGCTGTCGCTGGGCAACACGGACTTTCATGTCCCTCCAAAGGTTTTCTATGGGGTTGAAATCTGGAGACTGGCTAGGCCACTCCAGGACCTTGAAATGCCACTCCTTCGTTGCCCCGGCAGTGTGTTTGGGATCATTGTCATGCTGAAAGACCCAGCCACGTTTCATCTTCAATGCCCTTGCTGATGGGAGGAGGTTTGCACTCAAAATCTCACGATACATGGCCCCATTCATTCTTTCATGTAGATGGATCAGTCGTCCTGTTCCCTTTGCAGAGAGACAGCCCCAAAGCATGATGTTGCCACCCCCATGCTTCACAGTAGGTATGGTGTTCTTTGGTTGCAACTCAGCATTCTCTCTCCTCCAAACACGACGAGTTGTGTTTCTACCAAACAGTTCTACTTTGGTTTCATCTGACCATATGACATTGTCCCAATCCTCTTCTGGATCATCCAAATGCTCTCTAGCAAACCTCAGACGGGCCCGGATATGTACTGGCTTAAGCAGGGGGACACGTCTGGCACTGCAGGATCTGAGTCCCTGGCGGCGTAGTGTGTTACTGATGGTAGCCTTTGTTACGTTGGTCCCAGCTCTCTGCAGGTCATTCACTAGGTCCCCCCGTGTGGTTCTGGGATTTTTGCTCACCGTTCTTGTGATCATTTTGACCCCACGGGGTGAGATCTTGCGTGGAGCCCCAGATCGAGGGAGATTATCAGTGGTCTTGAATGTCTTCCATTTTTTAATTATTGCTCCCACAGTTGATTTCTTCACACCAAGCTGCTTGCCTATTGCAGATTCAGTCTTCCCAGCCTGGTGCAGGTCTACAATTTTGTTTCTGGTGTCCTTTGACAGCTCTTTGGTCTTCACCGTAGTAGAGTTTGGAGTGTGACTGTTTGAGGTTGTGGACAGGTGTCTTTTATACTGATAATAAGTTCAAACAGGTGCCATTAATACAGGTAATGAGTGGAGGACAGAGGAGCCTCTTAAAAAAAGAAGATATAGGTCTGTGAGAGCCAGAAATCTTGCTTGTTTGTAGGTGACCAAATACTTATTTTCCAGCATAATTTGCAAATAAATTCTTTCAAAAATCAGACAATGTGATTCTCTGGATTTGTTTCCACATTTTGTCTCTCATAGTTGAGGTATACCTATGATGACAATTACAGGCTTCTCTCATCTTTTTAAGTGGGAGAACTTGCGCAATTGGTGGCTGACTAAATACTTTTTTTCCCCACTGTAGGTAAGTATGATTCCAAAATAAAAATGAATCCCATACTTTTTTAAATATTTTTATATGAATAACACACAGATGGTAAGCTGATCTATGGCTGGCCAAATTACTTCAAGTGTAAGTTACTAAAAGTTTTTCTCTTTTTTTTTCTGTAATAAATATTTGTTGAATTGTCCATAAAGGAGATTCAAGAAAAAAAGGAAATAATCAGTAGTAACTTATACTTTAAAATAATTTTTTCTGACTTGCATGATTTCAAATTTCTCAGTTATTGTTTCCTGTTTGTTGTGCTTTGAACAGTAGCAGATATCTTGGATTGTACTGTGCTTGGCTAGGTAAGTATTAGCAAATTTGGCAAGTTTCGCTTTGTTGAAATTTTGTCTAGGATACAATGCATTTTAGTCAATAGGCAAGGCTAAATTTTGGTGGTTCATGGTGTTTTTTATGCACTTAGTTAGCTTTAAATTGCCTTTGAGGTTTATTAAGTTTCAATACCTTTTTAATTCTAATGCCGCGTACACACGGTCGGACTTTCCGGCATACTTGGTCCGGCACACTTTCCGACGGACTTTGTCCGCCAGGTGCGCCGGACTTTAAAACGGACGGACTTGCCCACACACGCCGGGACTTTCCGGCGGGCTAAGTCCGCCCGTCTTTCCGACGGACTTTCGCCGGAGGTCCGGCGGACTTTCAGAATGAACGGACTTGCCCACACACGGCCAAGTCCGTTCATTTTGAACGTGACTCAGGTGCGACGGGACTAGCAAAGGATGTCAATCTCGCCGCTTTTATCGGCGAGATTGACACCTTGCGAGCCCCGTCGCGGTGCATACCAGGCCCTTAGGTCTGGTATGGATTATAAAGGGAAGCCCCTACGCCGAAAAAACGGCGTGGGGTCCCCCCTAAAATCCATACCAGACCCCGATCCGAGCACGCAGCCTGGCCGGTCAGGAAAGGGGGTGGGGACGAGCGAGCGCCCCCCCCCCCCTCCTGAACCGTACCAGGCCGCATACCCTCAACATGGGGGGGTGGGTGCTTTGAGGGAGGGGGGCGCCCTGCGGGCCCCCCCCACCTCAAAGCACCTTGTCCCCATGTTGATGAGGACAAGGGCCTCTTCCCGACAACCCTGGCCGTTGGTTGTCGGGGTCTGCGGGCGGGGGGCTTATCGGAATCTGGGAGCCCCCTTTAATAAGGGGGCCCCCAGATCCCGGCACCCCACCCTATGTGAATGAGTATGGGGTACATGGTCCCCCTACCCCTTCACCTAGGGAAAAATTGTAAGTAATAAAACACACTACACAGGTTTTTAAAATATTTTATTAAACAGCTCCGGGGGTGGGGATCTTCCTCCGGCTTCGGGGGTCTTCTTCCGGCTTCGGGGGTCCCTCCGCTTCATCTTCTCCCGGCGTCCGGTTGGTTCTTCTCCGCTCTCTTCTCCCGGTGTTCCAGTTCTTCGGCCGGCTCCTCTGCTGTGTTCAGGTAGCTCTCTTGCCAGCAGAGGTCCGGACTTCTGAGCTGCTGGGCTTCTTCTCTTCTCTTCTCTTCCCCCAGATGTTGACACGACGCTCTCTCCGGCTGGACTGGTCTCCGAGGGCTGCGTTGTGACTTATATAGGCGGAGACCCCGCCCCCTTTTGATGTCACAGTCCCTGGGCATGCTGGGACTGTGACGTTTTAGGGGGCGTGGTCGACCCCGCCCCCTAAAATGTCACAGTCCCAGCATGCCCAGGGACTGTGACATCAAAAGGGGGCGGGGTCTCCGCCTATATAAGTCACAACGCAGCCCTCGGAGACCAGTCCAGCCGGAGAGAGCGTCGTGTCAACATCTGGGGGAAGAGAAGAGAAGAAGCCCAGCAGCTCAGAAGTCCGGACCTCTGCTGGCAAGAGAGCTACCTGAACACAGCAGAGGAGCCGGCCGAAGAACTGGAACACCGGGAGAAGAGAGCGGAGAAGAACCAACCGGACGCCGGGAGAAGATGAAGCGGAGGGACCCCCGAAGCCGGAAGAAGACCCCCGAAGCCGGAGGAAGATCCCCACCCCCGGAGCTGTTTAATAAAATATTTTAAAAACCTGTGTAGTGTGTTTTATTACTTACAATTTTTCCCTAGGTGAAGGGGTAGGGGGACCATGTACCCCATACTCATTCACATAGGGTGGGGTGCCGGGATCTGGGGGCCCCCTTATTAAAGGGGGCTCCCAGATTCCGATAAGCCCCCCGCCCGCAGACCCCGACAACCAACGGCCAGGGTTGTCGGGAAGAGGCCCTTGTCCTCATCAACATGGGGACAAGGTGCTTTGAGGTGGGGGGGGCCCGCAGGGCGCCCCCCTCCCTCAAAGCACCCACCCCCCCATGTTGAGGGTATGCGGCCTGGTACGGTTCAGGAGGGGGGGGGGCGCTCGCTCGTCCCCACCCCCTTTCCTGACCGGCCAGGCTGCGTGCTCGGATCGGGGTCTGGTATGGATTTTAGGGGGGACCCCACGCCGTTTTTTCGGCGTAGGGGCTTCCCTTTATAATCCATACCAGACCTAAGGGCCTGGTATGCCCCGCGCTCGCCGCAATAGGAAAATTTGTTTTTCCTATTGCAGCGAGCGCGAGATGCAATACCCTGCCCTCGCGTCGTATCTGGTCCGTCGGACCAGCCTACACACGAGCGGCCTTTCCGTCGGACCAGCACACACACGAGCGGACTTTCCGCCCGAAACTGAGTCCGACGGAAAGATTTAAAACTTGCTTCAAATCTAGGTCCGGCGGGCTTTTCGGAAGAAGTCCGCCGGAAAAGTCCGCCGGCGCCCACACACGGGCGGATTGTCCGGCACACTCTGGTCCGCCGGACCAAGTATGCCGGAAAGTCCGACCGTGTGTACGCGGCATAAGGTTTGTTACTATACATAACGACAAGCAACAAAACATTTTAGTCAAGGAGAATGTTACACAAAACAAAGTACAATACCATGGTGGTCTGGAATTAGAAGTGCATTACTTTTAAACAGAAAATCTCATAGAACATTTTTTTTAAATTTAATAAATGTTTATTGAAAGAGTTTTCTTTAAAACAAAATCAATTGTTACAGGTGTAGTTGACAGATGTAAAAGGGTGGCTGTTCTGCTTCTGCAATTCAAACACTGAAAGTGTATTTTCTTAAACTGATCCAATTGTGGTAATATAGCTTAATTTAGAGTCTCAGTAGCTTGGCAGACAGTGACCCAATCCAAATGATATCTTGCAGATTGCAGAAAGCTTTAATTCAAAAACTTGTTCAGATCATACCAGATGATCGTCGGATACTGTAGGTCAAAAAATCATAGTGTGTCTAGCTCTAGCAGAATACAGTACATGTGGTGAATGGAGGCTAAAGCACGAAGAAGAGGGGTGGAACTAACTACATAGAGCATCCCCTAACTATGGAGTAAGGTAGGGACAAAATTAATAAGGGCAAACAAACAACAATGCATGTGTAAAATGATACTCTCTTTTGAAATTGAGAATCAATTTGAAAAATTTGTAAAAAGTAAACACTCTATTCCAGAAACAATAAAAAGAAAGGGGAGAACAAAGAACAAAGCAACATTACCATACTTTAAAATGAGAAGTAATTACTCATGTCTGTAAAATGGCACAGTATATATTCAGAGGGGAAGGCAACATGTACAAGTCCTTCTTACCTGGCTTTTAATCAGTTTCTTCAGAGAGGAAGGCAGCAACATGCATAAGTCGAGAGATAGCTCTCACAATGGAAGACCACTTGGAAAAGCATTCAAAACAGTGAGGACTCAGCCTTGTTCTTGACCCCACAGTGGTGTTGGGTGTAGGGTCGGCCATACACGGTTCAAATCTCGGCCGGTTCCCAAAACCAGCCTGCTGCTAGCAATAATCACTGTCTTCTCCTTGCCGGGACAGCTAACCCCCCCGCTGGAGAAGACAATTACTCAGGTGCGATTCCCCTGTCAACACTGTCTTTGTTGATGGGGGAATCATGCAAAATCTCTTACCTGCAACCCATCTATGGGCTGCCTAACAATATAAGCTCTGATTTGCTTCTCAGAATCTGGATCAACCAGTTAGGCTGGCCATAGATGGTGCAAATTTCTTTCCTGCAACCACGGGTAGCAAGGAAGAAATTTACACAATTGCCCCATCAACACAGACAGTGTTGATAGGGAAATGCCTCCTGACAAGCAATTGTCTTCTCCCAGTGGGGGGGGCGGGAAGCCGTCTCCACTGGCAGATGACAGTGATTATCGCTAGCGGTTATAACAGCCACTTGTGATCATCGCAAGCGAATCCGGCATGCTGGTTGTACCCAAGTTGATCGATTGATCAACTTGGTACATTCAGCCTGCCCATTAATGGTTCAAATCTTGGCTTGTTCCTGCTGAACTAGCCGATATTCGAACTGTGTATGGCCAGCCTTAAAATCATGAATCTGTTGCACTTTATGAGAGTGGGTAATGGTATTTCTACATTGCCATTCAGTGGCTCTCCTTACCAAAACCTCTGTAATGCTAGTCAAAAAGCTTTGATGGTGCAAGAGATCTGTTACATCTAGAATAGGATATAATCGTTTTCAGGTTCATTCTTGGGGTATACACTAACTAAGCATATTCTGGTACAGGATTCCTTCTATACAGACATTTGTACATGTAGAGACAACTGGCGTATGAAGCACTGGTAATGTGTGCTCTCCCTGTCATACTTTGCCTCAGAAGACTACCTGTAAACAGAGTGGGACTGTCTTGAAATGGATAATACGCTTGCATGTGATCATCACTGTTGCATTCTATGCGCTTATTAGTAGCCTTACAGTCTTTTGCAAGGTGGTCTCTGAAAGCATGGCATCTGAAGCAAACTAAAATTTCTTTAAAAATGCTTTGCTTTTTTGCAGAAGTTTTCATTCTGAAGTCAATACAGCAGGTGTGCTGTATTGTAAACCACACCTGCTGTATTGACTTCAGAATGAAAACTTCTGCAAAAAAGCAAAGCATTTTTAAAGAAATTTTAGTTTGCTTCAGATGCCATGCTTTCAGAGACCACCTTGCAAAAGACTGTAAGGCTACTAATAAGCGCATAGAATGTATAGGGGAATTTGGGTTCTCGATTTTCTTGCTCTGATCAGTCTTTTCAGGGACTGTAGTTGGTTTATTTAGAATATCAGTTCTTTTCACAGACACAGGTCCCCTGCAGTCTGTATATGAGCTCGCAGGCTGCCCTTTGAGACGGTGGACCGAACGTGTTAGATTCCCCAAAAGAGAAACTTGGATCACTCTTAGTATCTGCAATTCTCCTAATAAACTCACAGAAGTAGGAAAATGGAAGAAAGGAAACTTTATTTTCTCCTTGTACCTTAATCCAAGTGATGCCTAATTTTCCTGTATACCATAAGGTAACGTGGAGGCTATTGAGTTAACCCCATGAGTGGTATTTAGGTAACTGAGGGTGGGTAGGTGGGTATCAGCCTTGGCGAGTTGAAGTTCCAAGAGAAGGTCACTGAGCTTTTGAAACTTTAGATATTTTTGGAAAGCTTTGCAACCTTTTAAATAAAGCATTTTCAATGACTTCTGGGCTCCCGAAGCTACGCTTATGTCTGTCCCAATCAGTGTTAAGACTTGCGGCAGGGTTGCCAATGTGAACAAATTTGAGTCCTTTGATAAGTTCAGCAGTTTGAGGATCTAGCCACCTCATAAACAGATCTAGTTTCTGTAATTGTGAAGTCGAGTTCACTGATGGTGTCTTTGAAATTGGATTTCCATCCTCTGTAGTTTTTAAGTTGAACTTCATGAGCAAACTTCTTTTAGCAAACTGTGGGGGTTATTTACAAAAGGCAAATCCACTTTGCACTTTCAGTGCAATTTCAAGTGCACTTTGCACTTGTGGTTTGCACTTGTAGTGCAAAGTGAATTTGCCTTTGGTAAATAACCCACTGTGTGTCTGTGTTTTCAGACTTTGGGCGCACAACTGCATGTGGAGCAAAGTAAGGTAAATTAACTGGTGTGCTGAGATTGAGCAATTTCAGGAGGTATGGTGATGGAAAGGTGTTCATACCTTACACTGAGATGATTGGTTACCATTTTTTTTGTAGCTGTGGAGCAGTGTACTTGGTAGGAGGCAGTTGACCAGCCTTATTGTTAGATACTGTATATTTTATCTTACCTAATAAATACTATGCCAATAGATTAAAAAAAACTATATTATTGTTTATTATTCAAAAATATATTCAGTTGCTGCTGTATACTCCTAGTGATTTCACTCCATCAATTAACACATAGCATAACTCTTATGCCCCGTACACACGGTCGGATTTTCCGATGGAAAATGTCCGATCGGAGCGTGTTGTCGGAAATTCCGACCGTGTGTGGGCTCCATCGGACATTTTCCATCGGATTTTCCGACACACAAAGTTGGACAGCAGGAGATAAAATTTTCCGACAACAAAATCCGATCGCGTCAATTCCGACCGTGTGTGGCCTGTTCCGACGCACAAAGTGCCACGCATGCTCAGAAGAAATTCCGAGACGGGACAGCTCATTCTGGTAAACTTAGCGTTCGCAATGGATACAGCACTTTCGTCACGCTGCAATGTTAAAAATGGTTTAATACAGCGCACTCTCTTCTTCTTTATAATGTGACAAGAATATAGTAGTTTTGCTGCTCATATTCACACGGACTTCTCACAAACTTATTTCGTTACTATTTATCAGGATTCCCTCAATATATTTTGATTTCTCACATCTGACAACATATTTTTGTATATTTTTTAGTTTTTTTTTTGCTTTAATGTAGAATCTTTTTGTGTGTTTATTTTTTTTTTATTTTTTTTGCGATTTTTTGATTTGTACTCCCGAAAATGTTTGTGTGTGTTTTTTGTGACAAGTTCCCACAACACCATTGATATGTTGTTCTATTTAATCTGTAGGAGATTGTTTGGTGTTGTTGTCCCTTGTTAATTTCACATTTTATGTTTTTAGAAATGTACCTGAATCGTCACCAACAAACTGTCCTTTTTGGATGAAAACACACAGGAGAGTATAATTTACCAAAAAAATTTATTAAGAGCTCACAACTATAAACAAAGAGGGAGGCAATTCTGGAGAAACTGCAGAAGTGGGCGAAGCCTTGGACCCCCAGGGCAAACATCAATTATTTAAAAGCAAAATTGGTGGCCTGAGGAGTCCATATCTTAGGGAGTGCAGTCTGGTCCAGAAGTCCCAGAGATCTGGAAAGCAGCAGATGACATCTGTGTCCCCAGGCTGTGGTCATACGAGAGACTGCATCTTCTGTCAGACCAGACTGAACCCAGGGCAATCACTCTTTGGTCTTCCTTCCACGCTTCCTTACAAGCGGTGACTGTGGTGGTGGAGTTGTGGCAGCAGGAGGAGGAGGAGGAGGATCGTCCATCTCAATGACATCCGTCTTGGGTGTTAGTTCCCCACTCAACCCCTTACGTAGGACTTTATAAATCAGGTCCTCAGAGAGCCTGCGTTGGCCCTCCTGCATGCCCTGCAATTTGGTTGCAGCCATGCAGGCAAAGGCCTCTTCAGGAGTTGGTAAGGCTCTGAGGGACGCAGAAGCCTCCTGGATCAGCCTGTACGCTGAATCCTGCATGGGACTTGGAGTGGCCTTCCTGGCCCTTTTGTATGGAAGGCGGAGGGGAGTGACCTGAGACTCAGTCAGGCTGCGACTGGTCCCAGGCTTCTCTTGGCTGCCACTTAGCCCCGCCTCCTCCTGGCTGCCACTAATCCCCGCCTCCTCCTGACTGCCACATTCCACAGTCTCCTCCTGGCTGAGGTCTTCCTGTGTATGAAAAAGGGACATAGTTTTAGTATTTTCTTCATCAATCACACACAATTTTCACCTCCTGACTGCTGCAAATTGAATGTTAACAAATATAACAGACTATCATTCTGAGCCCAGCATTTTTCATTCTTGTCCCAAATTTGGGTGCCCACTACTGTCTATTGATATGTAAAACACTTTTTTCAAGCAGCAATTAGTGATCAATAATAACATCTAGTAAACATCATTTATTTATTGACCAGAAATGAGTAGAATAATGCTATACCTGACTCCAGCTGGGCTCCTCTACTTCTTCCTGGCTGGAAGGCCCAGGTTGGACATCGGAAGCCTCAGCTGGTATGGAAGGAAGCGTGGAAGGAAGAGTAGAGAGGGATTCCCTGACTTCAGTGTGGTCTGACAGAAATCGCAGTCTCTCGTAGTACCACAGCCTGGGGACATAAACGTCATCTGCTGCAGCTCCGGACCTCTGGGAATCTGTGACCTTCTTGCGCTCCCTAAGATAAGTGCTCCTCAGGCCACCAATTTTGGCTTTTAAATAAGGGATGGTTGCTGTGGGGACCACCGGCTTCTCCAACTTCAGCAGTTTCTCCAGCGCTGCCTGCCTCTTCTGTTTGTGATTATAATGAGGATGTCTCACCTGCCACAGACAGGGCAGCTCCCTGTATTTGTCTATGAACAGGGGCAGGAAATTGTGGTCATTGAACCCATCCATTTTCTCTGCAAGACACAACACAAGACAAACCCTAATTTAAGACCAAACTCCCCTAATCTTGTTACAATATAGGCTTCCATTTCGAAGCAGTATAGGCGCAAGTTTAGATCTTACCTTCGTTATCACAATCGGCATCTCCGATGCTCCTTCCTCCGCTCACAGATCGTACGTAAGACGCACGTGTGTTACGCTTTATACACACTGCGCATGCGTATAACTCCGCCCGCCCCTGACGTTCTTTCTAGTCTATTCCCCACCCCTTTTTGTTCGGCGCAGTGGGGGAAGAACACATGGCGGATAGACAGCAGGTGCGTGCTAATTGTAGCAACGAGGAGGAAAGGCCGGAGCCTGAAACGTCCCGATCCAGAAGGAGATTTAAGGACTCAAATATGTCCTTTGGGGAGATGTTGGAGATGGTGGACATCCTGAAGAAGGCCGACTATGATGGAAAGTATGGGCCTTACCCCAACCCCAATGTCAGAAAGGCCAAGATCATGGCGAAAGTGGTCAGGAGTCTGCACCGGAATTTCGGGGTACGAAGATCGAAAGATCAGCTCAGGAAGCGGTGGTCGGACCTCAAATTAAGAGAACATGAGCAGTACAGAAAGATCCGGAGAGTGCTGCAAAAAAGTAAGTAGTTGTGCTGTGTTCCTATTCTTTTGATGTTTATTACGTTCGTGCTGCTCCATGTGCTTTTAAGAACTGTTGTACAGTTTAAAATGGAAACTTTCATGTTCATGGGCACATTATTCGTTCGGATCAAACATTTTTCGTTCCAAATATAAAATACCATTGTTTAGCCCATATGCATTTGGCCACCATTTTGACGCCCTATACTTGTCTTAAAAGAATTGGGTTGTGTAGATGGCTTTGTTACTAGAATGAAATGCAAACTAGATTCTGTGTAAGGAGAGGACACTCAGCAGCTGTTTTCACATCTGGACACTGGAGCACTAGTGTGGGACACAAGAACACCATTTTTATTAGGGGGCCCACACAGGTGCTCCAGTGTATACTATAGGGGGGTCTCCATCTGTGAAGCTTGTACAAAACAGGTAAAGTATTGCAGGTTGACAAAGGGCATTAAAAAAATTACATTTTGGAACTCTGCTAAAATAGATAATTGTACCCCACTTCCAACCAATGTTTCCTATTTGTAGTTCTGACATTAAATATCTGTGTGCTAATTATACCATTTTGTTTTACATAGGGGAGCAAAGACTCGGAGGACACCCCTCATCTGAGGAGACCAGAGCCCCCCCCCCCCTCTGGAAGAAGGTGAAATCCCCCCAACACAATCTGAGCAGGAGGAAGAAGACGTGGTGGAACTAGTCACCACAACAGGTGAGTGTCTGCAACCACAGGCTCAGATAAGAGATGGATGGCGGCATTTTTTGCAAACCAAATTTATTTTGGGGTTCCTCTCTTTTTAGGTGATCGTGAGGTTGTGGATCCAGATCCTTTCACATCCGAAAGTGCCCAGATCCTGATCGGGGAGATCATGGGGTGTAATTTACAATTGGAAATCATCAAGCAAAACATCAATGATGTTATTCCAAAATATAAAAACCTCATTGATGTTTTGGGGCGAGTTTAAAACCCCTCAAAATCACTTTCTTCTTTTGTGTGCTACAATGTGCTAAATGTTTTTGTGATTTTTCCCAAAGCCAAATTTGGAGGATGCACACAGTGTGTCAACATGTGCTATCTGCCATCACGGGAGATCAATGGACGCGTTTTGGGGGTGCAATCCCTTCCTCAATAATAAAGTAGCGGTGAGGAAGGGCTTGCTCCCCCAAAACACATCCCTTGATCCCCCGTGATGGCAGGTAGCACATGTTGACATTGGGAAATTTGTGTGCATCTTCCGAATTTGGCTTTTCCAGGGGTGATTTCCCCCCATCTGAACGCAATATCAAACACAGTTCCTAAATACTCATGTCTGATATTGCCTTCAAGTTCTACCAAATGTGAACTTTGTAAGATCAAGATTTGTGTCTTTCTTGTTGGTTTTACACAGGCCTGTTTTATCTTAAATGGACATTTTGGTTTTGGATAATGCCACCACAAAAATTGTTATACAACAAACATGTTGGTTTGTCTGAAAAACCTTTGGTAAATGCACATGTGATTGTGCAGGTATTAAAAAGATTGTTAATCAAGAATGTGTGGATTATTGTCTCAACGCTACAACACTTTTGGGGTGATGTAATTGTTGTTTTATGAGAAAATGGGGGTTATTTCCTAAGGGCAAATCCACTTTGCACTACAAGTGCAGTTTCAGTGCCGTTGCAAGTGCACTTGTAGTGAAATTTGTTTTTGCATTTAGTAAATAACAGCCAACAGTGCTTTGTATAAGGTTACCCAATCAGGGTCAGCTCAAACAAACACAAGCAGTAAATGACCACAAAGATTTTATTTTATTTTTTTATTATAAAAAGGCTTCACAGATTTTCAAGCATATTGATAGCCCCCCTACCCGCAAAGAACTCGAGGTATCGTAACCGGACATCACGGGCACTCAGGGAGGGCAAGCCAGGACGGCCGCTTTCAAGCGCTGTCAGTGTTGTTTGATGTATCATTCCGGCCTCAGGCCCAACTGAGCCAGCATAGTTTGCCGAATGTTTCCTTAAAAAGTTATGGAGAACACAGCACGCAAGTATTATATGGTTCAGTTTATATTCCGCCATATGGATGGGTGTCATAAATAGGCGGAACCGGCTGGCCAGGATTCCAAATGTGTTCTCCACCACTCTTCGGGCTCTGGCCAGCCGGTAATTAAAAACCCTCTGTTCCGGGGTGAGGGTCCTCATTGGGAATGGCCGCATCAGGTGGTCCCCCAGCGCAAACGCTTCATCAGCAACGAACACAAATGGGAGTCCTTCAACATTGTCCTCTGGAGCTGGCAAGTCCAAGCTGCCATTCTGGAGACGCCTGTAGAACTCCGTCTGGGCGATAACTCCACCATCGGACATCCGGCCATTCTTCCCCACGTCCACATACAAGAAGTCGTAATTAGCCGACACCACCGCCAACATCACTATACTATTGAACCCCTTGTAATTATAATAGTGCGACCCCGAGTTGGGTGGTGGGATGATGTGGATGTGTTTCCCATCAATTGCCCCTCCGCAGTTAGGAAAGTCCCACCGCTGGGCAAAGTGGGAGGCCACAGTCTGCCATTTCTGTGGCGTGGAAGGAAACTGTTGAGGAAAAAACAATAAACATTATTATTTTTTCACAGAAACATGGCAAGCAGATTAGACACAAACATTATGGGGCAACCTCCAGATAGCATTTATTAAGGGGAATTTAACAACACCAAAGTATAAGGTACACCTATCATATTCCCCCTCCCCCCCTCTCATGAGCCATTTCTAACATTATAGGGGGTGTGTGTAAATCTTGGACAGGTAACCCTCTTCACTTCATTGAGAGATGAATGCCTAAATACAGGGTATTACTTGGAACAGCCCCTCCTTAGTTACGCTATTGGCAGCCCACTGGACAGGTAAGAAGTGTCATAATACAAAGATATAAATACACGCTGTACACATTTGAGGACATTTGGACATTCTGCTATTACCTATCAAGATAATAATAGGATACAAAAACTTTAAACAGTAACATTGTAAAGTATACAGGCAGGCCCTTGCACTACATGCTTTGGGGAATTCATCCATAAATCTGACCAGTAAAGAGGTGGGTATAGTGTGTATGGGTTTGGCAAAGTCAGCAGATAGATGATTGAGGATAGATAGAGAATTGTGATCAGCTGACTTAGCAGTTGGGAGAGGGAGGGTTACTAAAAATTATTTGGGGACACCACAAAAAAAAGCCTCTGGCACTCTGCCTGAATTTAAATCAAAAATAACATTACCAAACATTTTAGGGGGTGTTTGGGGTAAAGCACTACTATGGAGCTGATAAAATACATTGTTAAGTGACTACATGAGGTGAATATAGGGCACGAGACACCATGCTGGGGAGGTTATTGAAGGGCAAATACACTACCGTTCAAAAGTTTGGGGTCACCCAAACAATTTTGTGTTTTCCATGAAAAGTCACACTTATTCACCACCATACGTTGTGAAATGAATAGAAAATAGAGTCAAGACATTGACAAGGTTAGAAATAATGATTTGTATTTGAAATAACATTGTTTTTACATCAAACTTTGCTTTCATCAAAGAATCCTCCTTTTGCAGCAATTACAGCATTGCACACCTTTGGCATTCTAGCTGTTAATTTATTGAGGTAAGCTGGAGAAATTGCACCCCACGCTTCTAGAAGCAGCTCCCACAAGTTGGAATGGTTGGATGGGCACTTCTGGCGTACCATACGGTCAAGCTGCTCCCACAACAGCTCAATGGGGTTCAGATCTGGTGACTGTGCTGGCCACTCCATTACCGATAGAATACCAGCTGCCTGCTTCTGCTGTAAATAGTTCTTGCACAATTTGGAGGTGTGTTTAGGGTCATTGTCCGGTTGTAGGATGAAATTGGCTCCAATCAAGCGCTGTCCACTGGGTATGGCATGGCGTTGCAAAATGGAGTGATAGCCTTCCTTAGCTTTTACCCTGTACAAAGCTCCCACCTTACCAGCACCAAAGCAACCCCAGACCATCACATTACCTCCACCATGCTTAACAGATGGCGTCAGGCATTCTTCCAGCATCTTTTCATTTGTTCTGCGTCTCACAAACGTTCTTCTTTGTGATCCAAACACCTCAAACTTGGATTCATCTGTCCACAACACTTTTTTCCAGTCTTCCTCTGTCCAATGTCTGTGTTCTTTTGCCCATCTTAATCTTTTTCTTTTATTGGCCAGTCTCAGATATGGCTTTTTCTTTGCCACTCTGCCCTGAAGCCCAAAATCCCGCAGCCGCCTCTTCACTGTAGATGTTGACACTGGTGTTTTGCGGGTACTATTTAATGAAGATGCCAGTTGGGGACCTGTGAGGCGTCTGTTTCTCAAACTAGAGACTCTAATGTGCTTATCTTCTTGCTTAGTTGTGCAACGCGGCCTCCCACTTCTTTTTCTACTCTGGTTAGAGCCTGTTTGTGCTGTCCTCTGAAGGGAGTAGTACACACCGTTGTAGGAAATCTTCAATTTCTTTGCAATTTCTCGCATGGAATAGCCTTCATTTCTAAGAACAAGAATAGACTGTCGAGTTTCAGATGAAAGTTCTCTTTTTCTGGCCATTTTGAGCGTTTAATTGACCCCACAAATGTGATGCTCCAGAAACTCAATCTGCTCACAGGAAGGTCAGTTTTGTAGCTTCTGGAAGGAGCTAGACTGTTTTTAGATGTGTGAACATGATTGCACAAGGGTTTGCTAATCATCAATTAGCCTTCTGAGCCAATGAGCAAACACATTGTACCATTAGAACACTGGAGTGATAGTTGCTGGAAATGGGCCTCTATACACCTATGTAGATATTGCACCAAAAACTAGACATTTGCAGTTAGAATAGTCATTTACCACATTAGCAATGTATAGAGTATATTTGTTTAAAGTTAGGACTAGTTTAAAGTTAGCTTCATTTAAAAGTACAGTGCTTTTCCTTCAAAAATAAGGACATTTCAATGTGACCCCAAACTTTTGAACGGTAGTGTATGTATGAAGGACCTAAAATAATAATTACATAAAAATCCAGCATGCATGAGGACAAAGGGGACATTCACAGCATATTACAATCATGGTAATTAGGGAATGAGGAAAGAAATACAATATATTATCAAACATTAAATACAATAAAATGTGATATTAAAGGATAAAAATCTTACCTTCATATACTCCTTCTGCAGGACCTGGATGATGGCAGAACAGGTCTCTGGGATAATGATCCCCAGAGCCTGGGGGGAGATGCCTGTCGAGAACTTCAAGTCCTGCAGGCTTCTCCCTGTGGCCAAATGCCGCAAGGTAGCGACCAACCTCTGCTCCGGAGTGATGGCTTGCCTCATGCAGGTATCCTGCCTGCTGATATAGGGGGTCAGCGAAGCCAACAGACGGTGAAACACGGGGTCCGTCATCCTGAGAAAGTTTCTGAAATCATCAGGATTATTCTCACGGATCTCACGGAGCAAAGGCATATGAGAGAACTGGTCACGCTGAAGCAACCAATTCTTGGTCCATGAACTCCTCCCCACCCTGTTCATGGACTGGACTTGTGTCAAGGTCAGGACCCCAACACCAAGCCCCCCGCACAGCACAAACGCTACGAGGAGTACGCATACGAAACATGGCTAGAAAATGGTCGGCTGCTCAGAACGAAGTAACAGAACGCACTGAAGAACAGCAAGGAAATAAAAGGTGATATAGGGCGCACAGGACTAGCGTAGTCCAAATAATGTCTCTATTAAGGATCGGCAGTCCAAAAATGAACAGGAGAAGTGTAGGTAGGAAGGGATGGAAGGATGGTGATCTTCAGCAAAAAGGGCTGCGACTTTAAAAGACTTTAAGCAGGGTCTAAAATGACATAAAAACAAACAAATTTATATATATATATATATTTTTTAACATATATATTTTTTTTTACATAGATTTTTTATTTTCACATACTTTCTTTCATTCGAATCTATGGTATTTATATTTATTTATATATATTTTTTTATATATATTTATGTATATTTATACATTTTTATATGACTAATGTTATGCATGGTCCCCCCTTTTTTCCTTTCCCCCCCCCCCCTTTTCTTGTTACCCATTTGTGGACATTTCATTATGTGCAACATTTCTTGTGATCTGTCAGACCCATACATTGGGCATTCTGATTGTGATACAGATCGTTTTTAATCTTTAATATCACCATCCTTGGTTTTATTTTCTTCTATTGTTCTTTTTGGTTCTCAGCATGTTATTGCAGGTGTGTGTCTTTATTCACATGTATTCACTAGACTTATTGTTATTTAACCTTGTTGTCCCCTCCCCCCGACCAATCCACTGCCAGTGTGCTTATCCAATCTAGTTGTCCCCACCCCCCGGCCAATCCACTGCCAGTGTGTCTGTATATATCCTCCCCAGCCATCAGTGCAATCCGAGGTTGAAAAAGGAACGAATGACGGTTCTGAAACGCGTCCCTCACTGATGACATCACATCCCCTCTCTGGCCTTTCGTTTGCGGTTCAGGCTGGTCACAGAGCCACCCAGCGGATGACATCACTTCCGGGTTCGCAGCCCTCACACGCTGACGACGCCGGCTCCACAGCTGTTCCCTGTGTTTTACATCGCTGCTGACAGTGAGTACATTCATCCTCCTGGAGGCTTCCCCTGATTGTGACCTCTTCCAATGCAGCCTTACCCACGATGTGCCTGCTTTTTACTTCTATTTTGTAAGTGTTTTTAACCCAGTTGGGGTATTAAAATTGTTTATCTTCTGCACTTAGAGGCGCCTTTGTTTGTTTTTATGAAGAACAGCAAGGCCTGTGAAGAGCGACCTGAAAAACAGTAACGAACGAACAAGAATACAATGACTACCTAAAGTCACGCGGAACTTGCTTGCACGCACTGAAGAGCAGATACAAACCCACAAGCACAAACTGAACGGCAGAAAACTATCTGAAAGCCACGAGTCTGAAAAAGCGCAAATTGTCTCTCACCAAACTTTTACTAACACGAGATTAGCAAAAGGAGCCCAAAGGGTGCCGCGCTTGGTCCTGAACCGGCCTTTTCTAGTCTCGTCGTACGTGGTGTACGTGACCGCGTGGTTGGCGATCGGAAATTCCGACACCTTTGTGCGACCGTGTGTAGGCAAAACAAGTTTGAGCCAACATCCGTTGGAAAAAATCCTAGGATTTTGTTGTCGGAATATCCGAACAAAGTGCGACCGTGTGTACGCCCTAATAGAGTGCAGTGCTACTGAAAATACCACTACAAACTCTTATACAAACTGTGCTCTAAATGAGAATCATCTGCATAAAAATCTATTAAATCAAAAATTGTTACAACACAAAGAGTGATTTGCAGTGTTAGTTTTATGCCACACATAGCGTTTTGCTTTTAGGCCAAAAAGTAAAATGTTGGTCTCATCTGAGCAGAGCACCTTCTTCCACATGTTTGCTGTGTCCCCCACATAGCTTCTCGCTAACTGCAAATGGGACTTCTGATGGCTTTCTTTTAACAATGGCTTTATTGTTTCCACTCTTCCATAAAGGCCAGATTTGTGCAGTGCGTGACTAATAGTTGTCCTGTAAATAGATTCTCCCACCTGAGCTGTGGATCTCTAAAGCCCCTTCAGAGTTACCATGGGACTCTTGGCTGCTTCTCTGATAAATGTTCTCCTTTCCCGGCCTGTCAGTTTAGGTGGATGGCCATGTCTTGGTAGGTTTGCAGTTGTGCCATACTCTTTCCATTTTCGGATGATGGCTTGAACAGTGCGCAATGAGATGTTCAAAGCTCGGGATATTTTTTTTTATAACCTTACCCTGCTTTAAACTTCTTCACAACTTTATCCCTGACCTGTCTGATGTGTTCCTTGGCCTTCAGGATGCTGTTTGTTCACTAAGGTTCTTTAACAATCCTCCTGAGGGCTTCACAGATTTATTTATACTGAGAGTAAATTACACTCTATTTACTAATTAGGTGACTTCTGAAGGCAATTTGTTCCACTAGATTTTAGTTAAGGGTATCAGAGTAAAGGGCGCTGAATACAAATGCACGCCACACTTTTCAGATATTTATTTGTAAAAAAAATTTGAAAACCATTTATAATTTTCCTTCCACTTCACAATTATGTGCCCCTTTGTGTTGGTCTATCACATAAAATCCCAATAAAATACATTTACGCTTTTGGTTGCAACATGACTAAATGTGTAAAATTTCAAGGGGTATGAATACTTCTTCAAGGCACTGTAACCTTCTGAGCTTCACCACGGTAGTCTAGAGACCTCAGAACCCCGTCCACTTCCTGTAAACCACTGAAGCAATCCTATATTCTCTGTTGTCCTGAGTACAATTACTTATTACATGCATCTCCTATATATGTATTGGGTCAGCTGTAAATTCACTCCTTCCTGACCATCGTGGTAAACACTCAGGCACATTCTAACGCCTATCATCAAACACAAAATCCAAATAATATAAAAATGAATAAATATAAAAAAATATAAAATATATATAACAATACTAAAATATACTGTATCTGTGTAAATCTTAAACTCATATGTTTAACCCTTAAAAAAATCCCTACTAAGTTTTGTACCAGAATACATCTGTATCCAAGTATATAAATATCCTACTATTTAATGCCCTATTGCACTCAATGTATCTCAACTATATAGGACCATATCTTTTTTGTACATAAAAATATTATTGTTAACCATATATTTCCTATATAAATCAGTAAATACATCCATATACCGAAATGTCCCACTATAAAAGCACTTCTACCCACTATGTGTCTAAATATATGCAACGACCCACAAAGATTACTAAAATACCAATATATTAACCTTAATTCCAACTATTGATATCTTATTAACCCAATCTGCTCAGCTGTAAATCCTATTCGGTGTTACCTATTACTAATAAAGCAATTTAAGTCGAAATCCACCTTACTGACAGGTGGATCTAAAATCCCGGGGGCCAATCTGTGCCTCAAACTCAGGGCCTTTTTGTATACAAATTTAGGACAGGGGGAAGTACTCCCCCGAAGACCCTATCCCTCAGTAATATATCTCAATATTTCCTAAAGACATTTTCAACCTTTCTATTATGGACATTATAATCTAATAGAATCCTGAACTGCTCCCCTTCTCCTACCCTGCATCCTGCTTTTTCTTTTGTTACCAATAATTCCTTCATCTCTATATTCCTTACTTTTTCTATGTCTTTTTTGATGAACATCATAACCTCATAACCTTTTTGTATAAATGTCCTCTCAAATTGAGCTGCTTGTTCAATGTATTCTCCCTCTGTAGTACAACCCCTCCTTTATCTTATAAATTGCCCTCTAGGGATATTTAGAAGCCAAGGTTTAGGATGGCAACTGTCTGTTGCTATATAGCCATTTCTATTGGTGGGCTTACAATAATTTCTGGTGTATATCTTCCCTCTTTGTATATATATTTCAACATCAAGAAAAAACATACTTTGTTTTAAATGTTTCCATGATAACACTATATTTTTGTTATTAAGGTTTAATCTGTCCTTAACCTCCCTAGCGATATGATTATTTCAGATTTTAGGTGCTGAAAGTTGTACCATTATTTTGCAGGGAAATTTGGCGTTTTATATTGTAGGCCTGTAATTCTTAGGAATAACTCACTTAAATCTGTCCAAACCATAGTCTAGTAGACATCTTGGGTATGATAAAGTTTTATAACACAAAATCATAAATTATAATATAATAAATAACTATAAATAATAACTAATATAATAATAATAATATTTTATTCAATACATTTTAGTAAATAATATAATCAAAAACGCTGACATTTTTTTTGGCCAAACAAGTCATATTGCTTCAGTAAACGTCAAGGGTATGGAAAATTGTAAAATTTTCATGGTACAGCAAAGTCCGACGTCACAGTCAGGACAGTAGAACCTGGTTTCTTTTCTGATTTTCCTTCCATTGTCATCACGCTTGTGGGTGCTGCCTTCTTTTCCGTTGGTGGAATGTGGTCCATAAAGTGAAGACCAGTCAGGCGTTCCAGGTTCACAACGCCGGCAGCACGACGTACAGATCTATTTACAGTCGTTGGTGTTTGGTGCTTGAGAAATATAAGTTCGGCAACTTTCCAAACAAAGTCCGCATGAACCACAGGCTTGTCACTTTTTTTTAGAAGAATGAAAGCATTCCACAGGCACTGTTCAAGAAGATGCCTGAAGATTTTTTTGTAATTTTTTTTGTTGCTTTCTCATGGCTGAATAAAAAGTCATGGCCTGGTCATCTCTGTCAACACCTCCCATGGTGTTGTTGTAGTCCATCACGACTTGTGGTTTCATTACGTCTTTTCCACCTTTTGTGTGTACCATGACAGTAGAGGTGTTTTGAATAGTACTCATTAGGCACACATCTTTTTTGTCGTGCCATCTCAGTGCTATCATTTTGCCTTTCTGCCAGGCAACTATTTCTCCTGCCTTGAGCTTTTTATTGACAGAGCTAACCGGCGTGACATGCCGCCAACCTTTAACGGTCCCATATGCATCCGTCTTGTGCTGTAGAAGGAACTCATGAAGTTCTGTAGAAGTTTAAAAGATATCTGTGGTTACACAGTAGCCCTGATTCAGCAATGGCTCAATCAAAGTAAGAACGGAAGCAGTTGCCATTCCATAATTATTGAATCTTTTGTTGAAATTGTTTCCTTTCCCGGTGTAAAGAACCGAATTCCATATGTAACCAGTGCTGGATTCACAGAGCATGAATGATTTTATGCCAAATCGCGCTCTCTTAGACGCGATATACTGTATCCAGCTGAGTCTTCCTTTCTAGGTCATTAGACTTTCGTCGATACTGATGTCTATCTGGTACATAGGTCTGCTGGAAATTTCTCTGAATAATTTGATATACCTCCCAAATCTTTTTCAGTTTTGCTGCTGGATGAGAAATCTCATCAAATTCTTCATTTTAAAAGTGCAAATATTTCATTATCAGAGAAAATTTGTACTCCGACGGTGACATAAAAAGGAGTGGCTAGTAATTTGTTGGTTGTCGAATACCACTTCTGCAGGGGTTTCCCCACCACTTCCTGAAGAATTATGAGGCCCAGAAACTTCCAGATGTCCTCTTTGGTCACTGGTTCCCACTTTCTGCTCCTTGCAAACCTCTGATGCGTAGCAGCTTGTTGCTCCTGGTACCGATTCGTCTCCGTAACAATTTTTTCTATAACCTCATCGGTCAAAAAGAGTTGGAGGTATGCCAAAGGGTTGTCATCTTCAACCTCCACTTTTACACTGGGTGCTCCAGTAAACGGGAATCTTGGGGGCGCTACATGCTCCGTACCGCAGTCAATTGAGCATCAAGTCCGCACATCACTGGGCACAGTCACAGAATCATCGCTGAAATCGCTTTCCGTGCCTGATGATGAACTTCCCCATGAATCGCTATCACTCAATTCTGCAAGCAATTCTGTATCGCTGTCTTCCAGCAGGTCATATGCCGTTTTGAGGTCGAGGCGTGCTTTTTTGATGCCATGGTCGCCCTGCAGTTTCCAGACAGAAAGTAGAGTAAAACTGCAGGCAAGGGCACTGGATAAAGCACTGGGGGCAAACTAAGGTCAATTTTATTTTATTTAGTAATGTAATCCAATAGGATTACAATGTATCAGTGTGTTTGTGTTTTATACTGTTTAAATTAGCCGCCGGTTCCACGATGTTCCACGTTGCGACGCTCGCAGGGAACGGAAGCCAGGGCACACAGTTGCCCGGCCGCCGTACACAGCGGGAGTACATTGCGGGATCCCAGGGACAGGGTAAGTAACCTCTTCCAGGATCCAGCGATGCGATCCTGAGTGTGGCTCAGGGTTACCGCTAATGGTATTGAAATCTCACCCCGAGCCACATTCGGAATACCGCCATTTATAGCATACTAGTTCATCTGGTCTATTAGAGTATACCACCTGGGATTCCCAGTGAGCCAAAAACAAATTGGCTACACTGGGAGCAAACCTGGCTCCCATAGCTACCCAGTGGTTTTGGGGAAATATCTGTTGTCATACCATAAATAGTTGTGAAGAAGTCCAAAATCAAGACATTACAACAAATAAATCTGATGTTTCCTTTCTAAGGTGGAACCATCCAATGCCCACTTAACAGATTATTTCGCCTCAGAGTGTTCTATAATGGTGTACAGGGAAATAACATCCGCTGTCCCCAAATAATGAGAATCATCCAGGGAGATATTGTCCAAGGTTTGTAGTAGGTGTATAGTATCTTTAAGGTACACCAGAGTCGATATAACCAGAGGCTGTAAAAAGATATCCAGATATTGATCCAATCTGGAGGACAGGGAATCGGGCAATAGGTCCTCCAAGAGGGTTGAGCAAATCTTTATGTATCCTGGGTAAAAAGTATATTATTGTGGTATGACAAGATGTAAGGTTTGGATATTCGGCTTTACTCCTCTTTTAATCAATCTAGACAGTTCATCTTTATTTTGTCTAACTGGGTTATCATATGTATTTCTATCCTCCATCTCATTTTTTTAATATGTCTTCGACATCAGAACAATCCCTCCCCCCTTTATCCGCAGGTCTGATGAACACATTCTTCTTCTGTTCTAAGGAGTAAATCCCTCTCCTAATATATTTTGGGTCTTTTACTTTATTAGTCCTGAGTCTTTCTAAATCTTTCATCACCATATTTTTAAACACCTCTATTATTATCTGAGGGAGGGGGATTGAATATAAATTTATTCCTGAGGTTAGTACAATTTTCAACAATATTCTGAACCGGTCTCTCTGTGGGTTTAGATAAAAAATACTTTTTAATATTCAAAGTCCTCACATATATCTGGATGTTAACATAAGTTTCAAATGTATTTAAATTCTTAACTGGGGTAAACTTTAAACCTTTGTCTAAAACCTTAATTTTATTTGTGTTCAATGGGACACCACTAAGATTATAAATGCCCTCCCCTATTGGTATTTTCTTTTTTTTTTTGGAGCTTCCTCTCTGCTCTCCTTCCCCTCTGTCTTTTCTTTCTACTCCAGATATGTTTCCACTGTATACCTCTCCCTGTCCTCCCCTCCTGGGGGTTCTCGCAGGTCCTAAAAATAACCCCTATTAGGTTCTTCCTCATACTGCTCCAATGTTGCATACCTATTGTACCACCCTGAGTTATACCCTCCTTGTTGGACTCAATAATCGTACCCTGGTGGGGGTCTAAAATCCTGCTGTACGTGGCAATATGGGGCCTGGTTGGGGTTACCTTGATAACCTGGTTAGAAAGGGTGTCTCCCATTAAACCCCCCCTATTCAAACCATTATTAAAGGGTCTTATATAATCTCTGGGGGTATTATAGGGTCTATTACGACCACTATACCCATATTCTGATCCTTTTTGTGGCCTTTAGTAGGGTTGTCCATTAGTTGTTTGTCTACTTGTTGGTTAGGGCCCCTCTGTGCCCCTCCCTGTGGATTACTGTTGTCAACCACCACAGTTCTAGTTGGTGTAGAGTCACAGCAACAGCTACTGGGAAGGTCCATAAAATTAAGGAATTCATAACTTTCATGACAGAGGGGATGGTTTATATGTTGAAGTGCCCTGCAAGATCCAGTATATGGGTCGTATGACTAGATCCCTACTTAAAGAGGCATGCGAGTCCTTTTGGATCTATGAGATCCAGTGTCAGTAACCTGTGCGACCAGAAATATGTGGACTGCAATAGAGAAAACCAAAGCATGTAAAGTAATAATATGATTTATTAAAAGGATAAGTAATAAGCAAAAGTAAACACACCTCTAATATAGCAAACAATAAAATAAACCAGCAACCAACCACAGTGACACACAACAAATAACTACCCAAACCAAATGTATATACAGGTGTAAGATACAATCATAATTGTAAACAAGCCAGGGTCATACACAGGAGATCAAGCAGATGGGGCTGGGAGCAAGACAGGACAGGGAGAGGGTAACAGGAGACAGGAAGAGAAGGTGGATCATCCTGCAGGGCAGGGGTCCAAGAATGGATACAGGGTTCAGGATCACAGGAAACAGGATTCCGGATACAAGGTAGCAAACACAGGTCAGGGCACAAGGAAACAATACCAAGGCCATGTGTGCAAGCATCTGCCGGGTATAAGTACACCTCCTGCAATCAATCTCAGGTGATGCCTGATTGCAGCAGATGATGACGGCTCCAGACTGCCGGCAGACACTCGCTGGTGGACACCCAAACTGCGGCCCATAGATCTGGGAGTGATGATGCCACCAGCAGGTGAAACCTTTCCTGACAGTACCCCCCCCCCCTCGAAGGAGCAACCTCCGATCGCTCCAATTAGTCAAAGCAGCAAAAAGTCCATGACATCAAGCCGATCTTTGGTTAAAGGATCATCAGAGGTAAGCTGGGCAACGGGCAGAGGCACATCAAGCTGGGCAATGGGCAGAGGCACATCAAGCTGGGCAACGGGCAGAGGCACATCAAGCTGGGCAACGGGCAGAGGCACATCAAGCTGGGCAACGGGCAGAGGCACATCAAGCTGGGCAGTGGGTAGGGGCACATCAAGCTGGGCAGTAAGCAGAGGCACATCAAGCTGGGCAGCAGACAAAAGCACATCAAGCTGGGCAGCAGGCAGAGGCACATCAAGCTGGGCAGCGGGCAGAGGCACATCAAGCTGGGCAGCGGGCAGAGGCACATCAAGCTGGGCAGCGGGCAGAGGCACATCAAGCTGGGCAACAGGCACAGAATCAGCAGATTGGGCATCAGGAACCGGGTCATCAGGAACTGGATCATCAGGCTGGGTATCGGGAACTGGATCATCAAGCTGGGCATCGGGCATTGGATCATTACACTGGATGGCAGGCAGAGGCACTGAAACATCAGGCCAGACAGAGGGTACTGGAACATCAGGCCGGACAGAGGGTACTGGAACATCAGGCCAGACAGCGGACACTGGAACATCAGGCTGGACAGTGGGCACTAAAACATCAGGCCAGGCAGCAGGCATTGGAACATCAATTTGGACAGCGGGTACTGGAACATCAGGCCAGACAGCGGCACTGGAACATCAGGGCGAACAGCGGGAACTGGATCATCAAGAGAACAAACCAAAGAATACCAGTTTTGAGTTTGACACGTAAACTCTATTTTTTGGGAGGGATGACTTAAAGGGAGGACATGAAGACCGTTCGGTCTGGGATCCTCTGCGTTTTGTACGTGGGTTAGGCTTCGGGCGTCTCATCTCAGCGAGGAAGATGTGGCCATCTGTTCGGGCTCTGTTGACTCGACCGAGGCAACAGGAGCAGCTCAGCGCAGCATATAAAAGAAATAGAAACACAAACAACATGAGTATATATACCCCTACTTCCTTCAACCGTGATCCAATGGAAAATAAAAAAAATCCCCAAAGTTTCCCAGACCCTTAAAAGGATTCCAACCTTCACTAGCTATAGCTCTAGCTATAGCCAACAGATCATCAAGGGCCATCTTTTCCTGTAATAGAAGGGTCTTCATCTGTTGTTGTTCCTGTGAGATCCCTCTTACAGCTTCAACGGTTTCATTGAACATTCCATCCACAATGGATGAGAAATTGTTCAATCGTTTCCTAAGTTCAATCCCCCACCCTGTCCAAGCAGGAAACCATGCCCAGACCCGGTCGGGACAATTTCCTTCTAGCTCTTCCTGCCTTTCTTCCTTTCTTTCGTGCCATCAGATCCTTATGATCGGCCACGACATAAGATGCTGGGACTAGTTTCAGCAGGACGCATTAACCTCTTACATTAGGGGGGTTATCTTATAAGCAAGAACCACATAAGTAGTAGTAGGGGCCAGTCAGAGTTGCACAGGGGGAATCACTCTGACAGTCACATGCATTGAGTAGTAACAGGATAGTCTGTGGGATTGCTCCCTCAGTCTGAACATCACACCCTTTATTCCAACAGATGTAATCTGGTCTATTGGTGTTATTAAAAAGGCCGGGGGGTTTTATTGGTAAAATTAACTGTTATACCTTCCTTACAGGTTGTGGTTCACACAAAGTTATCCCCTTTACCAAAACTAAAGTTAAAGCACACTTGTGGGTTACTTAGTTGTCCCAATACCCATACTGGTTTTGTGAGGGAGGTTGTTAAAACTATAACTAATTTTACTCTCTAGAGATGTATCGTTAAGTTCTATATACAGGTGTCTTCCCGTGGTCTTTGCTAGTTTTTCAAATTTCCTCATGCCAATACGAACATCATATATAACATGTGCCCCTGCCATCTTTTGGGTACTAAGGATCAATGGAGATTTAGAGCAGACCCAGCAATTGGTCCTGTTCGCTGTCTTAGCCAGTTGGAGGTGTATTTTAAACAATAAGTTTGGATGTTGTTCATCGCTACCCTCGCTAAAATACACTAAACTAAGAATATAAATAAAAAAGATACTCCTCATTCTTTAAATTGGTTAAAGTAGCTTCTTGCAGTGGCTGGCGTGGATCCAGTTGTCTCGTCCCTCAAGCTTTAGGGAGGTTGGTGTCGTCAGCTGAACCTGGTATGGCCCAAGGTATCTTGGTTCTAGTCCCATCCTCTGATGTTTCTTTACAACAACCCAGTCACCTGGTTGGATAAAATGTAAACCGGTTATCGTGTCTGGGTCCGGGAGGGACTCATGAACCCTGTGGTGGACCTTTTGAAGTTCATGTTGCAGGGCCTGCACATACCCCATCAGCTAGGAATGTAAAGACGACAGCTGCTGAGGAAAGTACAACCCTGTTTTTGGTTGACTTCCATGGGGGAACTCAATGAACCCTTTTCCACCATTTCACAGACTGTAGTCACTGAATAACCTGTGCGTGACTTACCATCTGGGGGTGTAATGCCTGGAACCCATGACAAAAAGGTTCATACCATCTGGGATGGGAGCCATCTTCACCGGACTGGTGGTTGTTGACTCAAGGTTCATCAAAGAAAGACAATCATGGTGATCCTTAACATGTCCTACTAGGTCACAGACTTGGTTAGAATTAGAGAGGTTAGTATTGTTAGTTTGAAAATTGTCATTCTCACCATTATCTCCCCCTTTTCTTCCTCATTACAAACAGGAAGAAGAGACGCATGGTTTAAAATGGTGCAAAAAAAACAAAAAAAAACAAACAATGAAACAGGAGTACCTAGCCTTTTATACTTTACCTTCTTTTAGGCGTGTGTATTTATGCATGTGTGCAGCTATCTACATACACCTGCTTTATATGTATATGCACTTTCAGGAACTCACTGAACCTGAAAAAAATAACTTATAGACAAAAGTTATTACTCTATCCTTAACCTATAAAGAAAGCAAACAATACAATATTCTTACGTGTACATTGGTAAATGGTCACATTGCATTCCCACTTTGATCTAGTGAAACCAAAATGCCATTGACCTCTGAATCACAACTTATATCTGGTATTTCATCCCCTGTTTTACTATTCCTGTTTGGGCAGGTTACTCCCTCCATCTTTCCAATTCAAGGATTCAGTAACAAAAGATAGAGGAGACATGCTGAACAATAGAAATGGAGATACGGTATGGACAGTAACAATAACTGCTACACCCAATTCAGGTTAACACCAAAAATTAATCTACGGCAAATTCAACTTCCAAATGCACAGACCAGACCTTCACAGTTAAATACCTTAGAATGTTTATCATTTCACGGAAAGAACCAAACTTTGATATACTTGCAAGTTAAATTTCCACTTTGACCCACATATTAGTATTACAACTTGTACATTAGGGATGAGCCGAACGCCCCCCTGTTTGGTCAGCAGCAGAACATGCGAACAGGCAAAAAATTTGCTCGAACATGCGAACACCGTTAAAGTCTATGTGACACGAACATGAATAATCAAAAGTGCTCATTTTAAAGGCTTATATGCAAGTTATTGTCATAAAAAGTGTTTGGGGACCTGGGTCCTGCCTCAGGGGACATGTATCAATGCAAAAAAGTTTTAAAAACGGCCGTTTTTTTGGGAGCAGTGATTTTAATAATGCTTAAAGTGAAACAATAAAAGTGAAATATTCCTTTAAATTTTGTACCTGGGGGGTGTCTATAGTATGCCTGTAATGAAGCGCATGTTTCCCGTGTTTAGAACAGTCCGAGAGCAAAATGACATTTCTAAAAGGAAAAAAAGTCATTCAAAACTACTCGCAGTCATTAATGAATTGTCGGGTCTCGGCAATACACATAAAAGTCATTGAAAAAAACAGCATGCGATTCCCCCACAGTCAATTACCAGGCCCTTTGGGTCTGGTATGAATGTTAAGAGAAACCCCGAACCAAATTTTTTTTAAAAATGGCATGGGGGTCCCCTTCAAAATTCATACCAGACCCTTCAGGTCTGGTATGGATTTTAAGGGGAACCCCAGGCCAAAATTTAAAAAAAAAATGGCGTGGCGTGTTGATGGGGACAAGGGTCTCATCCCCACAACCCTTGCCCGGTGGTTGTGGGGGTCTGAGGGCAGGGGGTTTATCAGAATCTGGAAGCCCCCTTTAACAAGGGGACCCCCAGATCCCAGCCCACCATGTGAATTGGTAATTGGGTACAAATGAACCCCTATCATTTCACAAAAAAGTGTCAAAAATGTTAAAAAAGACAATAGCCGTTTTTTTCCTTTATTAATGTCTTCTTCTTTCCCCGCTTCTCCTTCCATCTTCTTCTGGTCTTCCTTCAGTTTTCTTCTTCTTCCTCCATCGTTTTCTTCCCCAGCTTCTTTCACCATCTTCCTCTGCTTGTTCCTCCTGTCTTCTCCTCCGGCATCTTCCTCCAGTCTTCTCCTCTGGCATCTTCCTCCGGACGATCCGCCTCAATGGGAGTCTCCCACTGTGTGACGCTTCTGTTCTTGTGACAGCTCTTATATAACTGATGGCTATTGCCATGGTGTCAGAGGGGGGGGACGGGGTCACCCGGGAACGTCACGGTGTGGCCTCGCCCTCAGTTATAAAAGAACTGTCACAAGAACAGATGCTCATCCCCCTATTTTCCTGCGGCCTGTCTGGTTGCGTGCTGGGATAAGGGTCTGGTATGGATTTTGAGGGGGACCCCCACGCCATTTTTTTTTGAAATTTTGGCATGGGGTTCCCCTGAATATTCATACCAGACCCAAAGGGCCTGGTAATTGACTGTGGGGGAATCCCATGCCGTTTTTTTCAATGACTTTTATGTGTATTGCCGAGACCCGACAATTCATTAATAGCCGTGAGTGTTTTTTAATGACTTTTTTTCCCTTTAGAAATGTAATTTTTCTCTCGGACTGTTCTAAACACGGGAAACATGCGCTACTTTACAGGCATACTATAGACAACCCCCAGATATGAAATTTAAAGGAATATTTCACTTTTATTGTTTCACTTTAAGCATTATTAAAATCACTGCTCCCAAAAAAACAGCTGTTTTTAAAACTTTTTTTTACATTGATACATATCCCCTGGGGCAGGACACAGGTCCCCAAACACTTTTTATGACAGTAACTTGCATATTAACCTTTAAAATTAGCACTTCTGATTTCTCCCATAGACTTTTAAAGGGTGTTCCACGGCTTTCGAATTTGTCGTGAACACCCCAAATTGTTCACTAACACCCCAATGTTCGAGCCGAACTCATGTTTGACTCGAACAGACAGCCCATCCCTATTGTACATTCCTCAAAACCAACAACAACAAAACTCTCTGTAACTCTAATGCCGCGTATACACGATCGGACATTTCAACAACGAAATCCTGGATTTATTTCTGATGGATGTTGGCTCAAACTTGTCTTGCATACACAGGGTTGCACAAATGTTGTCGGAAATTCCGATCGTCAAGAACGCGCTGACGTACAACACGTACGACGGCACTATAAAAGGGAAGTTCAATAGCCAGTGCGCCACCCTCTCGGCTCCTTCTGCTAATCTCGTGTTAGTAAAAGTTTGGTGAGAGACGATTCGCGCTTTTCAGCCTTGTTCTTTTCAGATGGTTACTGCTCTTCAGTTTGTGCTTGTGGGTTTGTATCTGGTTTTCAGTGCGTGTAGTCAGTTCGCATCTGTTTTTCAGTGCGTATTTTTATAGTACGTATTTGATCCTCAGTGCGTTCTTGTCCGCTCGTTTCTGATTAGAAAAAGGGTTTTTGAACAAACCAACATATTTTTTTGCTTGACAGTAGACATATCCTTTTTTGGGGTAAACAGGCATGTTTAAAACCATAAAACAATACACAACTCAGGAACTTACAAAGTTCAACTTTGATATATTGAAGGCAATATCAGACATTAGTATGTCCAAACTGTGTTGATCTTGTCTTCATCAGATGGGGTGATATCACCCCTGCGAAAGCCAATTTTTGAAGATGCACACAAATTGAGAGTCAAAATGGGGATTCCCTCCTGATCCCATGCATAATGTCAACATGCTTTCAATATAAATAAATAAACAAATTGACTAAGTTTGATGTGTTTTAGATTCTGCCTAAAACATCGATGATGTTTTTGAGTCTTTTTTTCAACATCTTTGAAGTCTTCCTTGATCTTCTGTAGATCCCGATTGCACACCATGATCTCCCTGATGAGGATCTGTGCACTTACACTTGTAAAATGATATTCTTCTTCCACAACATCCACATCACCTAAATTTAAAAAACACACCATGTATTATAAATATGCAGGCATACATCTATTACCTGAAGCTGTGTTCTCAGACACTCACCTGTTGTGGTCACTATTTCGCCCAAATCATAAACCTCTCCTTCCTCCACATCCTCAGGTTGTGGTGTGGTGACTTCCCCTTCTTTGGGAGGTTGTGGGTCCCTGATGTCCTCTAATGTCCTGACTCTGAGTCTTTTCTCCCCTATGTGAATAAAAAAGGTATACTTAGCACAAAGATATTTGAGGCCAGAAATAGTAATATGAAACATTGCTTGGAAGTGTCGTACAATTTTCTATTTTGGCAGAGTTCCAAGATGAAGCTATTTTTTATTTCGCTTTCTAAAGCTGGAATACTTACCTGTTTTTGTAGTTTGACACATGGAAAGACCACTAGTATCCACTGAAGCACCTGTGTTGGACACCCCAAAAAGTATCACACTAGTGCTCCTGCGTCCATATCTAGACAACAATGTACTAAACTTCTTTTATCATCAAAGTTTATTGTGAAAAATCAAGAGATGCATCTGTGGTGTCGCAGCTCCACCCAGTACAATACAGTGTTAGATATATCATCAGACACACCATTGAACTTCAGTTACATTGCAAGGGTTGGTATCAATTGTTTATGATTATACAACTGTAAATCTTAATAAAGAAGATATCAATGACTATCATTCGTGAATTCCGTATTGTCATTCAAAGAAGAAGAATAGTTGGAAATGAAAAAAGAGAAAAGAAAGAGAGAGAAGGGTAATAAGGATTAAACCTTCAGGTTAAACTAATGGGAAACATTGTTCCTCATTTGACTGTTTTTCAATATTTAGTTTATCATATGAGGGTTAACTTACAACCAGGACCTATTTCATAACATCTAAATATGCCTGTGAATATTTATATATAAGCCAAGGTGACCAAGTTTTGTGAAATCTTTCCACATTTTCTCCTGCTTGTGCAGTAGTCTCCTCCATCTCATAAAACTCCTCTATCTTATTGAGCCATTCCCGAATGGACGGGATTTTTGTAGATTTCCAGTACAGTGGGATGATAGCTTTGGCCGCATTTAAAAGATGTTTGGTAAGTGAATGTTTATACCTCTTAATGGGGAATTCCGTGATATGCAGGAGACATCCCGCTGCATCTAGCTTTAATTTTGTTTCTGTTATTAAGTATATCAACTCCCTGACCTTTGCCCAGAATGTGTTCAATACTGGGCAATGCCACCAAATGTGAAGCAATGACCCTTTGTCAGAGTTACAGCGCCAGCAAGTATCCGAGTGGTCTGGAAACCAGGAGCGTAGCTTTACTGGTGTGGCATACCATTGAGTGAGTAACTTGTATGCTGTTTCCTGAGTTTTTGTGCTCAGGGAGCATTTATGAGCAAAAACACATGCTTTCATCCATTGTGAAGTCGACAATGGAATACCTAGTGCCCTCGACCAGCTCTCTCTGAGATCCCTCTCATCCCTGTCCTCCCCATTTTGGATCCAGCGGTATGCTAGTGATGTCACTTTAGAAATGGGTTCCTCTGTCTGACATACTGACTCTAGTTCTGTTAGTGGTCTGTTGAAATTTTGTTTTCTTTGTGTTCTGTTAAGGAAGCTACGGCATTGAAAATAAGTCCAAAGCTGTAGGTCGGGTAATTTGTTTGTATGTTTAAAATATGTAAAGTCCCTGAACTCTTGATTGTGGAAACATTGTAAAGCTAGTAGGGGTTTATTTGTGTCGTTCGCTTGTAGTGATCGGTTCCCCATTCCCGGTGGGAAATTGGGGTTATTCTGTAGTGGAGTGAGCGGACTAAGAAGTGACGAGAAGTTGGTAAGTTTCGTTAACTTATGAAAGATTGCTAGGGTAGTGCCCACTAAGGGATGTGTCCTCATCTCCGCTGGGAGACTGCTCCACTGAATCCATGGTGAGTATTTGATTGGTGTATGGCTTAATATTTCCTCAATTTCTACCCAATCTTTGATTGTAGAGTGGCAATGCCAGTCTATTATCCTAGTTATGCAAGAGGCGAGGTAATACGCACGGAAGTCTGGGATCCCCATTCCCCCTTTGTCTTTGGGCTTAGTAAGTCTAGAAAATCTTACTCTAGGTTTTTTGTGGGCCCAAATAAATTTCGTTTGAGTTGCGTGAAGCACTTTAAAGAAGTTTTGGGGAATTTTTATCGGTAAATTTCTAAATAGATACAGAACTCTTGGTAAAATGACCATTTTACAGATAGCTGCCCGTCCGAACCAGGATAAACCTTTTGAGTGCCAGTTTTGTAAGTCTGAACATATTGTTTTCAATAGGGGAGTGAAATTATATTCAAAAATTTGAGATAATTTGGGGGTCAGCCATATCCCTAGATATTTAAGCGCTGTGCTTACCCATTTAAAGGGGCAATTTGATTGGACGAGATCTAATTTATTTGTGGGGATCGAGACATTTAAAATTTCCGACTTGGCATAATTAATTTTAAGGTTTGAGAGATACCCAAAGATAGAGAATTCTTTCATCAAGGAAGGGAGTGAAATATGAGGGTTCGTTATGAAGAACAACAAGTCATCCGCATATGCCGCCACCTTGTATTCTTTTTTTCCTACCTCGAAACCCTGTATTGCCCTCTCTGCTACAATCCGTCTGATAAATGGCTCTAAGGTTAGGATAAACAGCAGGGGCGAGAGGGGGCAACCCTGTCTCGTCCCGTTTTTGATCTCAACCGTACTTGAAAGGGAGCCATTGATCTTCAGCTGCGCAGAAGGGTTTTTATAGAGCATAGAGATCCAAGACATCATATTGTTTCCCAAGCCAATGAACCTGCATGTTTCTAGCATAAAATCCCAGGCTACGCGGTCAAAGGCCTTCTCCGCATCCGTGGACAGGAGAAGGCTTTCGAGTTTCAGCACTCTTGCAGCATGCATTAAATTGAGCGTTTTGATAACATTATCTCTGGTTTCTCTTCCTGGCATGAATCCTGCTTGCTCGCTTCCTATCAATCCGTGAAGTAAAGGTTTCAATCTGTTTGCTATTATTTTTTAAATCAATTTCACATCAAGATTCAATAGCGAAATTGGCCTGTAGCTTGCACATTCTGTCAGGTCCTTGTTTGGCTTGGGAAGAATTGTAATATGTGCCTTAAGGAAATCCGCCGGGATCTCCCTGGGCTCAGACAAGTAGTTCGGGGCCCTTAGTAACGGTCCTAGCAGAGTGTCCTGGAATGTTTTGTAATAAATTGCTGTGAAACCGTCCGGCCCCGGACTTTTCCCTGTCTTCAGGTGTTTGATCACTTGTTGTAGTTCATAAGCTTCTATGGGATTTTCTAGTTGGGTAATATCTTCAGTTGACAATGTGGGAAGTTTAGAGTCTATCAGATATTGACGTATGGCATGTAATCTCGTTCCCTGAATTGAGCTAGGTTTCTGTGGGTTGGGCAAGTTATACAAGGTTGTGTAATAATTATGAAAATGGTGTGCAATTTTTTTGGTAGTGATATCTAGTTTCCCTTCTTTTGTTCGTATGCCTGAGATATTTTGTTGTGTTTTCGCGTTTTTTATGGCTCTTGCTAGTAAGCTTCCTGTTTTGTTGCCATGTTCGTAGTAAATTTTTTTTTTTAAAAATAGGAATCTTTTAGCCCTTGTGTCGAAGATCTGTTGAAGTGTTTTTCTATGATTTAAGAGTTCAATTGCCGTATGTTCTGTCAGGGATTGTTTATGTAGGGATTCTAGGGTGCGAATCTTCTCTGTCAGGGATTTAATTTCATTTTCCCTCTCTCTTTTGCGGTGAGCGCCCATTCTAAGGAGTTCTCCCCTAATTGTGCATTTATGTGCTTCCCATATTGAAAGGGGGTTGATGTCTGGTGTAGAGTTGGTTTTGAAGTAGTCTGATAGTGATGTCGCTATTTGAGGGAGTGTAGTTGGGTCTGTTAACAGTGCTGAATTTAATCTCCAAGTATGTGTTTTGGGTCGGTGTTCTGTGAACTTCAACGACATTGAGATTGGGGCATGATCTGAAAAGGTCTGTATCCCTATTTTAGCTCCTGAGACTATATCTAAGTCTTTGTGAAACAAAGACATAATCTATTTTTGAGTATCTGCTGTGGGGTATGGAATAGAAGGTGTAATCTTTTCCCTCGGGATTCATGAATCTCCAAGAGTCTATTAGTTGAAGCGAGTTCAGTAATGTTTTGATTTGTTTGAGTATTTTGTACGTAATATAGGTTTTGCCTGTGGACGTATCACTGAGAGGATTCAATGGGACATTAAAGTCCCCCCCTAGAATGATACATCCCGAGCCAAAATCTTTGAGTTGTCCCACAATTTTACGGCAGAAGGTTAGGTGTGCTGTGTTGGGAAAATAAACATTTGCTAGCGTAATAGGCGTACCGCAGCAATTCCCTTTCAGGAATATGAACCTTCCTTCTGGATCTATGAGTTTGTCAGTTAGTTCAAAGGAAGCATCCCTACTAATGAGTATGGACACTCCCTTGGATTTTGCTAAGTCATTCGTTGCATTGTATGCCTGTGTGAAGAAAGAGTCTGTCAGTTTGGGGACTTGTTGAGTTTTGAAGTGTGTTTCCTGCAAAAACACAAATCGAGGTTTACCTTTTTTGAGTTCCTTTAAGAGGGTCTTGCGCTTTTCAGGAATATTCAGGCCTTTCGTGTTGTGAGAGATCACTGTAGGCTCATGTCCTAGGGACGAGTACGCCATCTTGAGGGCCCAGAGAGAGCTGTCGAGGCAACAACTGGAAAGATAACTGAAGTTTTCAATAAATTATATTTTACCCCTTAAAAAGGTATAGGTAAAAAGAAATGAGGAAAAGAAAGCGAAGAATTAGTACCTTGAAAGTGAAAGCACTTAGAAAGTAAGATAAAGTAAGATAGAGATAATGTGATCTCCTTGGAAACCCAATGGGGCCAAGGTAAAATGTTAGTGCCTCCTGCCAGGAAAATCCTCTCCCGTCAAGGGGCACTTTGTCGGAGCGCGATTGGCAGCCGCCCAATCACTTTGGTTAATCCAACTAATCAAATTAGATTAAATTGAATTAAATATATAACACTCAGTTTGTGAGCAAAAAACCGGCAGCAGCCATGATAAACATATTGTAAACATTAATGGTCAACAATGCACCCTAATTGCAACAATGAAGGAACTTACTACCACCCCTGATCCCTTTGACTCATTTGACTTTACATGTAGAGATGTCGATGAATTGTTTGGTCATGTCTCTGTTCTCCTGGGAGACTTCAAGGCCCCCCTCCAAGCGGGGGTATCATCCTGTTGTCTTCCCCTTAGAGATTGGTTTAAATTAAACCTATAACTTGCATTTTACTTTGCTTTTTTTTTTTTTTGAAATTTATAGATATTTCTTTCATCGACATTTCCATAATCAATGCTTGCTGAAGTGTAATACTAACAGTTATGCTTCAAGAACCACACATTCCTGCCAGTATCATCTATTCTGTTCTATTTGCCCTACAGCCGTATTCTATCTATAGAATTGGCCTGAGCCATCATGGGGGGTAAAAGCAACAGTCCCCGTAAACATAAACTCCATCTAAAACTGTTGGATTCGACCAGATAAGACGAACCCAGCCGAAGTGTCCTAGATTGTTGGTGTCAAAAAACTTTGGGGTCAGCAATCATGGTATTATTTCAGGAAAGTTGCTCATCTTCTTCTATGTATAGTGTGGTTTTCTGTGGACATTTTCAGGCTTCTTCAAAGCCCCTGGAAGCATGAGGCCTGTTATTTGGGGTTCCCGCCTGTGACCCTCCAGGGCGTGCTGATTTCATCTTCTTGGAAAGGCGTTTGTCGGGCGATGAGAAGGGGGATCTTTCCAATGGAGGTAGCATAAATTCCTGGTACCACTCTGGCAGTTCAACCGGTTCCAGATGTAGCGCTTGGCAAAAATCTGGGAGATCTTCTGGCGATCGCAAAGTATGCTGTCTTCCATTTTGATTCACTAGGAGTGCGAACGGGAATCGCCATGAGTAGCGGAGATCCTTTTCTCTCAGCTTGTCTAGTAATGGTCTAAGAGCTCTGCGGTTCTTCAGAGTGATCTGAGACAGATCATGAAAGAGCATGATGGTTTCTCCATTGAAGACTGTCTTCTTTTAAAGCAAAGCTCTGCAAACAGCATATGATGTCACGTGGTGGCATATTGTCAGGGCCTCTTGCTCTGAGTGCTCTGTGAGCTCTTACAAATTCAATGTCCGTCTCCTCTGGTCTTTCTAGCAGGCTGTTAAAAACCCTCTGTAAAGCTGGGGTTATTTGATCAGCCTCCACAGTCTCTGGGATCCCCCTCACCCTAATATTATTTCTTCTGCCTCTGTTATCTAAATCCTCGAGGTGTTTGTTAATCTCTATAAGTTGTTGGGACTGTGTATGGGTAACTCTGTCCAGGCGATGAAGAGCCTTATCCCTGCATTTGCCTGCATGCTCTACCGTGGCCATCTTGTCTGTGAGGATCAACATGCTGGATTTTAGATCCGTTATCGCCGCCGAAAAGGTGGCTTTTATGTCAGCTGCAAAGCCTGACATGCCGGCATATGTCAGGGGGAGGTCGGGGTGAGGGGTAATCCTACCGTTCTCCTCAGCCGCAGATTGAGAGTCCTCACTGAAGTCATCCTCCGCTACATGTGGCGGCGCCATCTTGGCTCCTATCAGGCCTTCTCGTGCTGGCGGGGGATTCCGGAACAAATCCTCAATGTTCCTTCCCTGATAAGCTGCCGATGTGCGGCGGGATCTCATGCGGGGTGTCCCTGTGTTCCTCCTGCTCATTATCGAGTGCTTTGGGTGCAAGGTGACAGGCTAAAGCTGCCTGGATGCCGGAGCTCTTGTTTCAAGCGTCCATCGCTGTTGCGTGCCAAGCCACGCCCCCCTAAACTTCTTTTAATATAAATAGGCATGACCAAATGTAGTTAACCTGTATCTGCCAAAAACGTATTAGTGGGCGAACGAACGATGTTTAATACGAACGATTACTGTGCCCACGAACCTGAAACTTGCCATTTTAAACAATACAACAGTAAAGAAAAGCACATGGAGCAACACTAAAGTAATAATAGGAACACACAACAAATACTTACTTTTTTGCAGAACTCTCTTGATCCTTTTGTACTGATCATGCTTCCTCAATTTCAGGTCTGACCAGCATTTCCTCAATTGATCCCTGGATCGTCGTACCCCAAAATTCCTGTGCAGACTTCCCACAACTTTAGTCATGATCTTGGCCTCTCTCACATTTGGGTTTGAGTAAGGTCTATGCTTTCCATCATAGTTGGCCCTCTTCAAGATGTCCACCATCTCCACCATCTCTACAAAGGCCATATTTGAGGCCTTAAATGTCCTCCGGGATCGGGACGTTCTTTGTTGCTGCTGCTGTCTGCATGCATTTGTTCTTTCTCTGCAGGGGCGGGGAATAGACTAGAAAGAAGGTCAGGGGCGGGCAGAGTTTAACGCATGCGCATTCTTTATAAAGCGGAACACGCGTGCATCCTATATACGATTTGTGAGCAGAGGAAGAGAATCGGAAGCGTTGATCGTGATAATGAAGGTATAATTTTAACTTGGGGCATCAGTGGCCTAGAGATTGAGGCCTATATTGGGACAATATTATGCGAGTTTAGCCTGACATTAGGGTTTGTCTTGTGTTGTGTCTTGCAGATAAAATGGATCGATTCAACAATCACAACTTCCTCCCCCAATTCATTGATATGTACAGAAAGCTGCCCTGTCTTTGGCAGGTGAAACACCCTTTTTATACTAATAGAATAAAAAGGAAGGCAGCACTGGATAAATTGCTTGAATTTGTGAAGCCGCAGATCCCCACGGCAGACATCAACTATTTGAAGTGCAAAATTGGTGGCCTGAGGAGCACTTATAATAGGGAGCACAAGAAGGACCAGGATTCCATGAGATCAGGAGCAGCAGCAGATGACATTTATGTACCCAGGCTGTGGTACCATGACAGACTGTGGTTTCTGTCAGACCAGACTGAAATCAGGCCATCACTCTCAACCCTTCCTTCCACTCTTCCTTCCACCCCAGCTGAGGCTTCCGATGTCCAACCTGGGCCTTCCACCCAGGAAGAAGATGTGGAGGAGCCCAGCTTGAGTCAGGTATAGCATTGTTCAACATATTTCTCAAAATTGTGTGTGATTGATGAACAATAAAACTAAAACTATGTCCCTTTTTCATACACAGGAAAGCCTCAGCCAGGAGGAGGTTGTGGAAAGTGGCAGCCAGGAGGTGGCCGGGGAAAGTGCCAGCCAGGAGGTGGCCGGGGAAAGTGCCAGCCAGGAGGTGGCCGGGGAAAGTGCCAGCCAGGAGGTGGCCGGGGAAAGTGCCAGCCAGGAGGTGGTGGGGGTAAGTGCCAGCCAGGAGGTGGCGGGGGTAAGTGCCAGCCAGGAGGTGGCGGGGGTAAGTGCCAGCCAGGAGGTGGCCGGGCCCAATAGCCTGACCAAATCCCAGGTCCCTCCCCTCCGTCTTCAACAAAAAAGGCCCAGGAAGGGGAGGAACATGGAGGAGTCAGCACTTGGGTTAATTTAGCAGGCTTCTGCGGCCCTCAGAACCCCCCCACCATTCTTCTTGAGGCCTATGCCTGCATGGCTGCCAACAAAATGCAGGAAATGGAGGTGGGCCAATGCCTCTTTTGTGAGGAAGTGATATATATGGCCCTAAATAAGGGGTTGAGGGGCGAACTCACAAGCAAAACCCACCTGTGTGAGTTGGACCATCCTTCTCCTCCTCTACCACCTGCCACAACACCAACACCAGAGCCACAGCCTGGAAGCAAGCATGGAAGGAAGACAAGAGAGTGATAGCCTGGGTTCAGTCTGGTCTTGCAAAAGACGCAGGCTGTTGTAAGCCCACAGCCTGGGGACATATATGTCATCTGCTGCTGTTCCTGATATGGATCACAATCCTGGACCGGACTGTGCTCCTATTAAATGGACTGCTCAGGCTACCAATTTTGCCTGTCAAATAGTTGATGTGTGCCCTGGGGTACAAAGGCTTCGCTAATTTCATCAGTTTATCCAGCGTTGCCTTCCTCTTTATTTTGTTATGACCCCTTAATAAATGTCTATTTTTTTGAACAAATCATTGGCTATGTGTTTTAATTAAAAAAAGTTTGTTTGTGAGTAGGCAGGTACATTTCAAAAATACAATGTCTAATTAACAAGGGACACCAACACCAACCAACCTCCTTGAGTTAAAAAAATACAAGATAATAATGGTGTTGTCGTAACTTGACACACAAAACGACAAAAAATATTATGGAGACCAAAAAAAACTACAAAAAAAACTGCAAAAAAAAAAAAAAAAAATCAGGAGATCTTGATTTAAAAAAAAAAAAAAAAATGAGATCACTATACACAAAAATTAAACATTATTCTGGAAATCTGGCGAAAAAATATCAATGATTATTCATGAGATCACGAGAAATAATAAAGAAATCAGTTTGTGAGAATTCTGTATGAATATCAGCAGCAAAACAACTTCATTATTCTAGCATTATAAAGAAGAAAATGCGCTGCATTAAAAGATTAAAAAATTTGCAGCGTGATAAATGTGCTATCTTCGTTACGAACGCTAGTTTTACCAGACCGAGAGCTTCCGTCTCGTACTTGATACAGTGCATGCGTGGAATTTGGTACATCGGAATTCTCTACACACGCTCGAAATTTCCAACAATGGATTTTGTTGTGGGAAAATTTGAGAACCAGTTCTCAAATTTTTGTCGTCGGAAATTCTGACAAAAAATGTCGAACATTTGTTGTCGGAAATTCCGACCGTGTGTACGCGGCATTAGTTTCACATTCCTACAAAAATACAATGCCTTTAGTGAAGAGTTCTAACATATTACTACATACAAACAATAAGAAGAATACGATGTAAGACAAACATTTAGATATAAATGCAAGGGAGATATTCCATAGTTACCATGCTACTTAAAGTTAAGTTCCACCCCAAAAAAAAAAAAAATTAGTAATGTGTTTAAAAAAAATAAAAAAAATAAAACATTTGGAGAAAATGCCTGTTGCTAGGGGGTCCCTTGTAGTCTCCCTCCTTCGGTGCCTGGGCTCCTGACATCACTTCCCTTGGTGCAGGAAGGGACATCGCCTCTCCACCCTCACTCTTGTCAATCATCTGGGACACATGACCGGTCCCAGATGATTGCGGGGCCAGTGACGGCGCGTGGTGCGGCTCGCACATGCGCAGTGGGTGCCCGGCTGTGAAGCCACAGCCGAGCGCCCACAGTTAAAATACCAGCACCACCGAGCGGAGGCGGGGACGAGCGGGGCTTCAATCCCCCGCATCGCTGGACCCTGGGACAGGTAAGTGTCCGATTAAAAGTCAGCAGCTGCAGTATTTGTTTATTCTTTTTTAAATGGGAACCCCGCTTTAAAGAAACAGACAAAATAAAAACAAAAAACAGATGGAATGCTGCCTTCACTCTTTTACTCTTCTACCTTGATCGGGAAGAGCAAGAAGCATGCAGTCTGTTAAACCCAATAAAATATGTTTGACATAACAATAGAAAAAAATACAAAAAGAAAAACACAAGAGCAGCTCCAAACATTGCATGGGCCACCCACACAATGTTACATAGTTACATAGTAGGCAAGGTTGAAAAAAGACACAAGTCCATCAAGTCCAACCTATGTGTGAATATGTGTCAGTATTACATTGTATATCCCTGTATGTTGCGTTCATATAGGTGCTTATCTAATAGTTTCTTGAAACTATCGATGCTCCCCGCTGAGACCACCACCTGTGGAAAGGAATTCCACATCCTTGCCACTTTTACAGTAAAGAACCCTCTACGTAGTTTAAGGTTAAACCTCTTTTCTTCTAATTTTAATAAGTGGCCACGAGTCTTGTTAAACTCTCTTCTGCAAAAAAGTTTTATCCCTATTGTAGGGTCACCAGTACGGTATATCGCAACCTTTCCTCATAACTAAGATCCTCCAGACCCTTTATTAGCTTTGTTGCCCTTCTTTGCACTCGCTCCATTTCCAGTACATCCTTCCTGAGGACTGGTGCCCAGAACTGGACAGCATACTCCAGGTGCGGCCAGACCAGAGTCTTGTAGAGTGGGAGAATTATCGTTTTATCTCTGGAGTTGATCCCCTTTTTAATGCATGCCAATATTCTGTTTGCTTTGTTAGCAGCAGCTTGGCATTGCATGCCATTGCTGAGCCTATCTACTAGGACCCCCAGGTCCTTTTCCATCCTAGATTCCCCCAGAGGTTCTCCCCACAGTGTACAGATTGCATTCATATTTTTGCCACCCAAATGCATTATTTTACATTTTTCTACATTGAACTTCATCTGCCATGTAGTTGCCAACCCCATTAATTTGTTCAGATCTTTTTGCAAGGTTTCCACATCCTGCGGAGAAGTTACTGCCCTACTTAGCTTAGTATCGTCTGCAAATACAGAGATTGAACTGTTTATTCCATCCTCCAGGTCGTTTATGAACAAATTAAATAGGATTGGTCCCAGCACAGAACCCTGGGGAACCCCACTACTCACCCCTGACCATTCCAAGTACTCCCCATTTATCACCACCCTCTGAACTCGCCCTTGTAGCCAGTTTTCAATCCATGTACTCACCCTATGGTCCATGCCAACGGACCTTATTTTGTACAGTAAACGTTTATGGGGAACTGTGTCAAATGCTTTTGCAAAATCCAGATACACCACGTCTACGGGCCTTCCTTTATCTAGATGGCAACTCACCTCCTCATAGAAGGTTAGTAGATTGGTTTGGCAAGAACGATTCTTCATGAATCCATGCTGATTACTGCTAATGATACCGTTCTCATTACTAAAATCTTGTATATAGTCTCTTTATCATCCCCTCCAAGAGTTTACATACTATTGATGTTAGGCTAACTGGTCTGTAATTCCCAGGGATGTATTTTGGGCCCTTTTTAAATATTGGTGCTACATTGGCTTTTTTCCAATCAGCTGGTACCATTCCAGTCAGTAGACTGTCTGTAAAATTTAGGAACAACGGTCTGGCAATCCCTTGACTGAGTTCCCTAAGTACCCTCGGATGCAAGTCATCTGGTCCCGGTGATTTATTAATGTTAAGTTTCTCAAGTCTAATTTTAATTCTGTCCTCTGTTAACCATGGAGGTGCTTCCTGTGTTGTGTCATGAGGATAAACACTGAAGTTTTTGTTACTGAAGCCCCCCGATTCACTCGTGAAGACTGAGGAGAAGAACAAATTCAATACCTTCGCCATCTCCCCATCCTTTGTAACCAGATGTCCTTCCTCATTCTTTATGGGGCCAATATGGTCAGTCCTCCCTTTTTTACTGTTTACATACTTAAAGAATTTCTTGAGATTTTTTTGCTCTCCTCCGCTATGTGTCTTTCATGTTCTATCTTAGCCGTCCTAATTGACCCTTACATTTCTTGTTGCATTCTTTATAAAGTCTATATGCTGAGGATGATCCCTCAACCTTGTATTTTTGAAGGCCTTCTCCTTTGCTTTTATATGCATTTTTACATTGGAGTTAAGCCATCCAGGACTTTTGTTCGCCCTTTTAAATTTATTACCCAATGGGATACATTGGCTAATGCCCTTATTTAATATACTCTTAAAGCAAACCCATCTCTCCTCCGTGTTCTTTGTTCCTAATATTTTATCCCAATTTATGCCTTTTAGCAAGGTTTGTAGTTTAGGGAAGTTAGCTCTTTTGAAATTCAGTGTCTTTGTATTCCCTTTATGTTTCCTATTTGTGTGATTTATACTGAAACTAATTGACCTGTGATCGCTGTTACCTAAATTGCCCCGTATTTCCACATCCGTGATCAGGTCTGTATTGTTGGTAATCAGTAGATCCAGTAATGTTTTATTTCTAGTTGGTGCGTCTACCATCTGACCCATAAAATTGTCCTGCAAGACATTAAGGAACTGGCAAGCCTTAAATGAATGTGCAGTTCCCTCCGCCCAGTCTATGTCTGGATAATAAAAATCCCTTATTATGAGGAAGGACATCTGGTTACAAAGGATGGGCAGATGGCGAAGGTATTGAATTTATTCTTCTTCTCAGTCTTCACGAGTGAATCGGGGGGCTTCAGTAACCAAAACTGCAGTGTTTATCCTCATGACACAACACAGGAAGCACCTCCATGGTTAACAGAGGACAGAATTAAAATTAGACTTGAGAAGCTTAACATTAATAAATCACCGGGACCAGATGGCTTGCATCCAAGGGTACTTAGGGAACTCAGTCAAGTGATTGCCAGACCGTTGTTCCTAATTTTTACAGATAGTCTACTGACTGGAATGGTACCAGCTGATTGGAGAAAAGCCAATGTAGCACCTATATTTAAAAAGGGCCCAAAACACATCCCTGGGAATTACAGACCAGTTAGCCTAACATCGATAGTATGTAAACTCTTGGAGGGGATGATAAGGGACTATATACAGGATTTTAGTAATACGAACAATATCATTAGCAGTAATCAGCATGGATTCATGAAGAATTGTTCTTGCCAAACCAATCTATTAACCTTCTATGAGGAGGTGAGTTGCCATCTAGATAAAGGAAGGCCTGTAGACGTGGTGTATCTGGATTTTGCAAAAGCATTTGACACAGTTCCCCATAAACGTTTACTGTACAAAATAAGGTCCGTTGGCATGGACCATAGGGTGAGTACATGGATTGAAAACTGGCTACAAGGGCGAGTTCAGAGGGTGGTGATAAATGGGGAGTACTCAGAATGGTCAGGGGTGGGTAGTGGGGTTCCCCAGGGTTCTGTGCTGGGACCAATCCTATTTAATTTGTTCATAAATGATCTGGAGGATGGGATAAACAGTTCAATCTCTGTATTTGCAGACGATACTAAGCTAAGCAGGGCAATAACTTCTCCGCAGGACGTGGAAACCTTGCAAAAAGACCTGAACAAATTAATGGAGTGGGCGACTACATGGCAAATGAGGTTCAATGTAGAAAAATGTAAAATAATGCATTTGGGTGGCAAAAATATGAATGCAATCTATACACTGGGGGGAGAACCTCTGGGGGAATCTAGGATGGAAAAGGACCTGGGGGTCCTAGTAGATGATAGGCTCAGCAATGGCAGGCAATGCCAAGCTGCTGCTAACAAAGCAAAGAGAATATTGGCATGCATTAAAAGGGGGATCAACTCCAGAGATAAAACGATAATTCTCCCGCTCTACAAGACTCTGGTCCGGCCGCACCTGGAGTATGCTGTCCAGTTGTGGGCACCAGTCCTCAGGAAGGATGTACTGGAAATGGAGCGAGTACAAAGAAGGGCAACAAAGCTAATAAAGGGTCTGGAGGATCTTAGTTATGAGGAAAGGTTGCGAGCACTGAACTTATTCTCTCTGGAGAAGAGACGCTTGAGAGGGGATATGATTTCAATTTACAAATACCGGACTGGTGACCCCACAATAGGGATAAAACTTTTTCGCAGAAGAGAGTTTACCAAGAATCGTGGCCACTCATTAAAATTAGAAGAAAAGAGGTTTAACCTTAAACTACGTAGAGGGTTCTTTACTGTAAGAGCGGCAAGGATGTGGAATTCCCTTCCACAGGCGGTGGTCTCAGCAGGGAGCATTGATAGCTTCAAGAAACTATTAGATAAGCACCTGAATGACCACAACATACAGGGATATACAATGCAATACTGACACATAATCACACACACAGGTTGGACTTGGACTTGTGTCTTTTTTCAACCTCACCTACTATGTAACTATGTAACTATGATAACGCTTCCCATCCTTGCTGCTAATCCAAATTATGATAGGAGATCTGTCTCCACTTCCTCCCTCAGGTTAGGGGGCCTATAGCATACTCCCAGTATTATTTTCCCCTTAGCTTCATCCCTTTGGAGCTCTACCCATAAGGATTCCACCTCCTCCCTAGCTCCCTCAGTGATGTCATCTCTCACATTGACTTGTACATTATTCTTGATATATAGGCATACTCCTCCCCCTTTTTTACCCTCTCTATCCTAGCGGTAAAGGGTATACCCTTGAATGTTTGCCAGCCAATCATGAGAGCTGTTGAACCAGGTCTCTGAAATTCGTATACAAAAACCAAAAAAGGGGGGGGACTTTTGGACTTTATAGGCACAACTTCAAAACAACTAATTATATAAAATATTATTTTATTGATTTAGAAAAATACGTAGCAAAAAAAAAAAGAGACAATGTTAAAAACACATAACATAAGAAAATTTGCGTTGCGCTTGATTATATGTCATACGGAGAAATATCCTAAAACCTTAAAAAATATTTTTATATATACCTCACTATTCACATCCATTGTGCATAATTTTGCTGAAAAAATAGTAATTTGAAATACAACTAGGAAATATCAAAACACTCCTGTGGAAAAGTAAATGGTATCACTTCTATGCAGTGTGCATATGTATAAACCTGTGGACAATCAATATAAAGTGCATATAGTGCCAAAGTATATATATACAATCGTGCATAAAAAAATATATTAAAGAGGTGACTGAAAACATAAAAAAGCATGCACTGCTTCATATAACGTGCAACATGCAAACATCAAAGAAACGCAAACTGCGTTTAAATGGCCGTGATTCAAAGTTCTTATATAAGTGTCCCCAAGTTGAAACTAAAAAGTGCTTCCGTGTCCATAAATATCCTTAGACGTCCAAGTCATCCAATGTGCTGAATTCCAGTGCTTTAGACAATAATAGTGTGCCACAGTGCTCCCCCACAGTGGTTGCGCTCACCTTAGAGCGTGTGACACAGCGTTTAACTTGTGTCAAAACACGCTTTGTAGCCACCCCCTGGGCTATATGCGGTAAGCTAGATCGATCTCCACTCTGGGTCAGTTAGGCTCCATAGACATTAATCATGAAAACAAGGAGAGACTATATAGTGTAATTCCACTTAAAAACGTTTATTCCAACAAGACAACTTTCCCACAAGGGGGTACTCACATTTCGTGGGTGCTGTTGTGCACCAAACAAAAAAAGCTTCGAAGGGTATACTGTGTGGTCTGCCGCGGGGTATGTGCTTTTCCCGGCTCAGCTGTTCGCTATTCCGCTGTACGCTGCTCGCTCCGTCCTGGCCCCTCCCCTACGCGTGTTCGACACAGGGAGTCACGTGTCTTCATCAGGGGGATATGATTGGACGGGCGCTCTCTTAAATACTCTCCCGGCGGCCATTTTCCCTAAGATCTCAGACTACTAGTCAGCAGGCTACATTACTCTATCTTATACGTGACGCTAGAAACAGCTCAAACGAATGACACTGTGTCTAACAGACCCTCCACCACAAATAGGATTTTGACCTAGCTCAATCCAGGACGGAGCTTGGGAAAAAGCAGCATACCGCATTTTTTATACACCTCCATTTTTTCAATAGGTCTCTGAAATTCCCACAAAATCCAAATCCTCCTTGTACAACAGTATCTCTAGTTCACCCATCTTGTCCGCCATGCTCCTGGCATTGGTGAACATGCCACATAGTTTAGACCGGTCGCATATTGTCCTCGTATTGGGTGTTTCGAGATTGCAACTAAGACTTGCTACTATACTTACCTTGTGTTTTTGTGCTTTGGTCAACCTACCACTAATGCCCCCAATACTACCCTCTGGAATATCTTCCCCGCTGACTACCTCTAACTTTTTGGCCATCTTCTTTCCCAGCAGATCTGCACCCTCCTCATTTAGGTGCAGTCCGTCCCTTCTATAGTACCGGTTATCAACTGAGAAGTCGGCCCAGTCCTCCAGGAACCCAAACCCCTCCTTACTACACCAGCTCTTCAGCCACTTGTTTACTTCCCTAATCTCCCTCTGCCTTTCTGGTGTGGCTTGATGTACTAGTAGTATTCCTGAGAATACTACCTTGAAGGTCCTTTTCCTCAATTTAGCTCCTAAAATCGTTCTTTAGGACACTCCATCTGCCTCTGACTTTGTCATTGGTGCCAACGTGCACCATGACAGCTGGGTCTTCCCCAGCCCCTTCCAGTAATCTGTCCACAAGATCCGTGATGTGCCAAACCCGAGTGCTCGGTAGACAACATACTGTTCGGTGCTTCAGGTCTTGGTTACAGATTGCCTTCTCTGTCCTTCTAAGAATTGAGTCTCCTACCACCAGAATCTGTCTTTCCTTTCCCTTCACTGCCCCCCCCCCCCCCACACTCTCACTGGAGGAGTTCTTCCTCTGGCAGCTAGGAGAGTCCCTCAGCTCCAGCAGTGCTGGTCCCAGACTGGTTTCACCAATGTCACTCAATGGAGCGTACTTATTGGGATGCTCCAGTCCTGGGTGGCCTCCCTGGCACTTCCCCCTCTACCCTTCCTGACTGTCATCCATCTACTCTTTGCTAGTGCCTGCACCTCTTTGTCTCCACCCGCCTCTGTGCTGGCCCCTGCCGGCCTCTGCCGTGTACGTTCCTGGCTCTCCTTTAGTATGGAGGGACTTCTCAGTGCCGACAGTTGCTTCCCCAGATTCAGAACCTGGGCTTCCAGGGAAACAATGTCCTTACATTTTGCACAGCAGTATTCGCCCTCGATCGGATGATCAAGGAACGCATACATGCAGCAAGATGTACAAAGTGTCGCCTCTCCACATCCGCCAGGCATCGTACCTATTAAAATTTAGTGAAGATTGGGGATTATACCTTGTCCAAATTACCTAACAGCTAGCTTCCTGGCACTAATACTTAAGACAATACACAGGTACACAACAAGACAATACACAGGTACTCGCAGACCTACGTGCACTCGCAGAACAGTGGCAGGCATACGTGCACTCGCAGAACAGTGGCAGGCATACGTGCACTCGCAGAACAGTGGCAGGCATACGTGCACTCGCAGAACAGTGGCAGGCATACGTGCACTCGCAGAACAGTGGCAGGCATACGTGCACTCGCAGAACAGTGGCAGGCATACGTGCACTCGCAGAACAGTGGCAGGCATACGTGCACTCGCAGAACAGTGGCAGGCATACGTGCACTCGCAGAACAGTGGCAGGCATACGTGCACTCGCAGAACAGTGGCAGGCATACGTGCACTCGCAGAACAGTTGCAGGCATACGTGCACTCGCAGAACAGTTGCAGGCATACGTACACTCGCAGGCCTACGTGCACTCGCGGGACACTCGCAGGCCTACGTGCACTCGCGGGACACTCGCAGGCCTACGTGCACTCGCGGGACACTCGCAGGCCTACGTGCACTCGCGGGACACTCGCAGGCCTACGTGCACTCGCGGGACACTCGCAGGCCTACGTGCACTCGCGGGACACTCGCAGGCCTACGTGCACTCGCGGGACACTCGCAGGCCTACGTGCACTCGCGGGACACTCGCAGGCCTACGTGCACTCGCGGGACACTCGCAGGCCTACGTGCACTCGCGGGACACTCGCAGGCCTACGTGCACTCGCGGGACACTCGCAGGCCTACGTGCACTCGCGGGACACTCGCAGGCCTACGTGCACTCGCGGGACACTCGCAGGCCTACGTGCACTCGCGGGACACTCGCAGGCCTACGTGCACTCGCAGGCCTACGTGCACTCGCAGACCCACGTGCACTCGCAGACCCACGTGCACTCGCAGACCTCACAGACTTATGTGCACTCGCAGACCTCACAGACCTACGTGCACTCGCAGACCTACGTGCACTCGCAGACCTACGTGCACTCGCAGACCTACGTGCACTCGCAGACCTACGTGCACTCGCAGGCCACTCGCAGACCTACGTGCACTCGCAGGCCACTCGCAGACCTACATGCACTCGCAGACCTACGTGCACTCACGGGCCACTCGCAGACCTACATGCACTCGCAGACCTACGTGCACTCACGGGCCACTCGCAGACCTACGTGCACTCGCAATACACACGTATACAGTACACAATACACAAGTACTAACGATCCACACACACTACTCAGACAACACTCAGGTATTCACACTACACAGGTACTATGACCCCTGTTATAGCCTCCTGTTTTAAACTCTGGTTTTAACTCACCACTTAGACTGGTTCCACTTACACAGAGTTCCAACAGCCTCACGAATGAGCAGGCTCAGTATGAGTCCTACACCAGGTTATATAGGCCTCAAGCACCTGTGAGCAATTAACCACTCCCCTTAATTGGTAGTCTGAAGGAACCAAAGAAAAAAAATAAAAAAAAGCTATTTAAAAAGTGACAGAAAAAGGTGATAGAAAAGCTAAAAGGAAAAGCCCCAAAAATGCAACCCAGCAATCAAAAAGCAAGACTTTTTTCCTCTCCACTCAAGGTCCACCCCTCGTTTTAAAAACAAGATATTTGGGGGGCACACCTTCACATTAAAGCTGGTGCAGCCATAAGACCATACAATAGAAGAAAAATATTACAGCGCACACATGCAAAAAAAACATTCATCTCCAGCAAGGCTAATTAAAAACACCTAAACATTCTCAAAAAGACATTTTCAAAAATATAGGGATTTGGTCACACCATATTGCTATATGGTGCTAAGCCCACTTACTGCGACAAAGTACCCCATGATTAGTGCGTCCTACACGTTCCATAGATTTGTGAGATCCTGCTTCTCTGAACCATGAGAGCTACACTCTTCTAAATGGGAGAATTTAAAGGTCTCCACCTATGACACAAGTGGACGCTAATTTCTTCCCTCTGGTTTTAACTCACCACTTAGACTGGTTCCACTTACACAGAGTTCCAACAGCCTCACGAATGAGCAGGCTCAGTATGAGTCCTACACCAGGTTATATAGGCCTCAAGCACCTGTGAGCAATTAACCACTCCCCTTAATTGGTAGTCTGAAGGAACCAAAGAAAAAAAAAAAAAAGAAGCTATTTAAAAAGTGACAGAAAAAGGTGATAGAAAAGCTAAAAGGAAAAGCCCCAAAAATGCAACCCAGCAATCAAAAAGCAAGACTTTTTCCCTTTCCACTCAAGGTCCTCCCTCTGGTTTTAACTCACCACTTAGACTGGTTCCACTTACACAGAGTTCCAACAGCCTCACGAATGAGCAGGCTCAGTATGAGTCCTACACCAGGGTATATAGGCCTCAAGCACTTGTGAGCAATTAACCATTAACCACTCCCCTTAATTGGTAGTCTGAAGGAACCAAAGAAAAAAAAAAAAAAAAAGAAGCTATTTAACCACATCCCGCCCGCCCTATGGCGGATTGACGTCCGGGAAGTGGTTCTGTTATCCTGACTGGACGTCATATGACGTCCAGCAGGATAACATGCCGCAGTGCGCCCCCGAGGGCGTGCATCGCGGCAATCGGTGGAGCAGTGTGTCAGTCTGACACACCGCTCCACCGATCTTGGTAAAGAGCCTCCGGCGGAGGCTCTTTATCACGTGATCAGCCGTGTCCAAACACGGCTGATCACGCTGTCAATAGGAAGAGCCATTGATCGGCTCTTCCTCACTCGCGTCTGACAGACGCGAGTAGAGGAGAGCCGATTGGCGGCTCTCCTGGCAGGGGGGGTCTGCGCTGATTGTTTATCAGTGCAGCCCCCCCGCAGATCACCACACTGGACCCCCAGGGATCGCCACTAGGACCACCAGGGAAGGGGCAACATGTGGATGGCCAGGTATGTACCCCATGGCCATCCACATGTGCCCAGTGTGCCAAATCTGTGCCAATCAGTGCCCACAAATGGGCACTGATTGGCACCATTATGTTGCAGTGATGCCCAGCAATGCCACCCTTAGGGGCATCACTGCAAACAAGCAGTGTCATCAGTGCCACCCATCAGTGTCCATTCATGCCACCTGTCAGTGCCCATCCGTGCCCATCAGTGCCCATCCGTGTCCATCTGTGCCAACTATCAGTGCCACCCACAAGTAACCATCAATGCCACATACGAGTGCCCATCAGTGCCGCCTATAAGTGCCCATCCGTGCCACCTATGAGTGCCCATCAGTGCCGCATACCAGTGCCACCTATCAGTGCCCATCAGTGCCGCCCATCAGTGCCCATCAGTGCCCATCAGTGCCGCATATCAGTGCCCATCAGTGCCGCATATCAGTGCCCATCAGTGCCCATCAGTGCCGCATATCAGTGCCCATCAGTGCCGCATATCAGTGCCCATCAGTGCCGCATATCAGTGCCCATCAGTGCCGCATATCAGTGCCCATCAGTGCCGCATATCAGTGCCCATCATTAGTGCTCATCAGTGCCACCTCATTGGTGCCACCTCATCGGTGCCCATCAGTGCAGCCATATCAGTGCCCATCATTGAAGAAGAAAACGTACTTATTTACAAAAAGTTTTAACAGAAACAAAGAAAAACGTGTTTTTTTTCAAAATTTTCGGTCTTTTTTTATTTGTTGCGCAAAAAATAAAAACCACAGAGGTGATCAAATACCACCAAAAGAAATCTCTATTTGTGGGAACAAAATGATAAAAAATTTGTTTGGGTACAGTGTAGCATGACCGCGCAATTATCATTCAAATTGCGACAGCGCTGAAAGCTGAAAATTGGCCTGGGCGGGAAGGTGTCTAAGTGCCTAGTATTGAAGTGGTTAAAAAGTGACAGAAAAAGGTCATAGAAAAGCTAAAAGGAAAAGCCCCAAAAATGCAACCCAGCAATCAAAAAGCAAGACTTTTTCCCTCTCCACTCAAGGTACCCCCTCTGGTTTTAACTCACCACTTAGACTGGTTCCACTTACACAGAGTTCCAACAGCTTCACAAATGAGCAGGCTCAGTATGAGTCCTACACCAGGTTATATAGGCCTCAAGCACCTATGAGCAATTAACCACTCCCCTTAATTGGTAGTCTGAAGGAACCAAAGAAAAAGAAAAAGCTATTTAAAAAGTTACAGAAAAAGGTGATAGAAAAGCTAAAAGTGAAAGCCCCAAAAATGCAACCCAGCAATCAAAAAGCAGGACTTTTTCCCTCGCAACTGAAGGTCCCCCTCTGGTTTTAACTCACCACTTAGACTGGTTCCACTTACACAGAGTTCCAACAGCCTCACAAATGAGCAGACTCAATATGAGTCCTACACCAGGTTATATAGGCCTCAAGCACCTGTGAGAAATTAACCACTCTCCGTAACTGGTAGTCTGAAGGAACCAAAGAAAAAAGCTTTTTAAAAAGTGACAGAAAAAGGTGATAGAAAAGCTAAAAGGAAAAGCCCCAAAAATGCAACCCAGCAATCAAAAAGCAAGACTTTTTCCCTCTCCACTCAAGGTCCCCCCTCTTGTTTTAACTCACCACTTAGACTGGTTCCACTTACAGAGTTCCAACAGCCTCACGAATGAGCAGGCTCACTGAGTCCTACACCAGGTTATATAGGCCTCAAGCACCTATGAGCAATTAACCACTCTCCTTAACTGGTAGTCTGAAGGAACCAAAGAAAAAAAAAAAAAAAACTATTTTCAAAGTGACAGAAAAAGGTGATAGAAAAGCTAAAAATAAAAGCCCCAAAAATGCAACCCAGCAATCAAAAAGCAAGACTTTTTCCCTCTCCATTCAAGGTCCCCCCTCTGGTTTTAATTCACCACTTAGACTGGTTCCACTTACAAAGAGTTACAACAGCCTCACAAATGAGCAGACTCAATATGAGTCCTACACCAGGTTATATAGGTTATATAATCAAAAAGCAAGACTTTTTCCCTCTCCACTCAAGGTCCCCCCTCTGGTTTTAATTCACCACTTAGACTGGTTCCACTTGCACAGAGTTCCAACAGCCTCACGAATGAGCAGGCTCAGTATGAGTACTACACCAGGTTATATAGGCCTCAAGAACCTGTGAGCAATTAACCACTCCCCTTAATTGGTAGTCTGAAGGAACCAAAGAAAAAAAATAGCTTTTTAAAAAGTGACAGAAAAAGGTGATAGAAAAGCTAAAAAGAAAAGCCCCAAAAATGCAACCCAGCAATCAAAAAGCAAGACTTTTTCCCTCTCCACTCAAGGACCCCCCTCTGGTTTTAACTCACCACTTAGACTGGTTCCACTATGGCTCGGTTCACACTGGGGCAACACGACTTCAGCGCGACTTTGCACGGCGACTTCAACGCGGCTTCGACGCGACTTCGACGTGACTTCAGCAAATTACAAGGCGACTTGAAGTTGCCTCCATGACAGGCGACTTCGCCTGTGGCCAATCAGCTCTCTGGGAGGGAGGGGGGGGAGGGAGGGGTTTTCCCTGCAAAGTCGCTTGACTTTACAGAGAGATCCGACTTGGAGGCGACTTCCATAGATTTCTATGGTACAGGTCGCCTACCAAGTCGGATCAAAGTAGTACAGGGAGTACGCTCTGAAGTCGGAGCGACTTCAGTAGCGTCTATTAAGACGCTAGCGTTCACTCCCATTCAAACTATTTCTGGGGCGACTTGGGGCGACTTGAGGGCGTACAAGTCGGATCCCAAGTCGCCCCAGTGTGAACCGAGCCTTACACAGAGTTCCAACAGCCTCACGAATGAGCAGGCTCAGTATGAGTCCTACACCAGGTTATATAGGCCTCAAGCACCTGTGAGCAATTAACCACTCCCATTAACTGGCAGTCTGAAGGAACCAAAGAAAAAAAAAAGCTATTTAAAAAGTGACAGAAAAAGGTGATAGAAAAGCTAAAAGGAAAAGCCCCAAAAATGCAACCCAGCAATCAAAAAGCAAGACTTTTTCCCTCTCCACTCAAGGTCCCCCCTCTGGTTTTAACTCACCACTTAGACTGGTTCCACTTACACAGAGTTCCAACAGCCTCACGAATGAGCAGGCTCAGTATGAGTCCTACACCAGGTTATATAGGCCTCAAGCACCTGTGAGCAATTAACCACTCCCCTTAACTGGTAGTCTGAAGGAACGAAAGAAAAAAAAAAGCTATTTAAAAAGTGACAGAAAAAGGTGATAGAAAAGCTAAAAGGAAAAGCCCCAAAAATGCAACCCAGCAATCAAAAAGCAAGACTTTTTCCCTCTCCACTCAAGGTCCCCCCTCTTGTTTTAACTTACCACTTAGACTGGTTCCACTTACACAGAGTTCCAACAGCCTCACAAAAGAGCAGGCTCACTGTGAGTCCTACACCAGGTTATATAGGCCTCAAGCATCTGTGACCAATTAACCACTCCCCTTAATTGGTAGTCTGAAGGAACCAAAGAAAAAAAAAAAAAGCTATTAAAAAGTGACAGAAAAAGGTGATAGAAAAGCTAAAAGGAAAAGCCCCAAAAATGCAACCCAGCAATCAAAAAGCAAGACTTTTTCCCTCTCCATTCAAGGTCCCCCCTCTGGTTTTAACTCACCACTTAGACTGGTTCCACTTACACAGAGTTTCAATAGCCTCACGAATGAGCAGACTCAGTATGAGTCCTACACCAGGTTATATAGGCCTCAAGCACCTGTGAGCAATTAGCCACTCTCCTTAACTGGTAGTCTGAAGGAACCAAAGAAAAAAAAAAAAAAAAAAGCTATTTAACCACTTGCCGACCGCCTCACGCCTATATACGTGAGCAGAATGGCACGGGCAGGCAAAATCACGTACCTGGTACGTGATTGCCTTCCCGCGGGCGGACCCCCCCCCGGTGCCAGCGGCGGTCGGCTTTTGTCTGGCAGCGATCAAAGATGAGGGGGAGGCCATCCGATCGTGGCCCCCCCCCTCGCGATCGCTCCCAGCCAATGAGAAACATCCCCTGCCTCTGTATAGTACACAGAGGCAGAGGATGTGATGTCATCTCTCCTCGGCTCAGCAGTTTCCGTTCCAGCGCAGAGGGGAGAAGACATGTGAGTGAGTGCACCAACACTACACAACACAGTAGAACATGCCAGGCACACTAAACACCCCGATCCCCCCCCGATCCCCCCCCAATCACCCCCCCCCCCCCCCCCCGTCACAAACTGACACCAAGCAGGTTTTTTTTTTTTTTCCTAATTATTGCATAGTGTCAGTTTGTGACAGTTAGAAGTGTTGGGACAGTGAGTATTACCCCCCTGTAGGTCTAGGGTACCCCCCTAACCCCCCCTAATAAAGTTTTAACCCCTTGATCACCCCCCGTCACCAGTGTCACTAAGCGATCATTTTTCTGATCGCTGTATTAGTGTCGCTGGTGACGCTAGTTAGGGACGTAAATATTTAGGTTCGCCGTCAGCGTTTTATAGCGACAGGGACCCCCATATACTATCTAATAAATGTTTTAACCCCTTGATGGCCCCCTAGTTAACCCTTTCACCGCTGATCACCGTATAAGTGTTACGGGTGACGCTGGTTAGTTCGTCTATTTTTTATAGTGTCAGGGCACCCGCCGTTTATTACCGAATAAAGGTTTAGCCCCCTGATCGCCCGGCGGTGATATGCATCGCCCCAGGCAGCGTCAGATTAGCACCAGTACCGCTAACACCCACGCACGCAGCATACGCCTCCCTTAGTGGCATAGTATCTGAACGGATCAATATCTGATCCGATCAGATCTATACTAGCGTCCCCAGCAGTTTAGGGTTCCCAAAAACGCGGTGTTAGCGGGATCAGCCCAGATACCTGCTAGCACCTGCGTTTTGCCCCTCCGCCCGGCCCAGCCCAGCCCAGCCCACCCAAGTGCAGTATCGATCAATCACTGTCACTTACAAAACACTAAACGCATAACTGCAGCGTTCGCAGAGTCAGGCCTGATCCCTGCGATCGCTAACAGTTTTTTTGGTAGCGTTTTGGTGAACTGGCAAGCACCAGCCCCAGGCAGCGTCAGGTTAGCGCCAGTACCGCTAACACCCACGCACGCACGCACGCACCGTACACCTCCCTTAGTGGTATAGTATCTGAACGGATCAATATCTGATCCGATCAGATCTATACTGGCGTCCCTAGCAGTTTAGGGTTCCCAAAAACGCAGTGTTAGCGGGATCAGCCCAGATACCTGCTAGCACCTGCATTTTGCCCCTCCGCCCGGCCTGGCCCAGCCCACCCAAGTGCAGTATCGATCGATCACTGTCACTTACAAAACACTAAACGCATAACTGCAGCGTTCGCAGAGTCAGGCCTGATCCCTGCGATCGCTAACAGTTTTTTTGGTAGCGTTTTGGTGAACTGGCAAGCACCAGCGGCCTAGTACACCCCGGTCGTAGTCAAACCAGCACTGCAGTAACACTTGGTGACGTGGCGAGTCCCATAAGTGCAGTTCAAGCTGGTGAGGTGGCAAGCACAAGTAGTGTCCCGCTGCCACCAAAAAGACAAACACAGGCCCGTCGTGCCCATAGTGCCCTTCCTGCTGCATTCGCCAATCCTAATTGGGAACCCACCGCTTCTGCAGCGCCCGTACTTCCCCCATTCACATCCCCAACCAAATGCAGTCGGCTGCATGAGAGGCATTTTTATGTCCTCCCGAGTACCCCTACCCAACAAACACCCCCAAAAAAGATGTCGTGTCTGCAGCAAGCGCGGATATAGGCGTGACACCCACTATTATTGTCCCTCCTGTCCTGACAATCCTGGTCTTTGCATTGGTGAATGTTTTGAACGCTACCATTCACTAGTTGAGCATTAGCGTAGGGTACAGACTAGGACACACTTTCACAGGATCTCCCAAGATGCCATCGCATTTTGAGAGACCCGAACCTGGAACCGGTTACAGTTATAAAAGTTACAAGTTTGCAAAAAAAAACACAAAAAAAACAATAGTTGTCGTTTTATTGTTCTCTCTCTCTCTATTCTCTCTCTATTGTTCTGCTCTTTTTTACTGTGTTCTATTCTGCAATGTTTTATTGTTGTTATGTTTTATCATGCTTGCTTTTCAGGTATGCAATTTTTTATACTTTACTGTTTACTGTGCTTTATTGTTAAGCATTTTTTGTCTTCAGGTACGCCATTCACGACTTTGAGTGGTTATACCAGAATGATGCCTGCAGGTTTAGGTATCATCTTGGTATCATTCTTTTCAGCCAGCGGTCGGCTTTCATGTAAAAGCAATCCTAGCGGCTAATTAGCCTCTAGACTGCTTTTACAAGCAGTGGGAGGGAATCCCCCCCCCCCCACCGTCTTCCATGTTTTTCTCTGGCTCTCCTGTCCCAACAGGGAACCTGAGAATGCAGCCGGTGATTCAGCCAGCTGACCATAGAGGTGATCAGAGACCAGAGTGGCTCCAAACATCTCTATGGCCTAAGAAACCGGAAGCTACGAGCATTTCATGACTTAGCTTTCGCCGGATGTAAACAGCGCTATTGGGAAATTGGGAAAGCATTTTATCACACCGATCTTGGTGTGGTCAGATGCTTGGAGGGCAGAGGAGAGATCTAGGGTCTAATAGACCCCATTTTTTTCAAAAAAGATTACCTGTCACTACCTATTGCTATCATAGGGGATATTTACATTCCCTGAGATAACAATAAAAATGATTAAAAAAAATAAAAATGAAAGGAACAGTTTAAAAATAAGATAAAAAAGCAAAAAAAATAATAATAAAAAAAAAATAAGCACCCCTGTCCCCCCCTGCTCTCGCGCAAAGGCAAACGCAAGCGTCGGTTTGGCGTCAAATGTAAACAACAATTGCACCATGCATGTAAGGTATCACCGCGAAGGTCAGATCGAGAGCAGTAATTTTAGCAGTAGACCTCCTCTGTAAATCTAAAGTGGTAACCTGTGAAGGCTTTTAAAAACGTATTTAGTTTGTCGCCACTGCACGTTTGTGCGCAATTTTAAAGCATGTCATGTTTGGTATCCATGTACTCGGCTTAAGATCATCTTTTTTATTCCATCAAACATTTGGGCAATATAGTGTGTTTTAGTGCATTAAAATTTAAAAAAGTGTGTTTTTTCCACAAAAAATGCGTTTGAAAAATCGCTGCGCAAATACCGTGTGGAAAAAAAAAATGAAACACCCACCATTTTAATCTGTAGGGCATTTGCTTTAAAAAAATATATAATGTTTGGTGGTTCAAAGTAATTTTCTTGCAAAAAAAAAATAACTTTTTCATGTAAACAATAAGTGTCAGAAAGGGCTTTGTCTTCAAGTGGTTAGAAGAGTGGGTGATGTGTGACATAAGCTTCTAAATGTTGTGCATAAAATGCCAGGATAGTTCAAAACCCCCCCAAATGACCCCATTTTGGAAAGTAGACACCCCAAGCTATTTGCTGAGAGGCATGTCGAGTCCATGGAATATTTTATATTGTGACACAAGTTGCGGGAAAGAGACAAATTTTTTTTTTTTTTTTTGCACAAAGTTGTCACTAAATGATATATTGCTCAAACATGCCATGGGGATATGTGAAATTACACCCCAAAATACATTCTGCTGCTTCTCCTGAGTACGGGGATACCACATGTGTGAGACTTTTTGAGAGCCTAGCCGCGCACGGGACCCCAAAAACCAAGCACCGCCTTCAGGCATTCTAAGGGCGTAAATTTTTGATTTCACTCTTTACTGCCTATCACAGTTTCGGAGGCCATGGAATGCCCAGGTGGCACAAACCCCCCCCAAATGACCCCATTTTGGAAAGTAGACACCCCAAGCTATTTTCTGAGAGGTATAGTGAATATTTTGCAGACCTCACTTTTTGTCACAAAGTTTTGAAAATTGAAAAAAGAAAAAAAAACATTTTCTGGGCTTTCTTCATTTTCAAAAACAAATGAGCTGCAAAATACTCACCATGCCTCTCAGCAAATAGCTTGGGGTGTCTACTTTCCAAAATGGGGTCATTTGGGGGGGGGGGGGTTGTGCCATCTTGGCATTTTATGGCCTTCAAAACTGTGATAGGTAGTGAGGAGTGAAATCAAAAATTTATGCCCTTAGAAATCCTGAAGGCGGTGCTTGGTTTTCGGGGCCCCATACGCGACTAGGCTCCCAAAAAGTCCCACACATGTGGTATCCCCGTACTCAGGAGAAGCAGCTGAATGTATTTTGGGGTGCAATTCCACATATGCCCATGGCCTGTGTGAGCAATATATCATTTAGTGACAACTTTTTGTAAAAAATGGGGTCATTTGGGGGGGTTTTGTACTGCCCTGCCATTTTAGCACCTCAAGAAACGACATAGGCAGTCATAAATTAAAAGCTGTGTAAATTCCAGAAAATGTACCCTAGTTTGTAGACAAAAAAATATAGGAAATAGATTCCAAAAAGCAGTTTCTTCAGAGAGGACACACTGATATGTAGCTTAACTATCTTTATTAGAAAACCCTCAAGTAGAAAAGTGCATATCTAGACAGATTAACAACAATAGAAAAAATGAGGATGAAACTAATCCTCCCTCCAGCCAAAAATAAAAATAAGACTGACGTCTTACAGGGAACATTGGGTGGCTACCTTACCCTATATACACACCTCCATCAATCACTCGTCTTGCATACACATACAGACAAAAGTCCTTGACCCGGGTCTTTTTGAATGGATATTAATCAAATGTTGCTCAGATGAATGGAGAAGTAAAATAAAGGACCATGGGCATATACACGGAACAATTGTCTGTATCAGGGCTGCGTTATAGGCGAGAAATCCACCCGTAGGATTGACCTGGATATATTGAAAATAAACAGAAATCCATGCAGTGTAGCACTATTGAGCACGGGGGTCAGCAGTTAGTGACCTAACAGACCAGAGTCCACTGATGTTTTTCCATAGAAAGACATATACTGATCGCTCACCGTTTAGGCGTCTTGATCTGGGTGTCTCATGATCCGAGGAGTACCCGTGCTGACGCCGTCTCCTGGCTTGTCAGTGAACCGTGCTGATAGCTGTACACTTCCGGCGATACTGATTCCTCCAGACTGCGCTTACGGTAGATCGCAAGGTACAAAGATAGTCAGCTGGGCTGTAGCAATCGGCTGTGTAGACGGTATTGTAGACGGTATTGTAGACAGCCACATAGGGAGGCGGCAAAGAAACAGGATCACTGTTGAATTTAGCGGTATTGGTCCGTCCAAGGGTGGAGATAGGCTGAGGTGGTTCCGGGCTGTTGGTGGGCATCCAGAGGTCCCAGCCACCACAGGAGTGATGGCGAGATGCTTACGCGTTTCACCTGATCACAGGTTTCCTCAGAGCATACGTGCTGGGTCAGAATACGTGCTTTAAATAGTCCCACTATAGATACCAATTAACAATTAAGAACACCCACACCTGAACACCAATCGCTACGTCATTCACCACTAGTGCAGAATTAAAAACCCAATACAAGTGCAGTCAATTAACGGACCAGATAGATGTTTTGAAAAGACAATGGTAAATATATAATTTCTTCTCAGAATATGAAGGACATTCACTTCTGCTTAGCAATAACAGCTCACTTAAGGGATGTATGCCTAGTTAACCTATATATAGTGTATAGATACCTATATAGCACTTCTGCTTAGCAACCACAAATCCCCTAGGAGATGTATGCCTAGTTAGCCCATATACAGTATATAGATGCATACCCATTTTTATAAATTTATATAGGATGCCAATGTAATCTCAAAACCTAGAAAACATAGAAAACATTTTGATATGTAGCTTAACTATCTTTATTAGAAAACCCTCAAGTAGAAAAGTGCATATCTAGACAGATTAACAACAATAGAAAAAATGAGGATGAAACTAATCCTCCCTCCAGCCAAAAATAAAAATAAGACTGACGTCTTACAGGGAACATTGGGTGGCCACCTTACCCTATATACACACCTCCATCAATCACTCGTCTTGCATACACATACAGACAAAAGTCCTTGACCCGGGTCTTTTTGAATGATTTTTTGTTTGTAGTTTGTAGACGCTATAACTTTTGCGCAAACCAATAAATATACGCTTATTGACATTTTTTTTACCAAAGACACGTGGCCGAATACATTTTGGCCTAAATGTATGACTAAAATTTAGTTTATTTGATTTTTTTTATAACAAAAAGTAGAAAATATCATTTTTTTTCAAAATTTTCGGTCTTTTTCCGTTTATAGCGCAAAAAATAAAAACGGCAGAGGTGACCAAATACCATCAAAAGAAAGCTCTATTTGTGGGAAGAAAAGGACGCAAATTTTGTTTGGGTACAGCATTGCATGACCGCGCAATTAGCAGTTAAAGCGACGCAGTGCCGAATTGTAAAAAGTGCTCTGGTCAGGAAGGGGGTAAAATCCTCCGGGGCAGAAGTGGTTAAAAAGTGACAGAAAAAGGTGATAGAAAAGCTAAAAGGAAAAGCCCCAAAAATGCAACCCAGCAATCAAAAAGCAAGACTTTTTCCCTCTCCACTCAAGGTCCCCCCTCTGGTTTTAACTCACCACTTAGACTGGTTCCACTTACACAGAGTTCCAACAGCCTCACGAATGAGCAGACTCAGTATGAGTCCTACACCAGATTATATAGGCCTCAAGCACCTGTGAGCAATTAACCACTCCCCTTAATTGGTAGTATGAAGGAACCGAAGAAAAAAAAGCTATTTAAAAAGTGACAGAAAAAGGTGATAGAAAAGCTAAAAGGAAAAGCCCCAAAAATGCAACCCAGCAATCAAAAAGAAGGACTTTTTCCCTCTCCACTCAAGGTCCCCCTCTGGTTTTAACTCACCACTTAGACTGGTTCCACTTACAGAGTTCCAACAGCCTCACGAATGAGCAGGCTCAGTATGAGTCCTACACCAGGTTATATAGGCCTCAAGCACCTATGAGCAATTAACCACTCCCCTTAATTGGTAGTCTGAAGTAAACAAAAAAAAAGCTATTTAAAAAGTGACAGAAAAAAGTGATAGAAAAGCTAAAAGGAAAAGCCCCAAAAATGCAACCCAGCAATCAAAAAGCAAGACTTTTTCCCTCTCCACTCAAGGACCCCCCTCTGGTTTTAACTCACCACTTAGACTGGTTCCACTTACAGAGTTCCAACAGCCTCACGAATGAGCAGGCTCAGTATGAGTCCTACACCAGGTTATATAGGCCTCAAGCATCTGTGACCAATTAACCACTCCCCTTAATTGGTAGTCTGAAGGAACCAAAGAAAAAAAAAAGAAAAAAACGAGCTTTTTAAAAAGTGACAAAAAAAGGTGATAGAAAAGCTAAAAGGAAAAGCCCCAAAAATGCAACCCAGCAATCAAAAAGAAGGACTTTTTCCCTCTCCACTCAAGGTCCCCCTCTGGTTTTAACTCACCACTTAGACTGGTTCCACTTACAGAGTTCCAACAGCCTCACGAATGAGCAGGCTCAGTATGAGTCCTACACCAGGTTATATAGGCCTCAAGCACCTGTGAGCAATTAACCACCCCCCTTAATTGGTAGTCTGAAGGAAACAAAAAAAAAAGCTATTTAAAAAGTGACAGAAAAAAGTGATAGAAAAGCTAAAAGGAAAAGCCCCAAAAATGCAACCCAGCAATCAAAAAGCAAGACTTTTTCCCTCTCCACTCAAGGACCCCCCTCTGGTTTTAACTCACCACTTAGACTGGTTCCACTTACAGAGTTCCAACAGCCTCACGAATGAGCAGGCTCAGTATGAGTCCTACACCAGGTTATATAGGCCTCAAGCATCTGTGACCAATTAACCACTCCCCTTAATTGGTAGTCTGAAGGAACCAAAGAAAAAAAAAAAGAAAAAAACGAGCTTTTTAAAAAGTGACAAAAAAAGGTGATAGAAAAGCTAAAAGTAAAAGCCCCAAAAATGCAACCCAGCAATCAAAAAGCAGGACTTTTTCCCTCGCAACTGAAGGTCCCCCTCTGGTTTTAACTCACCACTTAGACTGGTTCCACTTACAGAGTTCCAACAGCCTCACGAATGAGCAGGCTCAGTATGAGTCCTACACCAGGTTATATAGGCCTCAAGCACCTATGAGCAATTAACCACTCCCCTTAATTGGTAGTCTGAAGGAACCAAAGAAAAAAAAGCTATTTTAAAAGTGACAGAAAAATGTGATAGAAAAGCTTAAAGTAAAAGCCCCAAAATGCAACCCAGCAATCAAAAAGCAAGACTTTTTCCCTTTCCACTCAAGGTCCCCCCTCTGCTTTTAACTCACCACTTAGACTGGTTCCACTTACACAGAGTTCCAACAGCCTCACGAATGAGCAGGCTCAGTATGAGTCCTACACCAGGTTATATAGGCCTCAAGCACCTGTGAGCAATTAACCACTCCCCTTAATTGGTAGTCTGAAGGAACCAAAGAAAAAAAATAGCTACCGTATTTATCGGCGTATAACACACACTTTTTTCCCCTTAAAATCAGGGGAAAGTCGTGGGTGCGTGTTATACTCCGATCCCCGCTATCGCTATGTGAATGTCGGCGATCGCCGCCGACATTTACATAGCGAGTAGTTTCAAATATGGCGCCGCGGACTTCGGAAGGACTCGGCGGTGCTGAACGAGCGCCGCCGAAATCACAGAGCCGAGATACACATAGTCGGGTGTATTCGGCTCTTTCCGGCGCCGCTCACTGTCACGCCCAGTCCCGTCATTGGACCTGTGTTATGTCCATCATAGGGCGGGACTGGGCGGGACTGTGAGCGGCGCCGGAAAGAGCCGAGAACCCTCGGCTATGTGTATCTCGGCGGCGTTCGTTCACTTCCGCCGGTGCCGAGTCTCTCCGAACTCCGCGGCGCCATATTTAAAACTACTACTATGTGTATGGCGGCGGCGGCAGGAGGCATGGACACTAGGCTGCACTGGGGACAAGGCTGCAGGGACAAGGCTGCATTGATAAGGCTGCACTGGGGACAAGGCTGCAGGGACAAGGCTGCATTAATAAGGCTGCACTGGGGACAAGGCTGCACTGACAAGGCTGCACTTGGGACAAGGCTGCATTGACAAGGCTGCACTGGGGCAAAGCTGCACTGACACTGAAAAGGCTGCAATGACACTAACAAGGCTGCAGATGAACACTGATGAGGCTGCATTGATGGGCATTTTAATGTAAGTTTCTTTTCCTTAAACTTCCCTCCTAAAAGTTTTTTTCCTTAAAATTCTCTCCTAAACTTGGGGTGCGTGTTATACGCCGGCACGTGTTATACGCCGATAAATACGGTATTTAAAAAGTGACAGAAAAAGGTGATAGAAAAGCAAAATGGAAAAGCCCCAAAAATGCAACCCATCAATCAAAAAGCAAGACTTTTCCCCTCTCCACTCAAGGTCCCCCCTCTTGTTTTAACTCACCACTTAGACTGGTTCCACTTACACAGAGTTCCAACAGCATCACGAATGAGCAGGCTCAGTATGAGTCCTACACCAGGTTATATAGGCCTCAAGCACCTGTGAGCAATTAACCACTCCCCTTAATTGGTAGTCTGAAGTAAACAAAAAAAAAAAGCTATTTAAAAAGTGACAGAAAAAGGTGATAGAAAAGCTAAAAGGAAAAGCCCCAAAAATGCAACCCAGCAATCAAAAAGCAGGACTTTTTCCCTCTCCACTCAAGGTCCCCCCCCTGGTTTTAACTCACCACTTAGACTGGTTCCACTTACACAGAGTTCCAACAGCTTCACGAATGAGCAGGCTCAGTATGAGTCCTACACCAGGTTATATAGGCCTCAAGCACCTGTGAGCAAGTAGCCACTCCCCTTATTTGGTATTTTGAAGGAACCAAAGAAAAAAAAAAAAAGCTATTCAAAAAGTGACAGAAAAAGGGGATAGAAAAGCTAAAAGGAAAAGCCCCAAAAATGCAACCCAGCAATCAAAAAGCAAGACTTTCCCTCTCCACTCAAGGTCCCCCCTCTGGTTTTAACTCACCACTTAGACTGGTTCCACTTACACGGAGTTCCAACAGCCTCACGAATGAGCAGGCTCAGTATGAGTCCTACACCAGGTTATATAGGCCCCAAGCACCTGTGAGCAATTAACCACTCCCCTTAATTGGTAGTCTGAAGGAACCAAAGAAAAAAAAACTATTTAAAAAGTGATAGAAAAAGGTGATAGAAAAGCTAAAAGGAAAAGCCCCAAAAATGCAACCCAGCAATCAAAAAGCAAGACTTTTTCAATCTCCACTCAAGGTCCCCCCTCTGGTTTTAACTCACCACATAGACTGGTTCCACTTACACAGAGTTCCAACAGCCTCACGAATGAGCAGGGTCAGTATGAGTCCTACACCAGGTTATATAGGCCTCAAGCACCTGTGAGCAATTAACCACTCCCCTTAATTGGTAGTCTGAAGGAACCAAAGAAAAAAAAAATTTATTTAAAAAGTGACAGAAAAAGGGGATAGAAAAGCTAAAAGGAAAAGCCCCAAAAATGCAACCCAGCAATCAAAAAGCAAGACTTTCCCTAACCACTCAAGGTCCCCCCTCTGGTTTTAACTCACCACTTAGACTGGTTCCACTTACACAGAGTTCCAACAGCCTCACAAATGAGCAGGCTCAGTATGAGTCCTACACCAGGTTATATAGGCCTCAAGCACTTGTGAGCAATTAACCACTCCCCTTAATTGGTAGTCTAAAGGAACCAAAGAAAAAAAAGCTATTTAAAAAGTGACAGAAAAAGGTGATAGAAAAGCTAAAAGTAAAAGCCCCAAAAATGCAACCCAGCAATCAAAAAGTAAGACTTTTTCCCTCTCCACTCAAGGTCCCCCCTCTGGTTTTAACTCACCACTTAGACTGGTTACACTTACACAGAGTTCCAACAGCTTCACGAATGAGCAGGCTCAGTATGAGTCCTACACCAGGTTATATAGGCCTCAAGCACCTGTGAGCAAGTAGCCACTCCCCTTATTTGGTAGTCTGAAGGAACCAAAGAAAAAAAAAAAAAGCTATTTAAAAAGTGACAGAAAAAGGTGATAGAAAAGCTAAAAGGAAAAGCCCCAAAAATGCAACCCAGCAATCAAAAAGCAAGACTTTCCCTCTCCACTCAAGGTCACCCCTCTGGTTTTAACTCACCACTTAGACTGGTTCCACTTACACAGCGTTCCAACAGCCTCACGAATGAGCAGGCTCAGTATGAGTCCTACACCAGGTTATATAGGCCTCAAACACCTGTGAGCAATTAACCACTCCCCTTAAATGGTAGTCTGAAGGAACCAAAGAAAAAAAAAAACTATTTAAAAAGTGATAGAAAAAGGTGATAGAAAAGCTAAAAGGAAAAGCCCCAAAAATGCAACCCAGCAATCAAAAAGCAAGACTTTTTCCCTCTCCACTCAAGGTCCCCCTCTGTTTTTAACTCACCACTTAGACTGGTTCCACTTACACAGAGTTCCAACAGCCTCACGAATGAGCAGGCTCAGTATGAGTCCTACACCAGGTTATATAGGCCTCAAGCACCTGTGAGCAATTAACCACTCCCCTTAATTGGTAGTCTGAAGGAACCAAAGAAAAAAAAGCTAATTAAAAAGTGACAGAAAAAGGTGATAGAAAAGCTAAAAGGAAAAGCCCCAAAAATGCAACCCAGCAATCAAAAAGCAAGACTTTTTCCCTCTCCACTCAAGGTCCCCCCTCTGGTTTTAACTCACCACTTAGACTGGTTCCACTTACACAGCGTTCCAACAGCCTCACGAATGAGCAGGCTCAGTATGAGTCCTACACCAGGTTATATAGGCCTCAAGCACCTGTGAGCAAGTAGCCACTCCCCTTAATTGGTAGTCTGAAGGAACCAAAAAAAAAAAAAAAGCTATTTAAAAAGTGACAGAAAAAGGTGATAGAAAAGCTAAAAGGAAAAGCCCCAAAAATGCAACCCAGCAATCAAAAAGCAAGACTTTTTCAATCTCCACTCAAGGTCCCCCCTCTGGTTTTAACTCACCACTTAGACTGGTTCCACTTACACAGAGTTCCAACAGCCTCACGAATGAGCAGACTCAGTATGAGTCCTACACCAGGTTATATAGGCCTCAAGCACCTGTGAGCAATTAACCACTCCCCTTAATTGGTAGTCTGAAGGAACCAAAGAAAAAAAAGCTATTTAAAAAGTGACAGAAAAAGGTGATAGAAAAGCTAAAAGTAAAAGCCTCAAAAATGCAACCCAGCAATCAAAAAGTAAGACTTTTTCCTTCTCCACTCAAGGTGCCCCCTCTGGTTTTAACTCACCACTTAGGCTCGGTTCACACTGGGGCAACACGACTTCAGCGCGACTTTGCACGGCGACTTCAACGCGGCTTCGACGCGACTTCGACGCGACTTCGACGCGACTTTAGCAAATTACAAGGCGACTTGAAGTCGCCTCCATGACAGGCGACTTCGTCTGTGGCCAATCAGCTCTCTGGGAGGGAGGGGGCAGGGAGGGGTTTTCCCTGCAAAGTCGCTTGACTTTACAGAGAGATCCGACTTGGAGGCGACTTCCATTGATTTCTATGGTACAGGTCGCCTACCAAGTCGGATCAAAGTAGTACAGGGAGTACGCTCTGAAGTCGGAGCGACTTCAGTAGTGTCTATTAAGACGCTCCCATTCACTTCAATGTGAATCTATTTCTGGGGCGACTTGGGGCGACTTGAGGGCGTACAAGTCGGATCCCAAGTCGTCCCAGTGTGAACCGAGCCTTAGACTGGTTCCACTTACACAGAGTTCCAACAGCCTCACGAATGAGCAGGCTCAGTATTAGTCCTACACCAGGTTTTATAGGCCTCAAGCACCTGTGAGCAATTAACCACTCTCCTTAACTGGTATTTTGAAGGAACCAAAGAAAAAAAAAAAAAAAAGCTATTTAAAAAGTGACAGAAAAAGGGGATAGAAAAGCTAAAGGGAAAAGCCCCAAAAATGCAACCCAGCAATCAAAAAGCAAGACTTTCCCTCTACACTCAAGGTCCCCCCTCTGGTTTTAACTCACCACTTAGACTGGTTCCACTTACACGGAGTTCCAACAGCTTCACGAATGAGCAGGCTCAGTATGAGTCCTACACCAGGTTATATAGGCCTCAAGCACCTGTGAGCAATTAACCACTCCCCTTAATTGGTAGTCTGAAGGAACCAAAGAAAAAAAAACTATTTAAAAAGTGATAGAAAAAGGTGATAGAAAAGCTAAAAGGAAAAGCCCCAAAAATGCAACCCAGCATTTAAAAAGCAAGACTTTTTCAATCTCCACTCAAGGTCCCCCCTCTAGTTTTAACTCACCACATAGACTGGTTCCACTTACATAGAGTTCCAACAGCCTCACGAATGAGCAGGCTCAGTATGAGTCCTACACCAGGTTATATAGGCCTCAAGCACCTGTGAGCAATTAACCACTCCCCTTAATTGGTAGTCTGAAGGAACCAAAGAAAAAAAAAAGCTATTTAAAAAGTGACAGAAAAAGGTGATAGAAAAGCTAAAAGTAAAAGCCCCAAAAATGCAACCCAGCAATCAAAAAGCAGGACTTTTTCCCTCTCCACTCAAGGTCCCCCTCTGGTTTTAACTCACCACTTAGACTGGTTCCACTTACACAGAGTTCCAACAGCCTCACGAATGAGCAGGCTCAGTATGAGTCCTACACCAGGTTATATAGGCCTCAAGCACCTGTGAGCAATTAACCACTCCCCTTAATTGGTAGTCTGAAGGAACCAAAGAAAAAAAAAGCTATTTAAAAAGTAACAGAAAAAGGTGATAGAAAAGCTAAAAGGAAAAGCCCCAAAAATGCAACCCAGCAATCAAAAAGCAAGACTTTTTCCCTCTCCACTCAAGGTGCCCCCTCTGGTTTTAACTCACCACTTAGACTGGTTCCACTTACACAGAGTTCCAACAGCCTCACGAATGAGCAGGCTCAGTATGAGTCCTACACCAGGTTATATAGGCCTCAAGCACCTGTGAGCAAGTAGCCACTCCCCTTATTTGGTAGTCTGAAGGAACCAATGAAAAAAAAAAAAAGCTATTTAAAAAGTGACAGAAAAAGGTGATAGAAAAGCTAAAAGTAAAAGCCCCAAAAATGCAACCCAGCAATCAAAAAGCAGGACTTTTTCCCTCTCCACTCAAGGTCCCCCTCTGTTTAACTCACCACTTAGACTGGTTCCACGTACACAGAGTTCCAACAGCCTCACGAATGAGCAGGCTCAGTATTAGTCCTACACCAGGTTTTATAGGCCTCAAGCACCTGTGAGCAATTAACCACTCCCCTTAATTGGTAGTCTGAAGGAACCAAAGAAAAAAAAAAGCTATTTAAAAAGTGATAGAAAAAGGGGATAGAAAAGCTAAAAGGAAAAGCCCCAAAAATGCAACCCAGCAATCAAAAAGCAAGACCCCCTCTGGTTTTAACTCACCACATAGACTGGTTCCACTTACATAGAGTTCCAACAGCCTCACGAATGAGCAGGCTCAGTAAGAGAGTCCCGGAGCTAAGGACAGGAGGAAAATGGGCGCAGGGACGGCATGACAGTGCTGGACAGCACAGTTGCCGTTTTAAGAAGGTAAAGTGGTGTTCCCCCTTTAATTGAATAGGGGGAGGGGCTGGGTGAGGGCGGCGCTCGAGCCTGTGAGAGGAAGGGAGAAGGGGGAAGTGACGTCAGTTCCAGAGCGGAGGAGAAAGCGATTGGACGTCTCACCCTCACCGCTCCATGTCCTCTTCTTTCACAAGGCAGTAAGGCGGCATGGAGGGCTTTCCTACTCAGTGTAGAGCGGCGGCTGCGCACTGGAAGCGTGCAGGCTGTGTGCCCGGACCACAGCTGGAGCGGCTGATAGCGGTACGGCGACGGGGGGGGGGGGGGGGGCGCGACACCTCGTGGCGGCACGGCCGCCGGTAAGGTTTTCCCGGCTGCAGGCCCTGGAGACTGACAGAGCAGGCTGCATGTAGCAGAGAGGAGTTAACCCCCTAACCCCCAGGACACAGTGGAGCCAGAGTATTAAGCACAGGGAGGAGAGTCGCACTCAGCGAAGAGGCAGGGATGCGGCGGGGGGGGGAGCCCTGTACAGCGTACGGCTCTGCTCCCCTGGCTTGTACAGGAGCACAGTGAAAGTGGCCAGCCGGCCCAGCGAGGGAATACCTGACTACAGGGTGGGAGCCAGACAGCTAACACGGCCCACAGTCACACGCAGCCCGGAAGAAGGTCCACGCAGAGCACAGGGTTGTGGGGAGAACGACGGCTGAGGCGGGTGACGAGGACCCAGTCTAACAGGAGGCGCAGGTGCCAGTTACGGGGGGGCCAACGAGCGGGTCTGGCGGGACCGGTCGGAGGACAGAGTGAGAGCAGCGCCACAGACCCAGGGCAAACGGAGCGGGTCCATCGAGGATGCAGCCTGCGGTCGTTCGATGTACAATGGACAGCAACAGGCAGGGAGGTGAACGGTCCGTGTCGGAAGGTGGCGATGGACAAGGACATCCAGCAGCGGTGGTTCCCGGAGTGGCGGCTGGTGGGCTCTGGCCTGGGCAGCCTGGTGAGTGTACTTCTTTACTTTTCTTTATACTTTACTGTATATTTGGTTGGGTCAAAGTAGTCAACCGGGGTCTTTAGGTTTAGGGGTAATTTGGGGGATCAGGCAGGGGCACACCTCCGGCAGGGGACAACCCCGGGGTTGCGGGAGATGAGGCTGCGAAAGCCACGGGGACGGCCACGGCGGTCGGTGAGTCTCTCGGTTTATCAAAATAAGCTCCGAATAGCCTGGGCAAGAAAGGGGACGAATCAGCGGACTCGGTCAGGTTGGGCAAAAGTGGTGCACATCTGCTTTGAGGGCCTCCTGGAGCCCCACGTGTGCAGACAGCAATACCAACAATATTAAAAAGGTGAATGGGTGGCGATATTCACGTATGGCATTTGGTGAAGTTCTACCAGCCGGGTTGAAGCCAGCATAGAACAAGGACGATTAGGAACAACATAGGTATTGGTTGAATCCCCTGCATCGCTGCCACCTAGATACAGGCGGTCGCCATATGGGCGAGCATAATAGAGGAAAACAACCCCGAACACTGTTCGGCTCGGTTGGCTCACGTGCAGGCGTTGGGTCAGCACACTGGATTTCATGGCTTAGGCGGGATGAATAGTTTTGGCAGTGGAGGGCCGTCCGACTGGCACTACGCTGGGCCCAGAAGGCATCAGCCGGGGGAGGAAGCTGCATCGCAGCATCGTGGGCACCTAATCAGTTTCAGGCTTGTGTAAATTTGGGACAAACTATCGGGTAAACACACATGGGGTGCAGGTGAGTGGGATCCCTTTAACTGTCCAGAGGTTTTTGAGAACAAAAAAGTACATATGTAGGTTTCGGTAGCAAGAGGTACTACGCCGGGTAGGTTGGAAAGGATGCTTCCTTTCCTCGGTAGTTACCCGAACCGCGCAGCGGCGCACGTGTCAGGGGCCGGTTTAACTGAGGGTTTGATAATACGGGTTGGGTTGAAGACGGTCCCGCCGGGGGGGCTGGCAATTTACGGGTGGCCCTGGTTCATTCAGAAGTGGTTTTGAGAAAACTAGGGAAGGAGGTTGTTGTAGGGCTCATCCAGCCATCTTTAGCAGGCCGCTTCCAGGGAGGGTGGTCTCTCCGCTGTAAGTGGTTCCCCAGATAGAGCCCATCAAGCTCGGATTGATTCATCACCTGCTTATCGGTGAGGTGGGCTGGTCAGTGATTCAATTGCTCCGGAAGAGGGGGGGCTAACGTACACTTCTTTCAATGGAGCGGTTGCGTAAATGCGGCGTTATGGGTAGGGGTCATTGTTTGCCCAACCAGACATTGTATGGGTTTTTTCAACTGTTTCGGTACATCCGGGCAGCTTGCAGCTGCTGAGCGGCATAGGGAACAGGGCACAGCAGGTGGAGCGTTGACCGTTGATGGGTTGCTTCATTTAGTGTGCCTTCTTCAAAACGTTCAGCTCCTTCTTATATGGGGTAGTTTGGGATGTTTTGGGTATCGAATCGGGTGTGCATTGGATGGGTCAGTTTGTTAGGGTTGGTCCAGTGGGTTACAATATCTACGCAGTCTTGTTGGAAGTTGCGACAGTTGGCGGTATGTTTCGGAGTTCCTTTAGTTCCCACTGCAACATTACATTCCTGTGACTGGGAAGTGTTTCTTTAGGGATGAATGCGGGCTACTGAGGGACAAGCCAGGGAGGCTAAAAGACGAGGTGCAAGGGACCTTTAGAGCAAGCAAGGTGCAGTTACGTCAACTACAATATTTGCAGGGTGGCTGAGTGTGGCTTGCTGCAACATAATCCCCATGGGCAAGGTTTATTCTTGCCTTTGGATGGCGGCTGCAGCTAAGGGAGTACGGGCTCCTACTCACGTTTCAGCCGCAAAAAAGGATTACAGGGAGCACTTGTGGGTTAGGCAGGATTTCTTAGAATCGTACAGCGGGCGTGTTTTTTGTATGTCATGTCCCGTCAGCGATTTTGACTTGGAACTAGTAACACATGCTGCAGGCTCCACGGGGATGTAGCATTGTTTCAGGGTAATATGGAGTGCAGCTCGGTCCCGCCCCCCCCCCCCCCCCTCCCCAGCTGGTTGCCGGGCAGGTTTGCTGCAGAACCTGTCTTAGGGCGGAATTGTCTAATTGTAGCGGCCTTGAAAATTCAAGGGGAATCCTTCAGCAACCAAAAAGTCTGAAGCAACCGAGTCGATTTGGGGGTGGTAGAGGTGGTTTATCTATTGACAACGACATATGTGCCGGTGGTCAGATTCTTGCGACATTGGGCACTGCGTGGCTTACAAGGGATGCATTCATCTACGCGGTACTCTTATCAGGGGGTGATAGCAATTTTTTTTTTTTTTCCCGTTTTCAATGGGACAGGTTTACAGGAGTTGGGATCATTAGCAAGCATTATATGGGGTATGTAACAAAGGGTATCAAGCAACTTGTGCGTATGGCTATTTGGTATGCCTACTCAAATGATATAGCAGGAATGGTTTGCTTTATTAACGGGGTTGTCAGGGCCCCAGAAGGTCAGTACGCAGCCTATGCGGTTATCTTAGTTTTTCAACGTGGCAGGAGACGGGGTGTCTCAGCAGCTGTTTTTGACCACGGGTTGGCAGGTTTGGCCTTTCTTTTTAAGTGTCAGGGCAACGTTACCACGTCAAAGAGTTTAGGTTAAAAAACGAATGTCGTCAGGGTACAGGATGGGTACAAGTACGGGTATGGGAGGCGCCCGGTCTCCTGTAAGATGTTACAGGTTTTTTGTATCCCAGTGTGGAGAAGGTCTACGTTCTCTTTATGCAGGGGCTTTATTACGGGCAGCATTTGCATTAGTTTTCTTGGGTCAGGACATGCGGCCTGGGGGTAGGAGTCCTGTCAATATGTCAGGACAGGTGCGTCCTTATCACATTTACAGAGGGTAACGGTGTCTGCAGATGTGTGTGTTAGTAGCTGGGTACGACCCGAAAGTTTCTCTTGTCAGTCTTTTGGATGAGGGCAGACAGGTAGGCGTTCATTCCGGGCCTTAGACAAGTATCGGTCTGGCGCATTGGTAGGTATGACTCGGAGAGAGGTTCAGTGGTACATTTCCCACATCCAGGCTGTTGCAGGTTCACATGATTTTGGGCTGTTATATTGTACTTGTGATCGATACTTTATGTGGTTGGTGCGGTCATGTATTTTTCGTTCACAGGTCGAGAGGCGGGCCTGGTGGTTTATACTTGGTTATTCCTAAGTTCATTGGGGGGCCTATGGGCGTAGGTTCAGCCGAACGGTAGGCAATCACGTAACCCCAGGCTGCAGGCTCAGGCCGGTTCATGGGGGTCCAGGCATGTGGGGTACAGGGTGTGGGGTGAAGTACGCAGGTTTTTCCTGTTTATACAGTTCCCCATATGGGTTTTTGCTGCTACATGCGGGGGGAAATGGTATGGGAGCCAGAGCTATGTGGCCCCTCATGCGTGATTTTAAAAAGGTATTTGTTATGTTTGAGTGAGCTGGTTTGGTTTTCATCAAAAAACGGGGGTTGGCTATATACGCCACGGTGAGCTGTAGGTTGATCCATGGAGGGATCTGTGTAATGGTGGGATACATCTTAATGGTGTGGGGACCGTTTTGTGGGCATTGGACCTTCCAGGAAGGCATACAGCGAGGGCTGAGGGTGTGGGGGCGCACGCAAGGGTAAGGGGTTACCCCTTTCGTGCTGTGGCAGTGTTGGGTCGCTGGAGAAGGAGAAGATAGAGGTTACATTTATGGAACATGTGGTACCCATCCATGGGATGGGGGTTATTTCTGGTACCCATCCATGAAAGGATGGGGGTTGTTTCTGGTACCCATCCATGAAAGGATGGGGGTTGTTTCTGGTACCCATCCATGAAAGGATGGGGGTTGTTTCTGGTACCCATCCATGAAAGGATGGGGGTTGTTTCTGGTACCCATCCATGAAAGGATGGGGGTTGTTTCTGGTACCCATCCATGAAAGGATGGGGGTTGTTTCTGGTACCCATCCATGAAAGGATAGGGGTTGTTTCTGGTACCCATCCATGAAAGGATGGGGGTTGTTGCTGGTACCCATCCATGAAAGGATGGGGGTTGTTTATGTACTTCCAGGTTACGAGGTACCGCCTCCGAGTCAGGGGTTTCCGACTGGAGGCCTAAAGTTTAAAAGAAGTTTGTTATTTATTGAATTTTATAATTTGTTTAATAAAAGGCCGTCAAGGCCATTTACTCCAAAACCTGGTCAAGTCATTTGTGAAGGGGTTTGGAGGAGGGGAAGTTTTGGGGGATATAAGGTGATCAGGAGACTGGGCTTAAGTCCTACAAATGTCAAGAGAGTCCCGGAGCTAAGGACAGGAGGAAAATGGGCGCAGGGACGGCATGACAGTGCTGGACAGCACAGTTGCCGTTTTAAGAAGGTAAAGTGGTGTTCCCCCTTTAATTGAATAGGGGGAGGGGCTGGGTGAGGGCGGCGCTCGAGCCTGTGAGAGGAAGGGAGAAGGGGGAAGTGACGTCAGTTCCAGAGCGGAGGAGAAAGCGATTCCCACCCACCCGCCCTGAGTTGGTTAAAAAAGGGGACAGGTCAGGGTGACCGGCAGTGTTGGGTCGCTGGAGAAGGAGAAGATAGAGGTTACATTTATGGAACATGTGGTACCCATCCATGGGATGGGGGTTATTTCTGGTACCCATCCATGAAAGGATGGGGGTTGTTTCTGGTACCCATCCATGAAAGGATGGGGGTTGTTTCTGGTACCCATCCATGAAAGGATGGGGGTTGTTTCTGGTACCCATCCATGAAAGGATGGGGGTTGTTTCTGGTACCCATCCATGAAAGGATGGGGGTTGTTTCTGGTACCCATCCATGAAAGGATGGGGGTTGTTTCTGGTACCCATCCATGAAAGGATAGGGGTTGTTTCTGGTACCCATCCATGAAAGGATGGGGGTTGTTGCTGGTACCCATCCATGAAAGGATGGGGGTTGTTTATGTACTTCCAGGTTACGAGGTACCGCCTCCGAGTCAGGGGTTTCCGACTGGAGGCCTAAAGTTTAAAAGAAGTTTGTTATTTATTGAATTTTATAATTTGTTTAATAAAAGGCCGTCAAGGCCATTTACTCCAAAACCTGGTCAAGTCATTTGTGAAGGGGTTTGGAGGAGGGGAAGTTTTGGGGGATATAAGGTGATCAGGAGACTGGGCTTAAGTCCTACAAATGTCATGAGTCCTACACCAGCTTATATAGGCCTCAAGCACCTGTGAGCAATTAACCACTCCCCGTAATTGGTAGTCTGAAGGAACCAAAGAAAAAAAAAAAAAAAAAAAAAAGCTATTTAAAAAGTGACAGAAAAAAGTGATAGAAAAGCTAAAATTAAAAGCCCCAAAAATGCAACCCAGCAATCAAAAAGCAGGACTTTTTCCCTCTCCACTCAAGGTCCCCCTCTGGTTTTAATTCACCACTTAGACTGGTTCCACTTACACAGAGTTCCAACAGCCTCACGAATGAGCAGGCTCAGTATAAGTTCTACACCAGGTTATATAGGCCTCAAGCACCTGTGAGCAATTAACCACTCCCCTTAATTGGTAGTCTGACAGAACCAAAGAAAAAAAAAAGCTATTTAAAAAGTTACAGAAAAAGGTGATAGAAAAGCTAAAAGGAAAAGCCCCAAAAATGCAACCCATTAATCAAAAAGCAAGACTTTCCCTAACCACTCAAGGTCCCCCCTCTGGTTTTAACTCACCACTTAGACTGGTTCCACTTACACAGAGTTCCAACAGCCTCACGAATGAGCAGGCTCAGTATGAGACCTACACCAGGTTATATAGGCCTCAAGCACCTGTGAGCAATTAACCACTCCCCTTAATTGGTAGTCTGAAGGAACCAAAGAAAAAGAAAAAAAAAAAAGGTATTTAAAAAGTGACAGAAAAAGGTGATAGAAAAGCTAAAAGGAAAAACCCCAAAAATGCAACCCAGCAATCAAAAAGCAAGACTTTTTCCCTCTCCACTCAAGGTCCCCCCTCTGGTTTTAACTCAGCACTTAGACTGGTTCCACTTATACTGAGCCTGCTCATTCGTGAGACTGTTGGAACTCTGTGTGAGTCCTACACCAGGTTATATAGGCCTCAAGCACCTGTGAGCAATTAACCACTCCCCTTAATTGGTAGTCTGAAGGAACCAAAGAAAAATAAAAAAAATAAAAGGTATTTAAAAAGTGACAGAAAAAGGTGATAGAAAAGCTAAAAGGAAAAGCCCCAAAAATGCAACCCAGCAATCAAAAAGCAAGACTTTTTTCCTCTCCACTCAAGGTCCCCCTCTGGTTTTAACTCACCACTTAGACTGGTTCCACTTACACAGAGTTCCAACAGCCTCACGAATGAGCAGGCTCAGTATGAGTCCTACACCAGGTTATATAGGCCTCAAGCACCTGTGAGCAATTAACCACTCCCCTTAATTGATAGTCTGAAGGAACCAAAGAAAAAAAAGCTATTTAAAAAGTGACAGAAAAAGGTGATAGAAAAGCTAAAAGGAAAAGCCCCAAAAATGCAACCCAGCAATCAAAAAGCAAGACTTTCCCTCTCCACTCAAGGTCCCCCCTCTGGTTTTAACTCACCACTTAGACTGGTTCCACTTACACAGAGTTCCAACAGCCTGACGAATGAGCAGGCTCAGTATGAGTCCTACACCAGGTTATATAGGCCTCAAGCACCTGTGAGCAATTAACCACTCCCCTTAATTGGTAGTCTGAAGGAACCAAAGAAAAAAAAGCTATTTAAAAAGTGACAGAAAAAGGTGATAGAAAAGCTAAAAGGAAAAGCCCCAAAAATGCAACCCAGCAATCAAAAAGCAAGACTTTCCCTCTCCACTCAAGGTCCCCCCTCTGGTTTTAACTCACCACTTAGACTGGTTCCACTTACACAGAGTTCCAACAGCCTCACGAATGAGCAGGCTCAGTATGAGTCCTACACCAGGTTATATAGGCCTCAAGCACCTGTGAGCAATTAACCACTCCCCTTAATTGGTAGTCTGAAGGAACCAAAGAAAAAAAAACTAAAATAAAAAAAAGCTATTTAAAAAGTGACAGAAAAAGGTGATAGAAAAGCTAAAAGTAAAAGCCCCAAAAATGCAACCCAGCAATCAAAAAGCAGGACTTTTTCCCTCTCCACTCAAGGTCCCCCCTCTGGTTTTAACTCACCACATAGACTGGTTCCACTTACACAGAGTTCCAACAGCCTCACGAATGAGCAGGCTCAGTATGAGTCCTACACCAGGTTATATAGGCCTCAAGCACCTGTGAGCAATTAACCACTCCCCTTAATTGGTAGTCTGAAGGAGCCAAAGAAAAAAAAAGCTATTTAAAAAGTAACAGAAAAAGGTGATAGAAAAGCTAAAAGGAAAAGCCCCAAAAATGCAACCCAGCAATCAAAAAGGAAGACTTTCCCTAACCACTCAAGGTCCCCCCTCTGGTTTTAACTCACCACTTAGACTGGTTCCACTTACACAGAGTTCCAACAGCCTCACGAATGAGCAGGCTCAGTATAAGTCCTACACCAGGTTATATAGGCCTCAAGCACCTGTGAGCAATTAACCACTCCCCTTAATTGGTAGTCTGAAGGAACCAAAGAAGAAAAAAAGCTATTTAAAAAGTGACAGAAAAAGGTGATAGAAAAGCTAAAAGGAAAAGCCCCAAAAATACAACCCAGCAATCAAAAAGCAAGACTTTTTCAATCTCCACTCAAGGTCCCCCCTCTGGTTTTAACTCACCACATAGACTGGTTCCACTTACACAGAGTTCCAACAGCCTCACGAATGAGCAGGCTCAGTATGAGTCCTACACCAGGTTATATAGGCCTCAAGCACCTGTGAGCAATTAACCACTCCCCTTAATTGGTAGTCTGAAGGAACCAAAGAAAAAAAATAAAAAATAAAAAAAAGCTATTTAAAAAGTGACAGAAAAAGGTGATAGAAAAGCTAAAAGTAAAAGCCCCAAAAATGCAACCCAGCAATCAAAAAGCAGGACTTTTTCCCCTCTCCACTCAAGGTCCCCCTCTGGTTTTAACTCACCACTTAGACTGGTTCCACTTACACAGAGTTCCAACAGCCTCACGAATGAGCAGGCTCAGTATGAGTCCTACACCAGGTTATATAGGCCTCAAGCACCTGTGAGCAATTAACCACTCCCCTTAATTGGTAGTCTGAAGGAACCAAAGAAAAAGAAAAAGCTATTTAAAAAGTTACAGAAAAAGGTGATAGAAAAGCTAAAAGGAAAAGCCCCAAAAATGAAACCCAGCAATCAAAAAGGAAGACTTTCCCTAACCACTCAAGGTCCCCCCTCTGGTTTTAACTCACCACTTAGACTGGTTCCACTTACACAGAGTTCCAACAGCCTCACGAATGAGCAGGCTCAGTATGAGTCCTACACCAGGTTATATAGGCCTCAAGCACCTGTGAGCAATTAACCACTCCCCTTAATTGGTAGTCTGAAGGAACCAAAGAAAAAAAAGCTATTTAAAAAGTGACAGAAAAAGGTGATAGAAAAGCTAAAAGGAAAAGCCCCAAAAATGCAACCCAGCAATCAAAAAGCAAGACTTTTTCCCTCTCCACTCAAGGTCCCCCCTCTGGTTTTAACTCACCACTTAGACTGGTTCCACTTACACAGAGTTCCAACAGCCTCACGAATGAGCAGGCTCAGTATGAGTCCTACACCAGGTTATATAGGCCTCAAGCACCTGTGAGCAATTAACCACTCCCCTTAATTGGTAGTCTGAAGGAACCAAAGAAAAAGAAAAAGCTATTTAAAAAGTTACAGAAAAAGGTGATAGAAAAGCTAAAAGGAAAAGCCCCAAAAATGCAACCCAGCAATCAAAAAGGAAGACTTTCCCTAACCACTCAAGGTCCCCCCTCTGGTTTTAACTCACCACTTAGACTGGTTCCACTTACACAGAGTTCCAACAGCCTCACGAATGAGCAGGCTCAGTATGAGTCCTACACCAGGTTATATAGGCCTCAAGCACCTGTGAGCAATTAACCACTCCCCTTAATTGGTAGTCTGAAGGAACCAAAGAAAGAAAAGCTATTTAAAAAGTGACAGAAAAAGGTGATAGAAAAGCTAAAAGGAAAAGCCCCAAAAATGCAACCCAGCAATCAAAAAGCAAGACTTTTTCCCTCTCCACTCAAGGTCCCCCCTCTGGTTTTAACTCACCACTTAGACTGGTTCCACTTACACAGAGTTCCAACAGCCTCACGAATGAGCAGGCTCAGTATGAGTCCTACACCAGGTTATATAGGCCTCAAGCACCTGTGAGCAATTAACCACTCCCCTTAATTGGTAGTCTGAAGAAACCAAAGGAAAAAAAAAAGCTATTTAAAAAGTGAGAGAAAAAGGTGATAGAAAAGCTAAAAGGAAAAGCCCCAAAAATGCAACCCAGCATTTAAAAAGCAAGACTTTTTCAATCTCCACTCAAGGTCCCCCCTCTAGTTTTAACTCACCACATAGACTGGTTCCACTTACATAGAGTTCCAACAGCCTCACGAATGAGCAGGCTCAGTATGAGTCCTACACCAGGTTATATAGGCCTCAAGCACCTGTGAGCAATTAACCACTCCCCTTAATTGGTAGTCTGAAGGAACCAAAGAAAAAAAAATTAAATAAAAAAAAGCTATTTAAAAAGTGACAAAAAAAGGTGATAGAAAAGCTAAAAGTAAAAGCCCCAAAAATGCAACCCAGCAATCAAAAAGCAAGACTTTTTCCCTCTCCACTCAAGGTGCCCCCTCTGGTTTTAACTCACCATTAGACTGGTTCCACTTACACAGAGTTCCAACAGCCTGACGAATGAGCAGGCTCAGTATGAGTCCTACACCAGGTTATATAGGCCTCAAGCACCTGTGAGCAATTAACCACTCCCCTTAATTGGTAGTCTGAAGGAACCAAAGAAAAAAAAAAGCTATTTAAAAAGTGACAGAAAAAGGTGATAGAAAAGCTAAAAGTAAAAGCCCCAAAAATGCAACCCAGCAATCAAAAAGCAGGACTTTTTCCCTCTCCACTCAAGGTCCCCCTCTGGTTTTAACTCACCACTTAGACTGGTTCCACTTACACAGAGTTCCAACAGCCTCACGAATGAGCAGGCTCAGTATGAGTCCTACACCAGGTTATATAGGCCTCAAGCACCTGTGAGCAATTAACCACTCCCCTTAATTGGTAGTCTGAAGGAACCAAAGAAAAAAAAAGCTATTTAAAAAGTAACAGAAAAAGATGATAGAAAAGCTAAAAGGAAAAGCCCCAAAAATGCAACCCAGCAATCAAAAAGCAAGACTTTTTCCCTCTCCACTCAAGGTGCCCCCTCTGGTTTTAACTCACCACTTAGACTGGTTCCACTTACACAGAGTTCCAACAGCCTCACGAATGAGCAGGCTCAGTATGAGTCCTACACCAGGTTATATAGGCCTCAAGCACCTGTGAGCAAGTAGCCACTCCCCTTATTTGGTAGTCTGAAGGAACCAATGAAAAAAAAAAAAAGCTATTTAAAAAGTGACAGAAAAAGGTGATAGAAAAGCTAAAAGTAAAAGCCCCAAAAATGCAACCCAGCAATCAAAAAGCAGGACTTTTTCCCTCTCCACTCAAGGTCCCCCTCTGTTTAACTCACCACTTAGACTGGTTCCACGTACACAGAGTTCCAACAGCCTCACGAATGAGCAGGCTCAGTATTAGTCCTACACCAGGTTTTATAGGCCTCAAGCACCTGTGAGCAATTAACCACTCTCCTTAACTGGTATTTTGAAGGAACCAAAGAAAAAAAAAAAAAAAAAGCTATTTAAAAAGTGACACAAAAAGGGGATAGAAAAGCTAAAGGGAAAAGCCCCAAAAATGCAACCCAGCAATCAAAAATCAAGACTTTCCCTCTCCACTCAAGGTCCCCCCTCTGGTTTTAACTCATCACTTAGACTGGTTCCACTTACACAGAGTTCCAACAGCCTGACGAATGAGCAGGCTCAGTATGAGTCCTACACCAGGTTATATAGGCCTCAAGCACCTGTGAGCAATTAACCACTCCCCTTAATTGGTAGTCTGAAGGAACCAAAGAAAAAAAAAAGCTATTTAAAAAGTGATAGAAAAAGGGGATAGAAAAGCTAAAATTAAAAGCCCCAAAAATGCAACCCAGCAATCAAAAAGCAGGACTTTTTCCCTCTCCACTCAAGGTCCCCCTCTGGTTTTAATTCACCACTTAGACTGGTTCCACTTACACAGAGTTCCAACAGCCTCACGAATGAGCAGGCTCAGTATAAGTTCTACACCAGGTTATATAGGCCTCAAGCACCTGTGAGCAATTAACCACTCCCCTTAATTGGTAGTCTGAAGGAACCAAAGAAAAAGAAAAAAAAAAAAGGTATTTAAAAAGTGACAGAAAAAGGTGATAGAAAAGCTAAAAGGAAAAGCCCCAAAAATGCAACCCAGCAATCAAAAAGCAAGACTTTTTCCCTCTCCACTCAAGGTCCCCCCTCTGGTTTTAACTCAGCACTTAGACTGGTTCCACTTATACTGAGCCTGCTCATTCGTGAGACTGTTGGAACTCTGTGTGAGTCCTACACCAGGTTATATAGGCCTCAAGCACCTGTGAGCAATTAACCACTCCCCTTAATTGGTAGTCTGAAGGAACCAAAGAAAAAAAAGCTATTTAAAAAGTGACAGAAAAAGGGGATAGAAAAGCTAAAAGGAAAAGCCCCAAAAATACAACCCAGCAATCAAAAAGCAAGACTTTTTCAATCTCCACTCAAGGTCCCCCCTCTGGTTTTAACTCACCACATAGACTGGTTCCACTTACACAGAGTTCCAACAGCCTCACGAATGAGCAGGCTCAGTATGAGTCCTACACCAGGTTATATAGGCCTCAAGCACCTGTGAGCAATTAACCACTCCCCTTAATTGGTAGTCTGAAGGAACCAAAGAAAAAAAAAGCTATTTAAAAAGTAACAGAAAAAGGTGATAGAAAAGCTAAAAGGAAAAGCCCCAAAAATGCAACCCAGCAATCAAAAAGGAAGACTTTCCCTAACCACTCAAGGTCCCCCCTCTGGTTTTAACTCACCACTTAGACTGGTTCCACTTACACAGAGTTCCAACAGCCTCACGAATGAGCAGGCTCAGTATGAGACCTACACCAGGTTATATAGGCCTCAAGCACCTGTGAGCAATTAACCACTCCCCTTAATTGGTAGTCTGAAGGAACCAAAGAAAAAGAAAAAAAAAAAAGGTATTTAAAAAGTGACAGAAAAAGGTGATAGAAAAGCTAAAAGGAAAAGCCCCAAAAATGCAACCCAGCAATCAAAAAGCAAGACTTTTTCCCTCTCCACTCAAGGTCCCCCCTCTGGTTTTAACTCAGCACTTAGACTGGTTCCACTTATACTGAGCCTGCTCATTCGTGAGACTGTTGGAACTCTGTGTGAGTCCTACACCAGGTTATATAGGCCTCAAGCACCTGTGAGCAATTAACCACTCCCCTTAATTGGTAGTCTGAAGGAACCAAAGAAAAAAAAGCTATTTAAAAAGTGACAGAAAAAGGGGATAGAAAAGCTAAAAGGAAAAGCCCCAAAAATACAACCCAGCAATCAAAAAGCAAGACTTTTTCAATCTCCACTCAAGGTCCCCCCTCTGGTTTTAACTCACCACATAGACTGGTTCCACTTACACAGAGTTCCAACAGCCTCACGAATGAGCAGGCTCAGTATGAGTCCTACACCAGGTTATATAGGCCTCAAGCACCTGTGAGCAATTAACCACTCCCCTTAATTGGTAGTCTGAAGGAACCAAAGAAAAAAAAAGCTATTTAAAAAGTAACAGAAAAAGGTGATAGAAAAGCTAAAAGGAAAAGCCCCAAAAATGCAACCCAGCAATCAAAAAGGAAGACTTTCCCTAACCACTCAAGGTCCCCCCTCTGGTTTTAACTCACCACTTAGACTGGTTCCACTTACACAGAGTTCCAACAGCCTCACGAATGAGCAGGCTCAGTATGAGTCCTACACCAGGTTATATAGGCCTCAAGCACCTGTGAGCAATTAACCACTCCCCTTAATTGGTAGTCTGAAGGAACCAAAGAAAAAAAAAAGCTATTTAAAAAGTAACAGAAAAAGGTGATAGAAAAGCTAAAAGGAAAAGCCCCAAAAATACAACCCAGCAATCAAAAAGCAAGACTTTTTCAATCTCCACTCAAGGTCCCCCCTCTGGTTTTAACTCACCACATAGACTGGTTCCACTTACACAGAGTTCCAACAGCCTCACGAATGAGCAGGCTCAGTATGAGTCCTACACCAGGTTATATAGGCCTCAAGCACCTGTGAGCAATTAACCACTCCCCTTAATTGGTAGTCTGAAGGAACCAAAGAAAAAAAATAAAAAATAAAAAAAAGCTATTTAAAAAGTGACAGAAAAAGGTGATAGAAAAGCTAAAAGTAAAAGCCCCAAAAATGCAACCCAGCAATCAAAAAGCAGGACTTTTTCCCCTCTCCACTCAAGGTCCCCCTCTGGTTTTAACTCACCACTTAGACTGGTTCCACTTACACAGAGTTCCAACAGCCTCACGAATGAGCAGGCTCAGTATGAGTCCTACACCAGGTTATATAGGCCTCAAGCACCTGTGAGCAATTAACCACTCCCCTTAATTGGTAGTCTGAAGGAACCAAAGAAAGAAAAGCTATTTAAAAAGTGACAGAAAAAGGTGATAGAAAAGCTAAAAGGAAAAGCCCCAAAAATGCAACCCAGCAATCAAAAAGGAAGACTTTCCCTAACCACTCAAGGTCCCCCCTCTGGTTTTAACTCACCACTTAGACTGGTTCCACTTACACAGAGTTCCAACAGCCTCACGAATGAGCAGGCTCAGTATGAGTCCTACACCAGGTTATATAGGCCTCAAGCACCTGTGAGCAATTAACCACTCCCCTTAATTGGTAGTCTGAAGGAACCAAAGAAAAAAAAAGCTATTTAAAAAGTAACAGAAAAAGGTGATAGAAAAGCTAAAAGGAAAAGCCCCAAAAATGCAACCCAGCAATCAAAAAGGAAGACTTTCCCTAACCACTCAAGGTCCCCCCTCTGGTTTTAACTCACCACTTAGACTGGTTCCACTTACACAGAGTTCCAACAGCCTCACGAATGAGCAGGCTCAGTATGAGTCCTACACCAGGTTATATAGGCCTCAAGCACCTGTGAGCAATTAACCACTCCCCTTAATTGGTAGTCTGAAGGAACCAAAGAAGAAAAAAAGCTATTTAAAAAGTGACAGAAAAAGGTGATAGAAAAGCTAAAAGGAAAAGCCCCAAAAATACAACCCAGCAATCAAAAAGCAAGACTTTTTCAATCTCCACTCAAGGTCCCCCCTCTGGTTTTAACTCACCACATAGACTGGTTCCACTTACACAGAGTTCCAACAGCCTCACGAATGAGCAGGCTCAGTATGAGTCCTACACCAGGTTATATAGGCCTCAAGCACCTGTGAGCAATTAACCACTCCCCTTAATTGGTAGTCTGAAGGAACCAAAGAAAAAAAATAAAAAATAAAAAAAAGCTATTTAAAAAGTGACAGAAAAAGGTGATAGAAAAGCTAAAAGTAAAAGCCCCAAAAATGCAACCCAGCAATCAAAAAGCAGGACTTTTTCCCCTCTCCACTCAAGGTCCCCCTCTGGTTTTAACTCACCACTTAGACTGGTTCCACTTACACAGAGTTCCAACAGCCTCACGAATGAGCAGGCTCAGTATGAGTCCTACACCAGGTTATATAGGCCTCAAGCACCTGTGAGCAATTAACCACTCCCCTTAATTGGTAGTCTGAAGGAACCAAAGAAAAAGAAAAAGCTATTTAAAAAGTTACAGAAAAAGGTGATAGAAAAGCTAAAAGGAAAAGCCCCAAAAATGAAACCCAGCAATCAAAAAGGAAGACTTTCCCTAACCACTCAAGGTCCCCCCTCTGGTTTTAACTCACCACTTAGACTGGTTCCACTTACACAGAGTTCCAACAGCCTCACGAATGAGCAGGCTCAGTATGAGTCCTACACCAGGTTATATAGGCCTCAAGCACCTGTGAGCAATTAACCACTCCCCTTAATTGGTAGTCTGAAGGAACCAAAGAAAAAAAAGCTATTTAAAAAGTGACAGAAAAAGGTGATAGAAAAGCTAAAAGGAAAAGCCCCAAAAATGCAACCCAGCAATCAAAAAGCAAGACTTTTTCCCTCTCCACTCAAGGTCCCCCCTCTGGTTTTAACTCACCACTTAGACTGGTTCCACTTACACAGAGTTCCAACAGCCTCACGAATGAGCAGGCTCAGTATGAGTCCTACACCAGGTTATATAGGCCTCAAGCACCTGTGAGCAATTAACCACTCCCCTTAATTGGTAGGCTGAAGGAACCAAAGAAAAAGAAAAAGCTATTTAAAAAGTTACAGAAAAAGGTGATAGAAAAGCTAAAAGGAAAAGCCCCAAAAATGCAACCCAGCAATCAAAAAGGAAGACTTTCCCTAACCACTCAAGGTCCCCCCTCTGGTTTTAACTCACCACTTAGACTGGTTCCACTTACACAGAGTTCCAACAGCCTCACGAATGAGCAGGCTCAGTATGAGTCCTACACCAGGTTATATAGGCCTCAAGCACCTGTGAGCAATTAACCACTCCCCTTAATTGGTAGTCTGAAGGAACCAAAGAAAGAAAAGCTATTTAAAAAGTGACAGAAAAAGGTGATAGAAAAGCTAAAAGGAAAAGCCCCAAAAATGCAACCCAGCAATCAAAAAGGAAGACTTTCCCTAACCACTCAAGGTCCCCCCTCTGGTTTTAACTCACCACTTAGACTGGTTCCACTTACACAGAGTTCCAACAGCCTCACGAATGAGCAGGCTCAGTATGAGTCCTACACCAGGTTATATAGGCCTCAAGCACCTGTGAGCAATTAACCACTCCCCTTAATTGGTAGTCTGAAGGAACCAAAGAAAGAAAAGCTATTTAAAAAGTGACAGAAAAAGGTGATAGAAAAGCTAAAAGGAAAAGCCCCAAAAATGCAACCCAGCAATCAAAAAGCAAGACTTTTTCCCTCTCCACTCAAGGTCCCCCCTCTGGTTTTAACTCACCACTTAGACTGGTTCCACTTACACAGAGTTCCAACAGCCTCACGAATGAGCAGGCTCAGTATGAGTCCTACACCAGGTTATATAGGCCTCAAGCACCTGTGAGCAATTAACCACTCCCCTTAATTGGTAGTCTGAAGAAACCAAAGGAAAAAAAAAAGCTATTTAAAAAGTGAGAGAAAAAGGTGATAGAAAAGCTAAAAGGAAAAGCCCCAAAAATGCAATCCAGCAATCAAAAAGCAAGACTTTCCCTCTCCACCCAAGGTCCCCCCTCTGGTTTTAACTCACCACTTAGACTGGTTCCACTTACACAGAGTTCCAACAGCCTCACAAATGAGCAGGCTCAGTATGAGTCCTACACCAGGTTATATAGGCCTCAAGCACCTGTGAGCAATTAACCACTCTCCTTAACTGGTAGTCTGAAGGAACCAAAGAAAAAAAAAAAAAAAGCTATTTAAAAAGTGACAGAAAAAGGGGATAGAAAATCTAAAAGGAAAAGCCCCAAAAATGCAACCCAGCAATCAAAAAGCAAGACTTTTTCCCTCTCCACGCAAGGTCCCCCTCTGGTTTTAACTCACCACTTAGACTGGTTCCACTTACACAGAGTTCCAACAGCCTCACGAATGAGCAGGCTCAGTATGAGTCCTACACCAGGTTATATAGGCCTCAAGCACCTGTGAGCAATTAACCACTCCCCTTAATTGGTAGTCTGAAGGAACCAAAGAAAAAAAAAGCTATTTAAAAAGTAACAGAAAAAGGTGATAGAAAAGCTAAAAGGAAAAGCCCCAAAAATGCAACCCAGCAATCAAAAAGGAAGACTTTCCCTAACCACTCAAGGTCCCCCCTCTGGTTTTAACTCACCACTTAGACTGGTTCCACTTACACAGAGTTCCAACAGCCTCACGAATGAGCAGGCTCAGTATGAGTCCTACACCAGGTTATATAGGCCTCAAGCACCTGTGAGCAATTAACCACTCCCCTTAATTGGTAGTCTGAAGGAACCAAAGAAAAAAAAAGCTATTTAAAAAGTAACAGAAAAAGGTGATAGAAAAGCTAAAAGGAAAAGCCCCAAAAATGCAACCCAGCAATCAAAAAGGAAGACTTTCCCTAACCACTCAAGGTCCCCCCTCTGGTTTTAACTCACCACTTAGACTGGTTCCACTTACACAGAGTTCCAACAGCCTCACGAATGAGCAGGCTCAGTATGAGTCCTACACCAGGTTATATAGGCCTCAAGCACCTGTGAGCAATTAACCACTCCCCTTAATTGGTAGTCTGAAGGAACCAAAGAAGAAAAAAAGCTATTTAAAAAGTGACAGAAAAAGGTGATAGAAAAGCTAAAAGGAAAAGCCCCAAAAATACAACCCAGCAATCAAAAAGCAAGACTTTTTCAATCTCCACTCAAGGTCCCCCCTCTGGTTTTAACTCACCACATAGACTGGTTCCACTTACACAGAGTTCCAACAGCCTCACGAATGAGCAGGCTCAGTATGAGTCCTACACCAGGTTATATAGGCCTCAAGCACCTGTGAGCAATTAACCACTCCCCTTAATTGGTAGTCTGAAGGAACCAAAGAAAAAAAATAAAAAATAAAAAAAAGCTATTTAAAAAGTGACAGAAAAAGGTGATAGAAAAGCTAAAAGTAAAAGCCCCAAAAATGCAACCCAGCAATCAAAAAGCAGGACTTTTTCCCCTCTCCACTCAAGGTCCCCCTCTGGTTTTAACTCACCACTTAGACTGGTTCCACTTACACAGAGTTCCAACAGCCTCACGAATGAGCAGGCTCAGTATGAGTCCTACACCAGGTTATATAGGCCTCAAGCACCTGTGAGCAATTAACCACTCCCCTTAATTGGTAGTCTGAAGGAACCAAAGAAAAAGAAAAAGCTATTTAAAAAGTTACAGAAAAAGGTGATAGAAAAGCTAAAAGGAAAAGCCCCAAAAATGAAACCCAGCAATCAAAAAGGAAGACTTTCCCTAACCACTCAAGGTCCCCCCTCTGGTTTTAACTCACCACTTAGACTGGTTCCACTTACACAGAGTTCCAACAGCCTCACGAATGAGCAGGCTCAGTATGAGTCCTACACCAGGTTATATAGGCCTCAAGCACCTGTGAGCAATTAACCACTCCCCTTAATTGGTAGTCTGAAGGAACCAAAGAAAAAAAAGCTATTTAAAAAGTGACAGAAAAAGGTGATAGAAAAGCTAAAAGGAAAAGCCCCAAAAATGCAACCCAGCAATCAAAAAGCAAGACTTTTTCCCTCTCCACTCAAGGTCCCCCCTCTGGTTTTAACTCACCACTTAGACTGGTTCCACTTACACAGAGTTCCAACAGCCTCACGAATGAGCAGGCTCAGTATGAGTCCTACACCAGGTTATATAGGCCTCAAGCACCTGTGAGCAATTAACCACTCCCCTTAATTGGTAGGCTGAAGGAACCAAAGAAAAAGAAAAAGCTATTTAAAAAGTTACAGAAAAAGGTGATAGAAAAGCTAAAAGGAAAAGCCCCAAAAATGCAACCCAGCAATCAAAAAGGAAGACTTTCCCTAACCACTCAAGGTCCCCCCTCTGGTTTTAACTCACCACTTAGACTGGTTCCACTTACACAGAGTTCCAACAGCCTCACGAATGAGCAGGCTCAGTATGAGTCCTACACCAGGTTATATAGGCCTCAAGCACCTGTGAGCAATTAACCACTCCCCTTAATTGGTAGTCTGAAGGAACCAAAGAAAGAAAAGCTATTTAAAAAGTGACAGAAAAAGGTGATAGAAAAGCTAAAAGGAAAAGCCCCAAAAATGCAACCCAGCAATCAAAAAGCAAGACTTTTTCCCTCTCCACTCAAGGTCCCCCCTCTGGTTTTAACTCACCACTTAGACTGGTTCCACTTACACAGAGTTCCAACAGCCTCACGAATGAGCAGGCTCAGTATGAGTCCTACACCAGGTTATATAGGCCTCAAGCACCTGTGAGCAATTAACCACTCCCCTTAATTGGTAGTCTGAAGGAACCAAAGAAAAAGAAAAAGCTATTTAAAAAGTTACAGAAAAAGGTGATAGAAAAGCTAAAAGGAAAAGCCCCAAAAATGCAACCCAGCAATCAAAAAGGAAGACTTTCCCTAACCACTCAAGGTCCCCCCTCTGGTTTTAACTCACCACTTAGACTGGTTCCACTTACACAGAGTTCCAACAGCCTCACGAATGAGCAGGCTCAGTATGAGTCCTACACCAGGTTATATAGGCCTCAAGCACCTGTGAGCAATTAACCACTCCCCTTAATTGGTAGTCTGAAGAAACCAAAGGAAAAAAAAAAGCTATTTAAAAAGTGAGAGAAAAAGGTGATAGAAAAGCTAAAAGGAAAAGCCCCAAAAATGCAATCCAGCAATCAAAAAGCAAGACTTTCCCTCTCCACCCAAGGTCCCCCCTCTGGTTTTAACTCACCACTTAGACTGGTTCCACTTACACAGAGTTCCAACAGCCTCACAAATGAGCAGGCTCAGTATGAGTCCTACACCAGGTTATATAGGCCTCAAGCACCTGTGAGCAATTAACCACTCCCCTTAATTGGTAGTCTGAAGGAACCAAAGAAAGAAAAGCTATTTAAAAAGTGACAGAAAAAGGTGATAGAAAAGCTAAAAGGAAAAGCCCCAAAAATGCAACCCAGCAATCAAAAAGCAAGACTTTTTCCCTCTCCACTCAAGGTCCCCCCTCTGGTTTTAACTCACCACTTAGACTGGTTCCACTTACACAGAGTTCCAACAGCCTCACGAATGAGCAGGCTCAGTATGAGTCCTACACCAGGTTATATAGGCCTCAAGCACCTGTGAGCAATTAACCACTCCCCTTAATTGGTAGTCTGAAGGAACCAAAGAAAAAGAAAAAGCTATTTAAAAAGTTACAGAAAAAGGTGATAGAAAAGCTAAAAGGAAAAGCCCCAAAAATGCAACCCAGCAATCAAAAAGGAAGACTTTCCCTAACCACTCAAGGTCCCCCCTCTGGTTTTAACTCACCACTTAGACTGGTTCCACTTACACAGAGTTCCAACAGCCTCACGAATGAGCAGGCTCAGTATGAGTCCTACACCAGGTTATATAGGCCTCAAGCACCTGTGAGCAATTAACCACTCCCCTTAATTGGTAGTCTGAAGAAACCAAAGGAAAAAAAAAAGCTATTTAAAAAGTGAGAGAAAAAGGTGATAGAAAAGCTAAAAGGAAAAGCCCCAAAAATGCAATCCAGCAATCAAAAAGCAAGACTTTCCCTCTCCACCCAAGGTCCCCCCTCTGGTTTTAACTCACCACTTAGACTGGTTCCACTTACACAGAGTTCCAACAGCCTCACAAATGAGCAGGCTCAGTATGAGTCCTACACCAGGTTATATAGGCCTCAAGCACCTGTGAGCAATTAACCACTCCCCTTAATTGGTAGTCTGAAGGAACCAAAGAAAGAAAAGCTATTTAAAAAGTGACAGAAAAAGGTGATAGAAAAGCTAAAAGGAAAAGCCCCAAAAATGCAACCCAGCAATCAAAAAGCAAGACTTTTTCCCTCTCCACTCAAGGTCCCCCCTCTGGTTTTAACTCACCACTTAGACTGGTTCCACTTACACAGAGTTCCAACAGCCTCACGAATGAGCAGGCTCAGTATGAGTCCTACACCAGGTTATATAGGCCTCAAGCACCTGTGAGCAATTAACCACTCCCCTTAATTGGTAGTCTGAAGGAACCAAAGAAAAAGAAAAAGCTATTTAAAAAGTTACAGAAAAAGGTGATAGAAAAGCTAAAAGGAAAAGCCCCAAAAATGCAACCCAGCAATCAAAAAGGAAGACTTTCCCTAACCACTCAAGGTCCCCCCTCTGGTTTTAACTCACCACTTAGACTGGTTCCACTTACACAGAGTTCCAACAGCCTCACGAATGAGCAGGCTCAGTATGAGTCCTACACCAGGTTATATAGGCCTCAAGCACCTGTGAGCAATTAACCACTCCCCTTAATTGGTAGTCTGAAGAAACCAAAGGAAAAAAAAAAGCTATTTAAAAAGTGAGAGAAAAAGGTGATAGAAAAGCTAAAAGGAAAAGCCCCAAAAATGCAATCCAGCAATCAAAAAGCAAGACTTTCCCTCTCCACCCAAGGTCCCCCCTCTGGTTTTAACTCACCACTTAGACTGGTTCCACTTACACAGAGTTCCAACAGCCTCACAAATGAGCAGGCTCAGTATGAGTCCTACACCAGGTTATATAGGCCTCAAGCACCTGTGAGCAATTAACCACTCTCCTTAACTGGTAGTCTGAAGGAACCAAAGAAAAAAAAAAAAAAAGCTATTTAAAAAGTGACAGAAAAAGGGGATAGAAAATCTAAAAGGAAAAGCCCCAAAAATGCAACCCAGCAATCAAAAAGCAAGACTTTTTCCCTCTCCACGCAAGGTCCCCCTCTGGTTTTAACTCACCACTTAGACTGGTTCCACTTACACAGAGTTCCAACAGCCTCACGAATGAGCAGGCTCAGTATGAGTCCTACACCAGATTATATAGGCCTCAAGCATCTGTGAGCAATTAACCACTCCCCTAATTGGTAGTCTGAAGAAACCAAAGGAAAAAAAAAAGCTATTTAAAAAGTGACAGAAAAAGGTGATAGAAAAGCTAAAAGGAAAAGCCCCAAAAATGCAATCCAGCAATCAAAAAGCAAGACTTTTTCCCTCTCCACCCAAGGTCCCCCCTCTGGTTTTAACTCACCACTTAGACTGGTTCCACTTACACAGAGTTCCAACAGCCTCACAAATGAGCAGGCTCAGTATGAGTCCTACACCAGGTTATATAGGCCTCAAGCACCTGTGATCAATTAACCACTCCCTTCAATTGGTAGTCTGAAGGAACCAAAGAAAAAAAAGCTATTTAAAAAGTGACAGAAAAAGGTGATAGAAAAGCTAAAAGGAAAAGCCCCAAAAATGCAACCCAGCAATAAAAAAGCAAGACTTTTTCCCTCTTCACTCAAGGTCCCCCCTCTCGTTTTAAGTCACCACTTAGACTGGTTCCACTTACACAGAGTTCCAACAGCCTCACGAATGAGCAGACCTACATGCTCTCGCAGACCTACGTGCACAATGTTAAAAAACAGGTTTCCTCTTCTTTTTGTTTTTTTTCTTTGAACCTATAGATGGGGCTGCTAGCAATCCCTTCCCATTATTATCAATGGCAACTCTTTGCAAAGACAAAAAATTGTTTGTTGCAAGCTTAGGCTTTACCCAGCAACGTTTTTCCAGTGGTCTAAAATGATACACACTACAAAAGAATTTGGAATTTATTTTCCACCTGAGCAGTAGCTAAATGCTAATTCATGCCAAAGAATTTTAACCAGACAAACATGTACTACACATCCAACCCACTCATCAATTTAAATTTCTGAAGGCATAACTGAACTACTTCAAAGGTCTTTTTTGTCTGGAGTCTCATTTTAAACAGAGTGATTAGTTTTTCCCACCTCCAGACATCAAAAGTACCTTCCAAAGGAATGCACCATGCTGTACCCTCAGACTATATATGCCAATCTTTAAGGGGTCTCATGTCCAGAGCCCCAAACCCAGACCTTATGTGCTGTCCAGCTGTCTACTGCTGGGCCTATTTCTTTCCTCCCACGCATGGACGACACATTACCCACGATGACTTAAACAGCTTATGCCTTGTCACTGCGTCCAGGGTACCCTTGCACTAACTTTCAGAGCAACCGGCTTTCAGACTATTTTACACGACCTTCCGAAATGCTTGAATCTACTCCTCACACTTATATGCTAATACAATGGTGTATCGGACTCCCGACTATTTTACACAACCTTACCGGTCTCACGTTATACAGCCCGGTAAACGTGTTTGCCAATTAACTACAAAGCACAATGAAATCCCTAGCTATTCAAAATTAAAAATGTGGCTTCTTTCTATCTGTATCTAGATGTTACAACAACAATGGGGATGTCTCCTGCCATTTATTCCCAGAATGTTGACGGTCTCTACCCAAAACTGAATTAAAATATAAAACTCCGCTAAACAACTAAAATTAAACGTAAAAGCCAAAATGTTTCTACTCGAAACAGAATTCAGTACAAAAACAGACTATTTTCTTTCGAGACTGAAATATTGCACAAAAACAATGCCAAAAAATGAAATTCCTGCAAAAAGATTAATTCATTTCACTAAATGCTGAAATTCAACCCAAAAGCAGAATAATTCCACCCAGAACTGGAATTCAGCAGAAACAAAATGGTGGTACTAACAATGCTGGGCCTCAGAATGCCCTGGGTTTTTTTTTTGCAGCTTAAAAAATGCGTGACACTGATAAAAGCAGCTTTAAAAACACACCGTATGCATGAGGCCTCTAAAAGTATGAAGAAGAATGTACAGAATGTCATCTGTTGCAGTTTTAATTAGGTACATAGTTACATAGTATAGTAGAATATTAGTGCTAACCCAAACATTATTATAATGACAAACTGGTGCTGCAGCTAAAAATAGCCTGAATATTCAGCTAGTAGATATGTGTAAAGAATAAAGTGCGCAGCCAAATGAAATAGCTCCTTTAATGCAAAAAGGTTATTTTGACACAAAGTGATAAAGACCATATGATTAGGCAAAATAATAACAATGGTGATAAAGTCCATAAAGTGCTTCAGTAAGTGCAAATATGTGAAAGGACACTCCAAGGATAACTCTGTTCTTTTCATGTAAACAATCAGAGCCGCTTACCAGAGTTGCTGGATCTCAAATTATAGAGATCAAAAAGGCTCACAAAGGGATCACTCATCCAAGGAATACACCTCCACGAGTTCATCCAGTAAAGGGATCCTCTCTCCTGCAGCTTATCCAATGGTATGATATTCCTCACAGCAATGGCAACAACCTTCTCCAGGTGATCTCCAACAGTGGAATATATCATAAGGTAAAAAGAAGAGGCTTTATGGTGCAGTACTCCACTTAAAAATGGGATGTACTAAACTGCATATTGGGATGATGGGATGATTGGATTATTTGCTGCAATACTGAGAACTCTCACTAGATGTCAGTGTACTTTATACACATATATATGGTAATGACTCTGTTGTTTCTCAACATATGTTATTCTGCTGAACCACATTCAAAAAGATGTATTTAATATTCAAGCTTATGGTTTTAGCCATAGGCAGGGAGAACAATACAGTAAGTACATGGTGACATTCAATATGATTGTTCTGATTGAAGCTGGGGCCTAACTAGATTTTATACCCTATACAAAGGTGGGGGCTACCTTGTAAGTCTCTTTGAAGTCCTGATTAACTTGTTGGTCAATTAACATATACACGTCACTTCCCAAGTTCTGTGGGAAAGCCAGGGGTAGACCTTTTAACAGCTGAAGGTGTGAATGGCATTTGATAACAACCAAAACAGCTGTTAACTCATACATCCTGTAACTAAACATTTGTAAAATATCTCTGCTTATTCAGAATACATGTTTTTAGAATCATAACTAAATGTTTGATAAATAAATAGCTATTCCATTTACCCTATCAATCCCATCTCTTGGTCAAATTAAAAAATGACCACATAACTAACAAAACACAACATAACAGCACTATAACAAACAATTCATACACTGGTTGTGGACAGTTAGGTGCTTGACTATTCAGTGTAGAAATTCTTTTGGTGACAGTTAAAGCTGTGTGGGGCCTAACTAGATGTGAATATTACAGGCAATGATATTGAGAAAATGGAATAAACTAGGTCTCATAACACATGCACAACAATAAAGAACGGCAGATAAAATTACAATTCCTATAAATTGCTTCTAAATTCCAACATCTCCCTCCAACTGCCTAATCTTAGTTTAAATCTTTATTTTTCTAGTTCATATTCCTCCTAATTTATGCACCCAATTTACTTCTGCAGAAAAATCTCATTTTGCTTTTGTCAAGGCTAAACAAAAATAAAAATACAAAAATGTCTAAAAACAAAAATTACACGTTGGTCCAACAATGTATGAACACCAAGTCTTTAGTTGATTGCTCCGCTGTAACTTTGACAGCTCGTCCTCCATAAGACTCCATTGCAATACCTTAAGAAGGCATACAGTTTTCATACATAATCTTTTTTTCTTCAGGACTATCGCAGTCCACATGACAAGAAACTTCCAGTAGGTGTGCAGATCTTTTTGCAATTGTAGCAAACTGAGCTGTGATTTTTTTAGACAGCTGACATGATAAGTATCAAAGTTCTTCAGACATCTAAAAAGCTTTTGAAAGCACGCTTTTCCATCAATGCTGTTTGTTAGACATGTGCACACTGAAATATTTCGTTTCGGAATTTCGTTTTCGTCTGAAAAATACATTTATTTAGTTACTCCCGAAATTGTTTTTTATTTATTTCGTTTTTCGTTAAAAATTGCATTAGTCAGAAAATCCAAATTAAGGTCGAATCTGTCATTGAAGGCTTATGGTGTCTGTCGAATGTTCAAAGAAGATTTGACGGAGCAGCTAAACTGTACAACGCCGTATAGTTTACCTGCTCCGTCGAATCTTCTTAGAACTTTCAACAGACACCACAAGCCAAAGTACGTGTGTACTTAGTTCTAGCTATTTTACTGCTCCTCCTCTTTGGTTACAATCAGCCAATAACATTCATCATCATCATTATTTTTATTTATCTTTTCTCCCCTACGTCGAATCTTTCCTCCCCTACGTCGAATCTTTTCTCTCCTACGTCGAATCTTTTCTCTCCTACGTCAAATCTTTTCTCTCTTACGTCGAATCTTTTCTCTCCTACGTCGAATCTTTCCTCCCCTACGTCAAATCTTTTCTCTCTATGTAGAATAATCTTGGACTAATAGAGCTAAAGTTAGGCACATTTGACCACAGGTTTGATGGACACAGATTGTTATTGTCATCATCATGTCGAATCTATCTATATCGAACTGTTGTAGCAACGAAAACGAAAATAAAGCATTTGTTTATGTCGGATCTTTCGTTTTTCGGACTCTGCACTTTCGTTATCGTTTGTTAAAATGATAACAAAAATACCTGAAATTCGGACGAAAATGCATTTGGACGAAAACGAATGCACATGTCTACTGTTTGTGGCTGATGTCATAAAGCCAAGGAATGAGGGAGGATATTTGTGAGGATGGCGTCACTCAGATTGTTAGTCCAACATTTGATCATTAACAAAAATGCCCATAAATCCGTTTGAGTTTTTTTACCTCTGAAGTAAATCTATGTTCTAGCAATAAGACCTAGAAGAAAAGAAAAATGTCTTAATACAAGGAGAAACCATTCTCATTTAGTATAAAATGTTATTCAACTGTCATTTAAACTAAACTGTCTAGACTATATAAACATTTATCATGAACAATAGGCTTCTCAGAAGGGGGGGCTATCACGTATGGCCTGGACCATTGATCCTACAGGAACATAGACAAGGATTTACAAGAATGACAGGAGTATAGTGCAGTACTGGGGTTCAGGGTTCACAGGAGATACAGTTGACGTGTACAAGGATTCTAAGGCAGCAAGGATACCTAATGGTACTATCTGGGGAGAACGCAGCATGTCCGCACATGCAACAATGGTGAGGTCCCTTGAAAGGACCGAGGCGCAGAGTCTAAGGAACTGCCTTGTCTTCTCCAGAGCTCTTGATGGTAGAGATGGTTTTGTGCTGCAGACAGATCCCCGGTTGCGGCCCTCTTACTCACCCAAGCAGGCAGATACCTAGAACTAAGCGTCAATGGACAAATGAGAATCACTTGCAGCGCTGAGGTGCTGGGATCACTAAACAGTAGGGAGTAAAATTCAAGCTAACAGGTGTATGCCTGGACACACACAGACATTGGGGACAGATACACAAAGACACATAAACAGCTAGAAATGAGTAGCCATGCAAACAGTCACACAGGAATCTATAAGAGTAGTGAAGTTGCATGGTGTCACAGAACAGGAAACTAGTTTACAAAATATACTTGGAGACACAAAGACAGACTTGCTTGGGACATTATTATTCAAAGCCTAGGGCAATCTCCTTCAGTTTGAAAAGGCATTACTGGCTGGGCATGTAGCTAATTCAATTAACAACAGGAGGTTTAATCTAGTCTTAAAAACAAATTTTGTGGGACAAGATACAACCGCAGACCTTATATGTTAAAGCATTGGAACTAAATGCCAATACCAATACAATAATAATACCAGCATACCTGCTGATCTTTGGGAATAGAGGAGACAGATCTGTGAAAAAGCTGATGATCTGTGACAGGTCTAATTTAAAATCTTAATAATACCCAAGTAATTCCTAATACTCCATGTAGTAACACTGACATACATGTAGTAATACATTCATTACTTTTTTTTTTTCATAGGTGTTTAAACTAGAGCAGCAATGATTCAATTCAATGTTAATAACTTTTTCCTCTTAAAATAATACACCAAAACTATATAAGGCTCAGTTCCCACTACTGCGACTTAAAGTTGCAGCGACTTTAAAAAGGTTCTTGCACTACCTTGATGAGACATCCAATGCAACTCTCATCTAGAGACTGTGAAGATGGATCAAAGTCACACTCCAGAGTCTCTGAATCACATGACTTTGGTAGTCATTATAGTGGAAACGTAGTCTAAGACAAGAAACGCTTAATTATCTAGGGCAGGGGTGTAAAACTCAACTTCATCATGGGCCGCATCAGCATTATGATTGTCCTCAAAAGGGCTGGTTGTATCTGTAAGATTAGATGTCCAGCGCATCCCCACCCCTTACATTAGATGTCAAGAGCCACCCCACCATCAGAAGTTGAGTCCCCTACTCTCCCTTACATCACAATGCACCCCCTTTCCTTATGCTGCTGCTAGGAAGAAGCTGGATGCATTGCTTGAAAGCAGAAAGTAAAGGTCTGGAGGAGGACCAGAGGAGGGCTGGAGCTCTCCTGCAGCTGCAGGGGAGGTGCGAGGGCCACATGAAATAGCCTGGAGGGCTGAATTCGGCAACAGGCCTTGTGTTTGACACCTGTGATCTAGGGCATTGAAACTCGTTAAATTTCAAAGCTCATACATGTCAGATCATAACACAACATAAAATTTAGCACCTAATATTGTAAATAGGAACAAGAAACTGGGCAGTACAGACTCAGATGACTGCATCAATGTTTAGCTAGTGGGGGGAGTGAAACCCATAAATGTTCACATATGAAAATAGAAACACTTTAGAACAATACTTCCATTGGTGAATTGTCTTTGAAGGCTGTGGTCTCCTTCTGTTTGGAAAACCTTAAATCAACTCAGGGCATAGAACTAATCTGAGGAATAAGCATCAAAATTTTAGTAACAACACATTATATTTTCCTCCTAAAAACAAACCAAAGGTTAGAGATATTTAGCATATAGTAAGCATTTTGACCATTTTCTTTCTTATGTTTTACCAGTGCAATTTTTCTAATAACAAAAAATTGTATGACGTCAAACTAAATGTTACCACGTGGATTTTATGTATGGTATATACCATTACTATAAAAACTATTATTCACCATGGTTAAAAATGAGCAGCTCAAAAAAACTAATTTTTTATAAGTTCCCCTTTGTCTTGCAAGACAGTTATACTTCACCATACTGAGCACATTTGGAAAACTTCTTCAAAAACAGTCTCTTCTATGGAAACAAAGATTACCGTTAATACACACACACATATAAATATACATTATCAGGAGGTATTTTACTTTCTTTTTTTTTTTTTCGTTTACAGTTCACTCAGATCACTCAATTTGCATGACAATACAGCTGTTCACACACAAGCCATGCAATTTAACCTGTGTCAAAGAAAAAGGGGGGGGGGGGGGGCTCGTTGCTCCTTTAAACTATAAAACACCATTCCTTATTTTTAAACTTTAATCATTAGTGAAAAAAGGTTTTTTTTTTTTACGTCACTAATCTTTTAACATTTCACTTTAATTATTTTTAACAATTTTATTAAATGTATTGGGTGTGGCTCCAATGACCACATGATTAGCCACCCCAGCAAGTAATTAAATTAACGATTTTCAGCTCACAGTTTTTAGATTAACTTTTCTTTTAGAATAAGCAAATATAATATTTTATGTTTTCTTTTTCATATTAAATTGACCACAGTGCAAAATGACTACATATTGCACACGGTTTAACAATTTTAAGTCAATTTTTTTTATACCCAAATTATATAGATCAAATTATTCTTTTAAGTCAGAAATACAATTTTTAGTCTTTTTAAAGGCCACACTTTACAGACAAAATATTTTTCTTGCTTCTAAAAGTTGCAATGACCAACATTCCTCTGAATTGTTACCTGTAATTGTCCATGTGGCAATGTCCTATCACTTTAAAACATACATAAACACAAAACAAATCATCATGCCACCCATATTCATACTGTGTTACTATTATTTCACATTCATCAGTCACTACCCTCAGTCACTACATTGGTGGTAGGTAGGGATGAGCCGAACACCCCCCTGTTCGGTTCGCACCAGAACATGCGAACAGGAAAAAAGTTCGCTCGAACACGCGAACACCGTTAAAGTCTATGGGACACGAACATGAATAATCAAAAGTGCTAATTTTAAAGGCTTATATGCAAGTTATTGTCATAAAAAGTGTTTGGGGACCCGGGTCCTGCCCCAGGGGACATGGATCAATGCAAAAAAAAGTTTTAAAAACGGCCGTTTTTTCAGGAGCAGTGATTTTAATAATGCTTAAAGTCAAACAATAAAAGTGTAATATCCCTTTAAATTTCGTACCTGGGGGGTGTCTATAGTATGCCTGTAAAGGGGCGCATGTTTCCCGTGTTTAGAACAGCCTGACAGCAAAATGACATTTGGAAGGAAAAAACTCATTTAAAACTACCCGTGGCTATTGCATTGCCGTCAATACACATAGAAGTTCATTGATAAAAACGGCATGGGAATTCCCCACAGGGAAACCCCGAACCAAAATTAAAAAAAAAAAAATGAAGTGGGAGTCCCCCTAAATTCCATACCAGGCCCTTCAGGTCTGGTATGGATATTAAGGGGAACCCCGGCCAAAATTAAAAAAAAAAAATGACGTGGGGTTCCCCCTAAATTCCATACCAGACCCTTCAGGTCTGGTATGGATTTTAAGGGGAACCCCGCGCCAAAAAAAAAAAAAAAACGGCGTGGGGTTCCCCCAAAAATCCATACCAGACCCTTATCCGAGCACGCAACCTGGCAGGCCGCAGGAAAAGAGGGGGGGACGAGAGTGCGCCCCCCCCCCTCCTGAACCGTACCAGGCCACATGCCCTCAACATTGGGAGGGTGCTTTGGGGTAGCCCCCCAAAACACCTTGTCCCCATGTTGATGAGGACAAGGGCCTCATCCCCACAACCGTGGGGGTCTGCGGGCGGGGGGCTTATCGGAATCTGGAAGCCCCCTTTAACAAGGGGACCCCCAGATCCCGGCCCCCCCCCTGTGTGAAATGGTAAGGGGGTACTTACCCCTACCATTTCACTAAAAAAGTGTCAAAATAGTTAAAAATGACAAGAGACAGTTTTTGACAATTCCTTTATTTAAATGCTTCTTCTTTCTTCCTTCATCTTCTTCTTCTTCTGGTTCTTCTGGCTCTTCTGGTTCTTCCTCCGGCGTTCTCGTCCAGCATCTCCTCCGCGGCGTCTTCTATCTTCTTCTCCTCGGGCTGCTCCGCACCCATGGCATTGGGGGGGAGGCTCCCGCTCTTCTCTTCATCTTCTTCTTCATCCTCTTCTCTTCTTCCTTCTTCTCTTCTTCTCTGTTTCTCTTCTTAATTTTCTTCTCCGGGCCGCTCCGCATCCATGCATGGAGGGAGGCTCCCGCTGTGTGACGGCGTCTCCTCATCTGACGGTTCTTAAATAACGGGGGGTGGGGCCACCCGGTGACCCCGCCCCCTCTGACGCACGGGACATGACGGGACTTCCCTGTGGCATTCCCCGTGACGTCACAGGGAAGTCCCGTCAAGTCACCGTGCGTCAGAGGGGGGCGGAGTCACCGGGTGGCCCCGCCCCCCGTTATTTAAGAACCGTCAGATGAGGAGACGCCGTCACACAGCGGGAGCCTCCCTCCATGCATGGATGCGGAGCGGCCCGGAGAAGAAAATTAAGAAGAGAAACAGAGAAGAAGAGAAGAAGGAAGAAGAGAAGAGGATGAAGAAGAAGATGAAGAGAAGAGCGGGAGCCTCCCCCCCAATGCCATGGGTGCGGAGCGGCCCGAGGAGAAGAAGATAGAAGACGCCGCGGAGGAGATGCTGGACGAGAACGCCGGAGGAAGAACCAGAAGAGCCAGAAGAACCAGAAGAAGAAGAAGATGAAGGAAGAAAGAAGAAGCATTTAAATAAAGGAATTGTCAAAAACTGTCTCTTGTCATTTTTAACTATTTTGACACTTTTTTAGTGAAATGGTAGGGGTAAGTACCCCCTTACCATTTCACACAGGGGGGGGCCGGGATCTGGGGGTCCCCTTGTTAAAGGGGGCTTCCAGATTCCGATAAGCCCCCCGCCCGCAGACCCCCACAACCACCGGCCACGGTTGTGGGGATGAGGCCCTTGTCCTCATCAACATGGGGACAAGGTGTTTTGGGGGGCTACCCCAAAGCACCCTCCCAATGTTGAGGGCATGTGGCCTGGTACGGTTCAGGAGGGGGGGGGCGCACTCTCGTCCCCCCTCTTTTCCTGCGGCCTGCCAGGTTGCGTGCTCGGATAAGGGTCTGGTATGGATTTTTGGGGGAACCCCACGCCGTTTTTTTTTTTTTTTTGGCGCGGGGTTCCCCTTAAAATCCATACCAGACCTGAAGGGTCTGGTATGGAATTTAGGGGGAACCCCACGTAATTTTTTTTTTTTAATTTTGGCCGGGGTTCCCCTTAATATCCATACCAGACCTGAAGGGCCTGGTATGGAATTTAGGGGGACTCCCACTTCATTTTTTTTTTTTTTTAATTTTGGTTCGGGGTTTCCCTGTGGGGAATTCCCATGCCGTTTTTATCAATGAACTTCTATGTGTATTGACGGCAATGCAATAGCCGCGGGTAGTTTTAAATGAGTTTTTTCCTTCCAAATGTCATTTTGCTGTCAGGCTGTTCTAAACACGGGAAACATGCGCCCCTTTACAGGCATACTATAGACACCCCCCAGGTACGAAATTTAAAGGGATATTACACTTTTATTGTTTGATTTTAAGCATTATTAAAATCACTGCTCCTGAAAAAACGGCCGTTTTTAAAACTTTTTTTTGCATTGATCCATGTCCCCTGGGGCAGGACCCAGGTCCCCAAACACTTTTTATGACAATAACTTGCATATTAGCCTTTAAAATTAGCACTTTTGATTTCTCCCATAGAATTTTAAAGGGTGTTCCGCGGCATTCGAATTTGCCGCGAACACCCCAAATTGTTCGGTGTTCGGCAAACTTGCGAACAGCCAATGTTCGAGTCGAACATGAGTTCGACTCGAACTCGAAGCTCATCCCTAGTGGTAGGGTATAATGTGCTTGCAGTTATTTTAGCGATGTTATTATTAGGTTCAAATTCATATACAGAACAATAAGTTTCTTTCATTTCCTTTTTTCAACATTTTTTTTGTCATTTGTTTTAGCCTTCTAGTGGTACAAAACCCCTGTGTGCTTTGGTTCCATTCCTTGAGGGACTGGGAAAAGGGGTTCAGTTACACAAACTGAATGGGGTCACACAGACAGCCCAAAGGAGCTCCTGGTGGGATCACACAGATCCCAATCTGGGGTGTACTCGGTGGTACAATTCCCCATCTCACACGGTGGTGAGACTTCCTCAAGGATTCATCTATTCCTAGGTCCCCACATCACACAGACACAGTGAATCTAATGCCGCGTACACACGAGCGGACATTACGGCGGACTTTGCCCGGCGGACTGGATTTCGTCGGACAATTCGATGTGTGTGGGCTCCAGCGGACTTTGTTTTCTCAAAAGTTCGACGGAATTAGATTTGAAACTTGTTTTAAATTTATCCGTTGAAATCGAGTCCGGTCGAAAAGTCCGCCGTCTGTATGCTAGTTCGACGGACAAAAAGCCACGCTAGGGCAGCTATTGGCTACTGGCTATGAACTTCCTTGTTTTAGTCCGGTCGTACGTCATCACGTACGAATTCGACGGACTTTGGTGGATTGTGTGTAGGCAAGTCCGTTCATTCACAAAGTCCGTCGGAAAGTACGTCGAAAAGTCCGCCGGGCAAAGTCCGCCGTAATGTCCGCTCGTGTGTACGCGGCATTAGGAATTAGCAGGAACTGTATTACAAATCAGCCACACAGACTGACAGGCGCACAACTGGGGGGGGGGAGTTTAATCACAGAAGCTGCTAAAAAAAAGGAAACTCTGGATTTAAGATGTAAAAACACACTCCTTTCTAAATAGAAACAGTCCACTTATATGCAAGATACATGGCAGCACATCTGACAGGCACACAACTGAATAGGGGTTCAGTTACACAAACTGAATGGGTCACACAGACAGATTAAAACAGTTCACAAATGTACAAAGCACTCCCTTAGACACGCCACTCATGCAGGACACACACAGTATCACATATTCCAACAAATTGTGCAGTACAGTAACAAAAATCTCAATAGGAGAAAATTCTAGAGTATAGAATCTGACAGTTCTGCTTCCCTAAAGTCTTCCACATCAGTTTATAGGCACTGTGCAGAATAGGAGAGATAGTACATCTGCTCATGGTGTAGTTTTATGGAGAACTACGCAGACGAGAAAAGAAAAACAGAATTTCATTCAAAACTGGTTCTAATGCCGCGTACACACGGTCGGACTTTCCGGCATACTTGGTCCGGCGGACCAGAGCGTGCCGGACAATCCGCCCGTGTGTGGGCGCCGGCGGACTTTTCCGGCGGACTTCTTCCGAAAAGCCCGCCGGACCTAGATTTGAACCAAGTTTCAAATCTTTCCGTCGGACTCAGTTTCGGGCGGAAAGTCCGCTCGTGTGTGTGCTGGTCCGACGGAAAGGCCGCTCGTGTGTATGCTGGTCCGACGGACCAGATACGACGCGAGGGCAGGGTATTGCATCTCGCGCTCGCTGCAATAGGAAAAACAAATTTTCCTATTGCGGTGAGTGCGGGGCATACCAGGCCCTTAGGTCTGGTATGGATTATAAAGGGAAGCCCCTACGCCGAAAAAATGGCGTGGGGTCCCCCCTAAAATCCATACCAGACCCCGATCCGAGCACGCAGCCTGGCCGGTCAGGAAAGGGGGTGGGGACGAGCGAGCGCCCCCCCCCTCCTGAACCGTACCAGGCCGCATGCCCTCAACATGGGGGGGTGGGTGCTTTGGGGGAGGGGGGCGCCCTGCGGGCCCCCCCCACCTCAAAGCACCTTGTCCCCATGTTGATGAGGACAAGGGCCTCTTCCCGACAACCCTGGCCGTTGGTTGTCGGGGTCTGCGGGCGGGGGGCTTATCGGAATCTGGGAGCCCCCTTTAATAAGGGGGCCCCCAGATCCCGGCACCCCACCCTATGTGAATGAGTATGGGGTACATGGTCCCCCTACCCCTTCACCTAGGGAAAAATTGTAAGTAATAAAACACACTACACAGGTTTTTAAAATATTTTATTAAACAGCTCCGGGGGTGGGGATCTTCCTCCGGCTTCGGGGGTCTTCTTCCGGCTTCGGGGGTCCCTCCGCTTCATCTTCTCCCAGCGTCCGGTTGGTTCTTCTCCGCTCTCTTCTCCCGGTGTTCCAGTTCTTCGGCCGGCTCCTCTGCTGTGTTCAGGTAGCTCTCCTGCCAGCAGAGGTCCGGACTTCTGAGCTGCTGGGCTTCTTCTCTTCTCTTCTCTTCTCTTCTCTTCCCCCAGATGTTGACACGACGCTCTCTCCGGCTGGACTGGTCTCTGAGGGCTGCGTTGTGACTTATATAGGCGGAGACCCCGCCCCCATATGATGTCACAGTCCCTGGGCATGCTGGGACTGTGACGTTTTAGGGGGCGTGGTCGACCCCGCCCCCTAAAACGTCACAGTCCCAGCATGCCCAGGGACTGTGACATCAAAAGGGGGCGGGGTCTCCGCCTATATAAGTCACAACGCAGCCCTCGGAGACCAGTCCAGCCGGAGAGAGCGTCGTGTCAACATCTGGGGGAAGAGAAGAGAAGAGAAGAAGCCCAGCAGCTCAGAAGTCCGGACCTCTGCTGACAAGAGAGCTACCTGAAGACAGCAGAGGAGCCGGCCGAAGAACTGGAACACCGGGAGAAGAGAGCGGAGAAGAACCAACCGGACGCCGGGAGAAGATGAAGCGGAGGGACCCCCGAAGCCGGAAGAAGACCCCCGAAGCCGGAGGAAGATCCCCACCCCCGGAGCTGTTTAATAAAATATTTTAAAAACCTCCCCCAAAGCACCCACCCCCCCATGTTGAGGGCATGCGGCCTGGTACGGTTCAGGAGGGGGGGGGGCGCTCGCTCGTCCCCACCCCCTTTCCTGACCGGCCAGGCTGCGTGCTCGGATCGGGGTCTGGTATGGATTTTAGGGGGGACCCCACGCCATTTTTTCGGCGTAGGGGCTTCCCTTTATAATCCATACCAGACCTAAGGGCCTGGTATGCCCCGCAACGGGGCTCGCAAGGTGTCAATCTCGCCGATAAAAGCGGCAAGATTGACATCCTTTGCTAGTCCCGTCGCACCTGAGTCACGTTCAAAATGAACGGACTTGGCCGTGTGTGGGCAAGTCCGTTCATTCTGAAAGTCCGCCGGAACTCCGGCGAAAGTCCGTCGGAAAGACGGGCGGACTTAGCCCGCCGGAAAGTCCCGGCGTGTGTGGGCAAGTCCGTCCGTTTTAAAGTCCGGCGCACCTGGCGGACAAAGTCCGTCGGAAAGTGTGCCGGACCAAGTATGCCGGAAAGTCCGACCGTGTGTACGCGGCATAAGGATTCAAGCAGCGCTGTTTTTTAAGCAGGCTGTCACCCTCAGCAATAAACCAGGGCCTCACCACACATAGTACCTTATCAGCCACAGCCTATGAATGATCCCTTGAGTCCGAAGACCCGATTTCTGACCTGCATGGTCCCCCGACACAGGAAATGCAGAAATCCTAACTACGCACACATTGCACCTGAAATAGGGCAAGCCATTCTCACAGAACACACACTTGCAAGGACAGTAATAAGTACAGATAGTATGGAAAGTAAAAAAGAAACGTAAAAAAAAAAAAATAACAAAATTCAACAGTCAAGGTTCTTGGAAAGAGTACTTCTACATGACACCAACTTACGCAAATCAGTACAGCACAAGGGGAAATAACAGTAAGCAGAAAGTTAGCTTACCTTAGCCCGTTTCCAGCTTGTGTTGTCCTGTTCTGTGTCTCAGCGGCGTCTGCAAAGTATCGATTTCCGGCTGCGAAGGACCAATTGATAGAGAAATCCCAGAACTTAGGGGTTTCCAATAACATTTTGACTGCTGAACCACATTCAAAAAGATGTATTTAATATTCAAGCCTATGGTTTTAGCCATAGGCAGGGAGAACAATACAGTAAGTACATGGTGACATTCAATATGATTGTTCTGACTGAAGCTGGGGCCTAATTACCCTATACCCTATACAAAGGTGGGGGCTACCTTGTAAGTCTCTTTGAAGTCCTGATTAACTTGTTGGTCAATTAACATATACACGTCACTTCCCAAGTTCTGTGGGAAAGCCAGGGGTAGACCTTTTAACAGCTGAAGGTGTGAATGACATTTGATAACAACCAAAACAGCTGTTAACTCATACATCCTGTAACTAAACATTTGTAAAATATCTCTGCTTAATCAGATTACATGTTTTGATAATCATAACTAAATGTTTGATAAATAAATAGCTATTCCATTTACCCTATCAATAGCAACATATTAACCACTTCAGCCCCGGAAGGATTTACCCCCTTCCTGACCAGAGCACTTTTTACAATTTGGCACTGCGTCGCTTTAACTGCTAATTGCGCGGTCATGCAATGCTGTACCCAAACGAAATTTGCGTCCTTTTCTTCCCACAAATAGAGATTTCTTTTGATAGTATTTGATCACCAATGCCATTTTTATTTTTTGCGCTATAAACGGAAAAAGACCGAAAATTTTGAAAAAAAATGATATTTTCTACTTTTTGTTATTAAAAAAAACAAAAAAATCAATTTTAGTCATACATAGCAGTCATACAGGCCAAAATATATTCAGCCACATGTCTTTGGTAAAAAAAATGTCAATAAGTGTATTGTTAAGTGTAAGTGTTTACAAAAAGTTGTTACTAAATGTTACTAAATGATATATTGCTCACACAGGCCATTGGTATATGTGGAATTGCACCCCAAAATACATTTAGCTGGTTCTCCTGAGTATGGGATACCACATTTGTGGGACTTTTTGGGAGCCTAGCCGCGTACGGGGCCCTGAAAACCAAGCACCGCCTTCAGGATTTCTAAGGGCGTAATTTTTTGATTTCACTCCTCACTACCTATCACAGTTTTGAAGGCCATAAAATGCCAAGATGGCACAAAACCCCCCAAATGACCCCATTTTGGAAAGTAGACACCCCAAGCTATTTGCTGAGAGGCATGTTGAGTCCATGGAATATTTTATATTTTGACAAAAGTTGCTGGAAAGTGACAATTTTTTTTTTGTACAAAGTTGTCACTAAATGATATATTGCTCAAACATGCAATGGGCATATGTGGAATTACACCCTAAAATACATTCTGCTGCTTCTCCTGAGTAGGGGGATACCACATGTGTGGGACTTTTTGGGAGCCTAGACGTGTACGGGGCCCCAAAACAAAGCACCGCCTTCAGGATTTCTAAGGGCATAAATTTTTGATTTCACTCCTCACTACCTATCACAGTTTTGAAGGCCATAAAATGCCAAGATGGCACAAAACCCCCCCAAATGACCCCATTTTGGAAAGTAGACATCCCAAGCTATTTGCTGAGAGGCATGTTGAGTCCATGGAATATTTTATATTTTGAAACAAGTTGCGGGAAAGTGACAATTTTTTTTTTTTTGCACAAAGTTGTCACTAAATGATATATTGCTCAAACATGCCGTGGGCATATGTGGAATTACACCCCAAAATACATTCTGTTGCTTCTCCTGAGTACGGGGATACCACATGTGTGAGACTTTTTGGGAGCCTAGCCGCGTACAGGACCCCAAAAACCAATCACCACCTTCAGGATTTCTAAGGGCGTACATTTTTGATTCACTCCTCACTACCTATCACAGTTTCGAAGGCCATAAAATGCCAAAATAGCACAGAACCCCCCCAAATTACCCCATTTTGAAAAGTAGACACCCCAAGCTATTTGCTGAGAGGCATGGTGAGTATTTTGCAGCTCTCATTTGTTTTTGAAAATGAAGAAAGACAAGAAAAAATTTCTTTTTTCAATTTTCAAAACTTTGTGACAAAAAGCGAGGTCTGAAAAATACTCACTATACCTCTCGGAAAATAGCTTGGGGTGTCTACTTTACAAAAATGGGGTCATTTGGGGGGGTTTGTGCCACCTGGGCATTCCATGGCCTCCAAAAGTGTGATAGGCAGTGAAGAGTGAAATCAAAAATTTACGCCCTTAGAAAGCCTGAAGGCAGTGCTTGGTTTTCGGGGTCCTGTACGCGGCTAGGCTCCCAAAAAGTCTCACATATGTGGTATCCCCGTACTCAGGAGAAGCAACAGAATGTATTTTGGGGTGTAATTTCACATATTCCCATGGCATCTTCGAGCAATATATCATTTAGTGACAACTAAAAAAAAAAAAATCTGTCTTTCCCGCAACTTGTGTCACAATATAAAATATTCCATGGACTCTACATGCCTCTCAGCAAATAGCTTGGGGTGTCTACTTTCCAAAATTGGGTCATTTGGGGGGGGTTTGAACTGTCCTGGCATTTTATGCACAACATTTAGAAGCTTATGTCACACATCACCCACTCTTCTAACCACTTGAAGACAAAGCCCTTTCTGACACTTTTTGTTTACATGAAAAAATAATTTTTTTTGCAAGAAAAAAACCCCCAAACATTATATATTTTTTTAAAGCAAATGCCCTACAGATTAAAATGGTGGGTGTTTAATTTTTTTTTTTTCACACAGTATTTGCTCATCGATTTTTCAAACGCATTTTTTTGGGAAAAAAACACACTTTATTAAATTTTAATGCACTAAAACACACTATATTGCCCAAATGTTTGATGAAATAAAAAAGATGATCTTAGGCCGAGTACATGGATACCAAACATGACATGCTTTAAAATTGCGCACAAACGTGCAGTGGCGACAAACTAAATACGTTTTTAAAAGCCTTCACAGGTTACCACTTTAGATTTACAGAGGAGGTCTACTGCTAAAATTACTGCTCTCGATCTGACCTTCGCGGTGATACCTTACATGCATGGTGCAATTGTTGTTTACATTTGACGCCAAACCGACGCTTGCGTTTGCCTTTGCGCGAGAGCAGGGGGGGACAGGGGTGCTTATTTTTTTATTATTATTATTATTTTTTTTGCTTTTTTATCTTATTTTTAAACTGTTCCTTTCATTTTTATTTTTTTTAATCATTTTTATTGTTATCTCAGGGAATGTAAATATCCCCTATGATAGCAATAGGTAGTGACAGGTAATCTTTTTTGAAAAAAATGGGGTCTATTAGACCCTAGATCTCTCCTCTGCCCTCCAAGCATCTGACCACACCAAGATCGGTGTGATAAATGCTTTCCCAATTTCCCAATAGCGCTGTTTACATCCGGCGAAAGCTAAGTCATGAAATGCTCATAGCTTCCGGTTTCTTAGGCCATAGAGATGTTTGGAGCCACTCTGGTCTCTGATCACCTCTATGGTCAGCTGGCTGAATCACCGGCTGCATTCTCAGGTTCCCTGTTGGGACAGGAGAGCCAGAGAAAAACATGGAAGACGGTGGGGGGGGGGATTCCCTCCCACTGCTTGTAAAAGCAGTCTAGAGGCTAATTAGCCGCTAGGATTGCTTTTACATGAAAGCCGACCGCTGGCTGAAAAGAATGATACCAAGATGATACCTAAACCTGCAGGCATCATTCTGGTATAACCACTCAAAGTCCAGCAACATAACAGTACGTTGCTGGTCCTTGTTGGGCATATATTGTAAACTTTTTTTTCATGCAGCCTGTGGGCTGAACGAAAAAAAGAGATTGATCGGTGGGTATGCCTACCATTAGAATACCTCCCTTCATCCACCCACTTCTAATGATGGGCATACATGCACCGTATATATATGCGGAAGCATGGGGGCATCCTCCCGCAAAAGTTAGGAGCAAATCGCTCCTCCGCCCTCTGCTGCCCCAACGCTTCGGCATATATGCTGAAGTATGTAACTGTGGTGGTTAAATCACCTCTGACAGCGCTGGTGTCGCGGCTTTATGTATCGTGGGAGCAAACGCTGTTGCTGTCAAGATTCATAAAACACAGTAAACAGTAAAGTATAAAAAAATTGCATATCTGAAAAGCAAACATGGTAAAACATAATAACAATAAAACATTGCAGAATAGAATACAGTAAAAAAGAGCAGAACAATAGAGAGAGAATAGAGAGAGAGAGAACAATAAAACGACAACTATTTTTGTTTTTTTTATTTTATATTTTTTTTGTGTTTTTATTTTTTTAATTTTTTTATTTTTTACACTTTTTTTAGTAACTTTAACTTTTGTAACTGGTACCAGGTTTGGGTCTCCCAAAATGTGATGGCATCTTGGGAGACCCTGTGAAAGTGTGTCCTAGTCTGTGCAATGCTGTACCCTACGCTAAAACTCAACTATTGTATGGTAGCGTTCAAAACATTCACCAATGCATAGACCAGGATTGTCAGGACAGGAGGGACAATAATACCGGGTGTCACGTCTAAATCTGCGCTTGCTACAGACACGACATCTTCTTTGGGGGGCTCGTTGGGTAGGGGTACTCGAGAGGACATAAGGAAAATGCCTCTAATGCAGCCGGCTTACTGCATTTGGTTGGGGAAGGTGAGGAGGAACACCGTCTGGAAACAGAAGGGCTCTGTCAATATCTTCCTGGAATTTAAGGAAGGATCCAGTCCATCCTGAAGCTCTGTATAGCACATGAGCGTTCAGCAAAGCCAATTGAAATAAATAAACAGACACTTTTTTGTACCAGCGTCTGGCCTTACGGGCAACTAGGTACGGCGCCAACAACTGGTCGTTGAGGTCCACCCCTCCCATATTTTGGTTATATTCGTGGACACAGAGGGGTTTCTCCACAACACCAGTCGCCGTAGTAATTTGGGCCGTCGTGTCTGCATGAAGGGAGGTAAGAACGAAAACATTCTTATTGTCCCTCCACTTCATAGCGAGCAAATTATTACACTGCAAGCAGGCTCTCTCCCCCAGCCTAAGACGGGAATCTACAAGCCGCTGGGGAAAGCCCCGGCGATTAGGTCACACGGTTCCACATGCTCCAATCTGTTGATCAAAAAGGTGACTAAAAAGTGGCACGCTTGTGTAATAATTGTCCACGTACAAGTGGTACCCCTTTCCGAATAAGGGTGACACCAAGTCCCACACTATCTTGCCAGCGCTTCCTATGTAGTCAGGGCAGTTTGTTGGCTCTACGTGACTATCTTTGCCCTCGTAAACCATAAATCTACATGTATAGCCTGTGGCCCCGTCACAGAGCTTATACATCTTGACCCCATATCTGACACGCTTGCTGGGAAGGTACTGTTTGAATGACAAGCGGCCAGAAAATTTAATCAGGGACTCATCAGCGCAGACAACTTGATGGGGAGTAAACAAGTCTGCAAAACGCTGGTTGAAGTGGTTTACGAGGGGCCGAATTTTGTAAAGCCGATCGTATCCAGGGTCTCCACGAGGATGACAGAGTTCATTGTCATTGAAGTGCATGAACCGCAAAATCTGCTCGTATCGTGCCCTGGCCATGGAAGCAGAGAACACGGACATATGGTAAATTGGGTCAGTGGACCAATATGACCACAACTCACTCTTTTTATTTATGCCCATGTTGAGGGAAAGGCCCAGAAAGATCTTAAATTCGGAGGCCGTAATTGGTCTCCAATCTCTGGCAAGGGAGGACTGGGGATTAGCGGCGATGTGTTGACCAGCGTATAAATTGCTTTGGTCCACAATAGATCTATAGAGATCTTCGGTGAAAAACAGCGAATAAAAATCTAGTGGCGTAAAATCAACTGTTTCCACCTGAATTCCGGGTTGGCCAGTGAAAGGGGGAAGTACAGGTGCTGCAGAAGTGGTGGGTTCCCAATTCGGATTGGCAAATACAGCAGGAAGGGCACTATGGGCACGACGAGCCTGTGTTCATCTTCTTGGTGGCAGCGGGACACTACTAGTGCTTGCCACCTCGCCAGCTTGAACTGCACTTATGGGACTCGCCACGTCACCACGTGATACTGCAGTGCTGGATGTACGACCAGGGTGTACTAGGCCGCTGGCGCTTGCCTGTTCACCAGAAGGAATAGCGGCGCTATCACTTCAAGGACAGAAGAAGAAGATTGGGGTCTGGTACGCCTGACCTTAGCAGGGACCACATTTATGGGAACTCCAAACTGCTGGGGATGCTAGTATAGATCTGATCGGATCAGATATCGATCCGTTCAGATACTATAGCACTAAGGGAGGTGTATGTTGCGTGCGTGGGTGTTAGCAGTACTGACGCTAAACTGACGCTGCCTGGGGCGACGCAGACCTTATCTGACCCTAAAAACGTAACTTATATCACCGCCGGGCAATTAGGGGGTTAAACCTTTATAAGGTAATAAACGGCGGGTGCCCTAAAACTATAATAAACTATAAAAAACAGACTAACGAACCAGCGTCACCTGTAACAGCGAATCTATATACTTACCTCCCTAACTAGCGTCACCAGTGACACTAATACAGTGATCAGAAAAACGATCGCTTAGTGACACTGGCGACGGGGGGTGATCAAGGGGTTAACCTTTATTAGGGGGGTTAGGGGGGGTACTCTGGACCTAAAGGGGGGTACCCCAGACCTAAAGGGGGCTAACCCTAACTGCCCTAACACTTATAACTGTCACAAACTGACACCAATGCAAAAAAAAAAACTGCTATTGGTGTCAGTGTGACAGGGGGTACAGGGGGGTGATCGGGGGGTGATGGGGTGTGAAAAGTGTGCCTAGTGTGTTCTACTGTAAGTGTAGTGTTGGTGTAACTCACGTTGATGTCTTCTCTTCTCGGCGCCGGAACGAAAAGACCGGCTCGAGGAGGGATGACATCACTTCCTCTGCCGCTGTTTACATTACAGCAGCAGAGGAAGGATTTCATTGGCTGGGAGCGATCGCGAGGGGGTGGTCATGAATAGATGGCCTCCCCTTCACCTCTGATCGCCCGCCAACAAATGCCGGCCACCTCGGGCACCGGGGGGGGTCCGATAGGACCCCCCACCCACGGGAGGCAGATCACGTACAGGTACGTGATTCTGCCTGCCCGTGCCATTCTGCCGACGTACATCGGCATGAAGCGGTCGGTGTAACGATATCAAGTACGGGACATGACAAGCTGTAGCTAGCTGCCATCTTGTGCGGAAGTAGCCATGACAGTTTGGCTAACCATGTAACCTCACAGAGAACTCTGAACTCTCTCCGTCCCCATCTTAGGAATTCAAAGCTTTTTAAGTTCAACAGAAAAGGCTATCTCTACAGAGAAAACAGAACCAGGTTAGGTCAGTAAAAAAACATTTGTTGTAAGGGCAGTGTTCAGGCCTGTCGTAAAACTGTCACCCTCCCCATTCAGAGCCCTAACAGGCCTCGGTCGTAAAGTTTTCTGAATACACCTCACTAGAATAAGTATGAAATTTCAGCATGTTTCATAACTTCTGACTTAGTAATAGCACAGCCATAATCTGGACATATTTAGCTTCCTTAGATAATATGGAACGTTTCAAGTCCAGACACCCCTATGTCAGGTCATATGGGAAACCCCTGGGACCACTTATTCCTCCAAAGCAGGCTATACGTTATAGATATGGCATGTTTAGACTTGTTTTGAAGGAAATCTCAAGTTGAATAATAATATGGATATTTGGGGTCTGTAAACACTATAGATGCAGATATATGAATATGTATTAAAAAATCTACCTGGGACGTGGTCATGAGTGTAGACACCTCCCAGCAACCAACCCCTAAACCAGCTGACCAGATGATTGGTTACTGGTCGCTGTCAACACCCCCTTTGATTTGACAGAAAAGAGGAGATGCCAAGACAATGGTCAGTTCTCCTTTTACCATCCAAGAAGAAACATCTGCCAAGTCGAGAACCGATTACCTAGCTCATCGATCGAACTCTGATCAACCCTCGGACATTAATTGCAAGTATTCTTCCTTCCCAATTCTACCTTATTGCTTTGTGGCTGTATATTGTCTTTATCTTTTGAAACATCTTTTTTCTGTAAATATTTTATTTGCATCAACTTTGACCTTTTCATAATAAACCCTTATGTTGAAAAGTGTTAACCTTGTCTCTAAAACTCTTAATGCAAGCTATAAACGAACCTGCCTCTTGAAGGGCGCTACTGTTGTAGAGTAGGGATGAGCTTCGTGTTCGAGTCGAACCCATGTTCGACTCGAACATCGGCTGTTCGACCGTCCGTCGAATTGCGAACGATATTGGCCGTTCGCGCCAAATTCGTGTGGCGCGTCACGGCCCATAATTCACTGCGGCATCGCAGTGCATTGCTGGCTGATGATTGGCCAAGCATGCACTATGACCCGCATGCTTGGCCAATCACAGCGCCGTCAGTAGAGAGAGCTGTAATTGGCCAAAGCCAGGGTGGCTTTGGCCAATTATGGCTCAGGGGATTTAGTACACACCCCACACTATATAAGGCCGCCTGCACGGCGGCCCTGTGTAGTGTGTGTTCCGGTGTGCTGAGAGATAGAGAGAGAGAGAGACAGTGTCATTTGATTTGAGTTAGATAGATTAGGCAGAACAGTCAGTCAGTTAGCTGCACTTACAGTGTATTGTGTATATATATGCATCCCAGGTGTTGCATATATATATATACACTGTATTCAGTTTAGCTAGATCCGTTCCTGTTATCTTCTATCTAGACTATTTAGTGCAGTGTGTCCTGCTCACAGTGTTCAGCTAGATCCGTTCCTGCTATTTACATTCAGTGCAGTGCGTCCTGCTCACAGTGTTCAGCTAGATCCGTTCCTGCTATTTACATTCAGTGCAGTGCGTCCTGCTCACAGTGTTCAGCTAGATCCGTTCCTGCTATTTACATTCAGTGCAGTGCGTCCTGCTCACAGTGTTCAGCTAGATCCGTTCCTGCTATTTACATTCAGTGCAGTGCGTCCTGCTCACAGTGTTCAGCTAGATCCGTTCCTGCTATTTACATTCAGTGCAGTGCGTCCTGCTCACAGTGTTCAGCTAGATCCGTTCCTGCTATTTACATTCAGTGCAGTGCGTCCTGCTCACAGTGTTCAGCTAGATCCGTTCCTGCTATTGACATTCAGTGCAGTGCGTCCTGCTCACAGTGTTCAGCTAGATCCGTTCCTGCTATTGACATTCAGTGCAGTGCGTCCTGCTCACAGTGTTCAGCTAGATCCGTTCCTGCTATTGACATTCAGTGCAGTGCGTCCTGCTCACAGTGTTCAGCTAGATCCGTTCCTGCTATTTACATTCAGTGCAGTGCGTCCTGCTCACAGTGTTCAGCTAGATCCGTTCCTGCTATTTACATTCAGTGCAGTGCGTCCTGCTCACAGTGTTCAGCTAGATCCGTTCCTGCTATTTACATTCAGTGCAGTGCGTCCTGCTCACAGTGTTCAGCTAGATCCGTTCCTGCTATTTACATTCAGTGCAGTGCGTCCTGCTCACAGTGTTCAGCTAGATCCGTTCCTGCTATTTACATTCAGTGCAGTGCGTCCTGCTCACAGTGTTCAGCTAGATCCGTTCCTGCTATTTACATTCAGTGCAGTGCGTCCTGCTCACAGTGTTCAGCTAGATCCGTTCCTGCTATTTACATTCAGTGCAGTGCGTCCTGCTCACAGTGTTCAGCTAGATCCGTTCCTGCTATTTACATTCAGTGCAGTGCGTCCTGCTCACAGTGTTCAGCTAGATCCGTTCCTGCTATTTACATTCAGTGCAGTGCGTCCTGCTCACAGTGTTCAGCTAGATCCGTTCCTGCTATTTACATTCAGTGCAGTGCGTCCTGCTCACAGTGTTCAGCTAGATCCGTTCCTGCTATTTACATTCAGTGCAGTGCGTCCTGCTCACAGTGTTCAGCTAGATCCGTTCCTGTTATCTTCCTACTGACAGGCAGGCTTGTCTGGTTACAGTATATAAAGCTACCTGAAGAAAATTACAGGTGTTCTTTTTGATCCTATTAGTACCACGGTCAGGCAGCTAGACTATTTACATTTAGTACAGTGTGTCCTGCTCACAGTGTTCAGCTAGATCCGTTCCTGTTATCTTCCTACTGACAGGCAGGCTTGTCTGGTTACAGTATATAAAGCTACCTGAAGAAAATTACAGGTGTTCTATCCCAGCTTAGTGCAGCTACAGGCCATTAGTATGTCTGGAAGGCCAAGAAGGAGAGGCAGACAGTCACAAGCCAATAAGAGAGGGCAAGCAGGCTCTGTGTCTAGTGCTGGTCGTGGAGACGGTGCATCCTCATCAGCACGTGGCCATGGGACACGCTTGGCCTTTTTTTCGGCAGCTGGCCGTGTTGAGCCGCAACATGCGGAAGACTTGGTCGAGTGGATGACCAAGCCGTCCTCATCCTCCTCATCCTCTCTCACCCATGCCCAGGGTGCTTTGTCTGGCAAAGCAGCGGCCTCTTCCCTCAGCTCAATGTCATCAGTGATTCCTTCCCTAGCTCCACCATGTCCTCATGAGGATTCCCTCGAACTGTTTGACCACAGTGTTGGGTACATGCTCCAGGAGGATGCCCAGCGTTTGGAAGGCTCTGATGATGATACTGAGCTCGATGAAGGCAGTAACATGAGCACGGACAGAGGGGGTGCCCAAGAAGGACAGCAATCTGGCAGTCATGCTCCCCCTGCTGCAGCATACTGCCAGGTTTGCTCCAGTGATGAGGAGGGAGGGGATGATGAGGTCACTGACTCAACGTGGGTGCCTGATAGGAGAGAGGAGGAGGAGGAGGAGGAGGAGGCGGCACATCACCAACGAGGCAGGATGCCCTCCAGGGGCCAGCCTAAGGGCAGCACATTGACTGCATCACACCCCAAAGCTCCACATGTGCAGGGCGCTGCAGTCTCTGCGCGTTATTCAAAAAGTTCTTTGGTGTGGGCCTTTTTTGAGACGAGTGCATCAGATCGCACCGCTGCTATTTGCAACATATGTCTCAAGCGTATCTCGCGTGGCCAAAACATCTCCCGCTTGGGTACCACATGCTTGACCAGACATATGTTGACCTGCCATGCAGTTCGTTGGCAAGCGTATCTGAAAGACCCACACCAAAGAACAAAGAGGATCTCTCCTTGCTCCTCATCAGCTGAGATTTCCAACCCCACTAGACCTTCAGTCCTCTCTGAGACCTGCAGTGAGAGGAATGAAGGTGTAGAATTAGGTGTGTCACAGCCAAGTACTTGTGGGCAATCTGCTTTTGGTACACCGACGTCAGATTTTACCAGGCAAATTTCCCTGCCCCAGCTGCTGCACCGCCGAAAGAAGTTTGCTCCCAGCCATCCACATGCCCAGCGGTTGAATGCTAGCTTGGCAAAATTGCTAGCACTTCAACTGCTGCCTTTTCAGTTGGTAGACTCTGCCCCCTTCCGTGAGTTTGTGGAATGTGCGGTTCCTCAGTGGCAGGTACCCAAACGCCACTTTTTCTCACGGAAGGCGATTCCGGCTCTCTACCGGCATGTGGAAGGCAATGTCCATGCCTCGCTGGACAGGGCGGTCAGCGGTAAGGTGCATATTACCGCTGACTCATGGTCCAGCAGGCATGGACAGGGACGTTACTTAAGTTTCACGGCGCATTGGGTGACTCTGCTGGCAGCTGGGAAGGATGCAGGACAAGGTGCAGTAGTGTTGGAGGTTTTTCCGCCACCACGCCTCCAAAATGCTGATTTTGACACACCTCTCTCCTCCACCCCCTCCTCTTCTTCTTCCTCCATGGCCTCTTCCTCGGAACCAGCGGTGCTCCGTAGGCGTTCAAGGGGCTACGCAAGTACGCAGGCCAAAAGATGCCATGCGGTGCTTGAGCTGGTGTGCTTGGGGGACAGGAGCCACACTGGGGCAGAGGTTCTGTCAGCTCTGCAGGGGCAGGTTCAGAGGTGGTTGACGCCACGCCAACTTAAGGCAGGAATGGTGGTTTGCGACAATGGCACCAACCTCCTCTCTGCCCTCCGACAGGGACAACTGACCCATGTGCCCTGTTTGGCTCACGTCCTTAACTTGGTGGTGCAGCGGTTCTTGGGCAGGTACCCGGGCTTACAGGATGTCCTGAGGCAGGCCAGGAAAGTCTGTGTGCATTTCCGCCGGTCATATAATGCCAGTGCTCGGCTGACGGACCTCCAAAAGGAGTTTAACCTGCCCAAGAACCGCCTAATCTGTGACATGCCCACCAGGTGGAACTCGACGTTGGCCATGCTGCAGCGGCTGCACACGCAGCAGAGGGCCATCAATGAGTACCTGTGCGACTATGGCACCAGGACAGGGTCAGGGGACCTTGGTTTTTTTTCCCCACGCCAGTGGGCCATGATCAGGGATGCATGCACTGTCCTGTCACCATTCGAGGAGGCCACGAGGATGGTGAGCACTGACAGTGCATGCATCAGTGACACTGTCCCCCTTGTCCACCTGTTGGAGCACACGCTGCGTGGAATAATGGACAGGGCACTTGAGGCAGAACAGAGGCAGGAAGAGGAGGACTTCCTTAGCTCTCAAGGCCCCCTTTATCCAGACAGTGTTCCTGCGTGCCCGCCGATCACACAGGAAGAGGACGAGGAGGAGGAGGAGGAGGAGGAGGAAGATTGTGTCAGTATGGAGGTGGAGCCTGGCACTCAGCATCAGCAGTCTTTAAGGGATCAGTCCCAAGGAACACATGGACTTGTACGTGGCTGGGAGGAGGTGGCTGCGGACGTTGTTGTCCTTAGTGACCCAGAGGACTCCGGACCGAATGCCTCAGCAAACCTACGCTGCATGGCCTCCCTGATCCTGCAAAGCCTGCGTAAGGATCCTCGTATTCGTGGTATCAAGGAGAAGGACCAATACTGGCTGGCAACCCTCCTTGATCCACGTTACAAGGGTAAGGTTGCGGACCTTATCTTGCCATCGCAGAGGGAGCAGAGGATGAAACATCTTCGGGAGGCCTTGCAGAAAGGTCTGTGCAACGCGTTCCCAGAGACTGGGAGGTTACAAACTCCTGTTTCTGGACAACGTGTTGCTGAGGCTTCGGTCAGTCAAAGAAGGAGCGGTGGAGAAGGTGGCCGTCTGACCGATGCGTTCAGACAATTTTTTGGTCCGCAGCCCCAAGGTATGATCGGTTCCAGCAACCATCGCCAGCGTCTGTTTTACATGGTGCAGGAATACCTAGGGGCAAGATCAGACTTGGACACCTTTCCCACCGAAAATCCTCTGGGTTACTGGGTCTTGAGGATGGATCACTGGCCAGAGCTTGCACAGTATGCAATTGAGCTACTGGCCTGTCCTGCATCCAGCGTTCTTTCGGAACGTACATTCAGTGCTGCTGGAGGCGTGGTAACCGATCACAGGGTGCGTCTGTCCACTGACTCGGTCGATCGGCTGACCTTCATAAAAATGAATCAGTCTTGGATCACCACCAGCTACCAAGCACCTGATGCTGATGTAACTGAATAATTTTTTTCAGATCCCTTCAAAGACTGCCTATGCTGATGCTGAGTGATTATCCCTGAGTAATTATCCTCTTCCTCCTCAATCATCACGCTGATAGCTTGTAAGAACATTTTTGGTTCTGGGCGCCACCACCAGTGCCTAAGGCACAATTTTTCAGCCCCTGTATAACAGGGGCGTGTAATTACAATTTTTGATGTAATACTTTGCAGCACGGCTCGTTCCTGCATTCCAACTAGAGTGTCTGTGAGGGGTTGCAGTGTTGTGGCACCAGCACCAGTGCCTAAGGCCCAATTTTTCTGCCCCTGTCTAACAGGGGCGTGTAATTACAATTTTTGATGCAATACTTTGCAGCAGTGCTCGTTCCTGCGTTCCAACTAGAGTGTCTGTGAGGGGTTGCAGTGTTGTGGCACCAGCACCAGTGCCTAAGGCCCAATTTTTCTGCCCCTGTCTAACAGGGGCGTGTAATTACAATTTTTGATGCAATACTTTGCAGCAGTGCTCGTTCCTGCGTTCCAACTAGAGTGTCTGTGAGGGGTTGCAGTGTTGTGGCACCAGCACCAGTGCCTAAGGCCCAATTTTTCTGCCCCTGTCTAACAGGGGCATGTAATTACAATTTTTGATGCAATACTTTGCAGCAGTGCTCGTTCCTGCGTTCCAACTAGAGTGTCTGTGAGGGGTTGCAGTGTTGTGGCACCAGCACCAGTGCCTAAGGCCCAATTTTTCTGCCCCTGTCTAACAGGGGCGTGTAATTACAATTTTTGATGCAATACTTTGCAGCAGTGCTCGTTCCTGCGTTCCAACTAGAGTGTCTGTGAGGGGTTGCAGTGTTGTGGCACCAGCACCAGTGCCTAAGGCCCAATTTTTCTGCCCCTGTCTAACAGGGGCGTGTAATTACAATTTTTGATGCAATACTTTGCAGCAGTGCTCGTTCCTGCGTTCCAACTAGAGTGTCTGTGAGGGGTTGCAGTGTTGTGGCACCAGCACCAGTGCCTAAGGCCCAATTTTTCTGCCCCTGTCTAACAGGGGCGTGTAATTACAATTTTTGATGCAATACTTTGCAGCAGTGCTCGTTCCTGCGTTCCAACTAGAGTGTCTGTGAGGGGTTGCAGTGTTGTGGCACCAGCACCAGTGCCTAAGGCCTAATTTTTCAGCTCCTGTTCAACAGGGGCATGTAATTACAATTCTTGATCTAATATTTCACAGCAGGGCCCTGTGAGGGCTTACAGTGTTTTGGCCACAGCAACACCTAAGGCCCAAATTTCTGCTGAGTATATAGGGCAGGACCCTACTTTCAAACATCTAACTTACAAACGACTCCTACTTGCAAACGGAAGGAGACAACAGGAAGTGAGATGAAATCTACCCATAGGAAGGGAAATTCTCTCATGTAAGAGTTAATATGGGAAAACAATTTCTCCTTTCCACTGATGCTTTCCAATCCTTGTTCCACAAAAAAACCCAAATTTTCAAAAAACATTTTTCATTGGGACAAAAAAGTGAGGTGAAATCTTCTGAAGAGGAGGAAAGACGCAAAACAAATGTCACAGGGGTGATAACCCTTCCCTATGTTTTCCAAAAAGCTTAGAAAAGATTTTTTGGCTGGAGCTAAACACATTAAAAATGTTCAAAATTACAAAGAGATTCTACTTAACAACAAACCTACAGTCCCTGTCTTGTTTGCACCGCCTGTATACTGCTGTTCAGAGTATATAGGGACCTTTCCTTATTTTAATTTGGGTGCGGGGTTCCCCTTAATATCCATACAAGACCCAAAGGGCCTGGTAATGGACTGGGGGGTACCCATGCCGTTTGTCTCACTGATTTTCATCCATATTGCCAGGACCCGACATGACATTAAACCCGCAAGCAGTTTTAAATGAGATTTTTTCCTTTAAAAATGACATTTGGTGCAGGGACTGTTCTAAACATGGGAAACACGCGTCACTTTACAGGCATACTATAGACACCCCCCAGGTACGATATTTAAAGGAATATTTCACTTTTTTTTTTTTACTTTAAGCATCATTAAAATCACTGCTCCCGAAAAAACGGCCGTTTTTAAAAGTTTTTTTTGCATTGATACATGTCCCCTGGGGTAGGACCCGGGTCCCCAAACCCTTTTTAGGACAATACCATGCAAATTAGCCTTTAAAATGAGCACTTTTGATTTCGAACGTTCGAGTCCCATAGACGTCAATGGGGTTCTAACGTTCGTGCGAACTTTCGGTCCGTTCGCGGGTTCTGGTGCGAACCGAACCGGGGGGTGTTCGGCTCATCCCTATTGTAGAGTAAGACTCTGAGCAGACCTGTCTGTGGTGGCAGTGTGTGTGGCAGACGTTTATTCTAAAATTATAATTGGTATTGTAAAATTACGAGTCCCCCCCGGCTCGGTCTTTTAAACGGGGGTGGTGGCAGTCAAAGGGTTAATTGTGTAATTAGCCCAGTGACAATCACTCTCAGGCTGCTCGCACCTAGATTGTGGTCCCGCAAGCTGGAAAATCTTTGTGCTGGGCACAGCTGAGAGTGGCATTGTTACATAAGTGACAGCGTGGTGTGAGGTTGGCCGGTCCTTTGTCGCAAGTTAGCGAGGAGGGCAGGGATCTGACACCCGCGTTCGTCACATATTGGCTGGCAGCGTAGCGGGTGTTAGATGTGACTTTTAAATAAGTCACTTTATGTTTATATTGCTTTGTCAAATCTTAAACCTTAAAGGAATAGACACGGAGGCAACCATTCGTCTGTGTCTCATTCCACGGCCTATAAGCCCGCAGTGAGATAACTGTCCTGTTTTATTGAATATATTTATAAGGTTTTTGTTACATGACGTAAATATCGAAGTTCAGTTTACATTTCGACTAATAAAGAGGTGTTTCCAACAGATAATTCCTTATCAGCAATAAAAGGATACAATAAAAACAGTTTAATCGAGAATATGCGTCAGCAAATAAAGGTTAATTACATAGCAGCTGCAAAGCAGGCTAAGATTATTATTTTCATCAACAGAATTACACGTAGGCATTAGTTTTACACGTAGGCATTAGTAAGAACTCTGAATCAAATCCCTAACCCTATCAATTTCCCCCTTTGACATCATCCTCTCCTTCCCCCTGGGTCCTCATGAATAAGTTCTAGTCAGTTTTCCCCAGAGTGCTTTCCCTGACCGCGAGTTGTCAGAGGGGTAAAACCCATCTCCCTAGGTATTACTAACATCTTAAATTCAAGAAGAGGAGTTTTGTAGGAGTGGGTGATGTCAATACACATTGATTAGTATGCCCTGTCTATTCTCCTAATTTTCCTATTTATTTTCCTGTATACACAAATATTTGTGATTGTAAGTGATATTAATATTAGAATAATAATTACCATTGGACTTAACAACCAGTGAAAGGTACTGGTTGCGGTAGAAGACATTCCACTAAATATATCCCACCAATGTGGTGCAGTATCCTGTTGTATCTGTGATGAAAGATGCACTAGTCTACCTTTATCAATAATTGCGGATACGAGTTTATTCTGTAGGGTATGTTCTAGTGTTTCTATGTGTTGTCTTAACAACTCTGATTGTTCCAAAACCTGTTTTAGTGGGTCTAAAGAAATTATAAAGGGTGTAGTGTCGGTGAGATTATGTACCTCATAAACTGAAGAAAATATCTTATCTGCGTCTGGTTCAAAAAGATATGTGTCGTTACCCCATTGTAATACTTTAATCTTCTTTATACATCCCGCAAACGGCGCCGATTTATTTAGCGCTGACATGGTGCGGTTATCATTAGTAATAATACAAATATGCTGGGGTCCTATTTCTATGAATCTATTGTTCACATTTATCGGTGTTCTTTGCATTTTGCATATGCTAGTTTGATATTTTAACAAGCAAGGTTCATATACTGGGGAACTTCTGCCACACACCATTCCCTTATTAGTTCCTTCACATAGAGTTAAATCATGGGTTCTGTTTCCTTTATCTACATATTTCCCATATATTTCTGGATACCAAAACTCATCTTTAATTACTAGTGGCATGACCACTATTTTACACATTTCCATTACATCTTCTACCCGATATGCCTCAAACCTTCCTACACACCATTTATCCTCACATTCTATTTTATCCCCTTTTACTTGGAACCATACACCATCGTCAGTTAAACCTTTAATATATTTCATCCAGGTATGATAATTTCCCAACTGTAGTTCAGTCCTGGCTCTATTTATTTGTATATGATAGGATAAGAGGTTAAAAGAGCACTGTGTGAAATTTATAAATTGTTGACTTTGATTCCATAGTTGAAGCTCTGCTCCTATCGTGTGATTTATTAACCCTCCCAAAAATTGTAATATGGGTATTTCTTGCAGTTGGGTTTCAAAAGTGGTGGGTAACCATTTACTTGTAATAGTCAAGCTGTCAGCTATGTGTCCCCCTGCATGCTTCCACCTGTTCATTTCCTCTATCTCGACCGAGTTTAAAATTCCCATCCCTGTACCTGTCAGTCCCAATAGTGTGTCGTACCATTCTCGTTTATACCTACACTCCGGTATCGGGGGAAAGGTGATATTGAATTTTATTTTTGTTTTCTGTTGTGATGTTGATACATTTATACAAGTGTTTGGTACGGGTGTTAATATGGAAGATTCAATTGTTGGCTTTACTTCTTCCTCCATTTGTATGTGAAACCCATAGGATGATGCATACCAATACCACCCATCAACTCTCTCTTCCCTCCACCAAGATGCACAGAGGAAAGTACTGGATTGATTAACGGTAATATCTTTCAGATTGAACATCCCTTCTGATATATTCTCTCCCCCTGCCATTGTTGTTAGTATTTGGTACATTTGTCCCACTACCCGTTCCCGGGCTTGTTTCCACGTCTGTGAAAGGGATATTTTATGGCACCTATGATTCTTACTATTGTTAAAAGGAAAACCCATATTATCATTCCACTGGAAAGTTATAGTTACTTCTGAGAGGGGGTCTGCTTGTATCCATGCTATACCCTTATCTTCATGAAACGGTTGCCTATGTCCTTTGACAGTATAATTACCCACAGTATAATCCTTATTTATCTCGTATCCCAAAACATTTGCTACTTTAGGATCATCTATACTCCATTTAAAAGTCATTGTTTCTTCTACATTAAGTACATTGATACCAGGAGTCCAAGCATACACTTGCAAAATGGCAAGTTTAAACAAACTATAGAAAAGCAAAGACTTCATGATGACGTTTTCTCAGGTTGTTTCTTGCAGTGTGATGCGTGTATCCAGGTTGGCTTTCCCTCCAGCTTTACTGAAGTGGCTGTGGTCAAGAGTACTTGATAAGGACCTTCGAACCTGGGTTCCAATGACTTTCTGGTGTGTTTCTTTACATATACATAATCCCCTGGTAGCAGCGTATGTGTACCTGTTATTGAGTTAGGGTCTGGAAGAGAAGAATACACACTTTTGTGGATCTTGGTTAGACGTTGTTGTAATTGTATCACATATGCAGTCAAACTATCACATTGCAATTGCATACTCTGTGAAAAGTATAAACCTAATCTAGGTGCATTCCCAAAAAGTATTTCATATGGGGATAATCCTGTTTTCCCTGTAGGGGTATACCTTATAGAGAATAAAGCCAAAGGCAAACATTCAGGCCATGGCTTGTTTAACTCTTGCATTGCCTTTTGTATTTTTAACTTTATTGTCCCATTTACTCTTTCCACTGATCCTGAACTCTGTGGGTGGTAAGGGGTGTGAAAACTTTGTTGAACCCCTAACATGGTCATTACATTCTGCATGATTTCTCCTGTAAAGTGTGTTCCCCTATCTGATTCTATGGTTTCAGGAAGACCAAATCTAGGTATTAACTCAGTGATCAGTTTCTTTGCTGTGGCTTTTGCTGTAGCTGATTTTACTGGATAACCTTCAGGCCAACCTGAGAATAAATCGATGCACACAAGAACAAACTCAAAGGGGCCGCTCTTAGGCATTTGTATGTAGTCAATCTGCAGTCTCTGGAAGGGGTATTGGGCCCGGACCTGGTGTTTACGTGGGGTTTTTACTCTCTGTCCTGGATTATTCAGGAGACAGATTTGGCAGGCTGCACAGTAGTTTCTTGCAGTACTACTGAATCCAGGGGCGAGCCATCCTTGGTTCACAATCCTATACATGGAATTGGAACTGACGTGTGTGGGTAGGTGAACTGCCGCTGCCATTGCTGGGTACAGAGAGGCAGGCAGGCATATTTTGCCCCCTTCCCTCCATACATTGTCAAGGTCTGGTGCTGCTCCCATTCTGACCCACTTATCTTTCTCGCTCTCCCTTGCTTGCTCCTGTAATTTACTCAGCTGCTGCCATGTTGGTTCTGGGATACTCACCTCTACCGCTGCTAAGGTCTCAGGGCTTCCTCCCCCTAGAGCTGCCTGTTTTGCAGTCAAATCTGCAAATGCATTTCCTTTTGCCTCATTTGTTTTTGCGCTCGTGTGTGCCGCTATCTTCATGATGGCCACTCGCTTAACCTTTTGAAGATTGTTCAGGACTCTCTTAATCCCTTCTCCATGTTTTACAGGTGTACCTGCTGCTGTCAGATAACCTCTAGCCTTCCATATATGGCCATAATCGTGCGCTACACCATAAGCGTAGGCAGAATCAGTGTAAATATTCCCTTCTTGTCCTTTTAAGTATTCTAGGGCTTGTTCTAAAGCTTTTAATTCTGCTTCTTGTGCTGACATGTGGGCTGGTAAGGGCTGTGCGTCAATCACCTGCGTATCAGTCACTACAGCATACCCTGTGTGATATTTACCCTTGTCATCAGCAAACCTACTGCCATCTATGTACAAAGTGTGCTCAGCGTTTAAAATTGGTGTGTCTGCAACGTGTGGGAATCCCATTGTCTCCTGTTCCATGAGCTGAAAACAATCATGTTCACCTACTTCTCGGAACAAAAGAGTGTCAGGTTCCCCATTTCCTTTCTCACTAGTACTATTATTCCCCCTTGCCAAATCTGGTGACTGAAGAGGCAAAAAGGTGGCCAAATTTAAGGTTGTACAGCGCTGAAAAGTGACATTTGGAGGTAAAAGTAAAGTACACTGTAGCCTCAATTGCCTAGCCATGGAAATGTGTTTGGGCTGTACCTGAGACAAGATTGCATGTATGTCATGTGTGGTATGCACTACAACCGGATTGTCTAGAACAATCTCTGATGACTTATCTATGATAATTGACACTGCAGCTACCGCCCGTACACAGGACGGTGAACCTCTAGACACTGGATCTAGTGCTGCTGAAAAGTAAGCGATTGGTCTTTGTTTTACATGTGCCTGTGTCAGTACCCCTGTGGCGTGTCCAGTGATCTCAGCAACGTATAGATTGAATTTCTTAGTATAATCTGGTATACCAATGGCCGGGGCAGAAATCAACAGCTTTTTTAAAGTGACAAATGACTCATAAGCTACTTCTGTAAGCACATACGGTACAATTTTCAAACAATCGTATAATGGCTGCATCAAAGCGCTAGCATGTGGTATCCATTGTCTACAATATGACACAATACCTAAAAACATACGCAATTGTTTGAAATTCCGTGGGGGTAACATTCCCTTTATCACTTGAACCCTCTCCTCAGTGAGATGTCTTGTACCCTGTGATATACAATGTCCCAGAAAGATTACTTTTTCCCGACACATTTGTAATTTGTTCCGATTAACCTTGCAACCTTTTTCTGCTAGAAATCGCAACAAATTAAGGGTGGTATCCAAACAAGTTTCCTTGTCCGGGCAGCACAACAATAAATCATCCACATATTGTAGCAATACACAAGAATCTGGTGGTACCCATTCTCCCAACACCGTTTGCAATGCTTGTGAATACAAGGTAGGTGAATGCGCCATACCCTGAGGTAGGCGTGTCCAGGTTAGTTGCCGATTTTTTATTGAAAATGCGAACCATAGTTGGCATTCTTCAGCAAGTGCGACAGAAAAGAAAGCATTCGCTAAATCTATAACCGTAAAGTACATACTAGTTGAGGGTATTTGTGACAGTAACGTATGTGGATTGGGTACTAAAGGTGTCATTGGGGCTAGTATTTTGTTGATTGCTCTGAGGTCTTGGACCATCCTATACTTAACCGGACTACCGGCTACTGATTTCTTTTTGACCGGGTACAAAGGAGTATTTGCCGGTGATTTTACTTCTTTTAGAACTCCACTTTTTAAGAAGGATTGGACCTGCATTTCAATGGCCGCCTCTTGGGGTGCACTGAGTGGATACTGTTTTTGCTGGGGTAGCACCGCTCCTGGAATCAGCTGTAGGGTAACCGGAGGTACGGGCAAAAGTCCAACATCCACTGGATGCTTTTCCCATAGTTCTTCCGGAAGGGAGGACAAGACCTGATCCAAATCTGGAGGTGGTGGACCGGACAGTTCAGATTCCTCCTCCAGGTATTGTATCAGATTACACATCTCCATGTGTTCTTGATCATTCCTTATAGCTAAGGTGACAGTGCCATCGGGGTGATAGGTAATGTTAGCTCCTATTTTCTGTAAAATGTCAGCTCCTAGTAAGTTAGTGGGGGCTCCTCTAGATACTAGAAAGCGTGAAAGGAACATATGGTTCCCTATTTTAATTTTTAAGGGTTTTGTGAGCGGGGCGTCTGCTAAAATGCCATCATATCCAGTTATTAATAAAGTGTCAGGTGATTCTTGCTCAGGGAGTAATTCAGAATCAGAAAGTAACGAGCGTGAAGCGCCTGTGTCAATTAAACAAGAAACCTTCTTATTACCAACCGTTATAGTAGTTTTAAGCATCTTAGTTTTGGATCTTTCTAAAACTGGGGCGAGTCATGCTCGTGGACCATCTCCCTGCCGCCTAACATCACCATTATTGTTGTCCCTGGGCCAGTTCCTCCTCTGATTTACTGGGTAATCAACACCCTCCTTTCCTTCATCCCTTATTCTCTTTCTGCAGTGGCGTCTGATGTGGCCAGTCTTGTTACAGTAATAACAAGTAAGGGGTTTGCGATAGGAACCTCTGCTTGGTTCTTGGGGATCTACAACCGTATTAATTGCCGGGTGTTTTCGACTTTTGTTTTCTGCTAAATCTGCTTCTATACCTTGTGCTTTTTGTAACAATGACCCTCTATCTCTAGTTGCCCTCCACTCTGGTGTGCAGGCTTTCAGTCTTTCACTTATCTGTGGAATCAACCCTTCCATAAACTGCCTGTTGAAGGTTCGGATTGTAATTGGCAGTGCTAAATCCATTCCTTCGTCTGCCATCATACTTTCCATTGATAAGTAAAAGTCTGATACTGTCTGCCCTGGCAGTTGTTTCATGGGTGACGTGGATCCTCTCTCTTGCTGTTTTGCCTGACAAAAAGCTTCTAATCTTACAAGAAAGGGCGCTCGTGAGTCTATATGTCTAACATGTCCGGCTGCCAGATTGCCATCTCCATCTGTTACTTCCACAGGTCTAAGCGGGCCTATCTCTGTCATAAACTGATTAAACATAGTTAAGGTCATTTTATGTCTGCACAAATCTTCCCCGTCCTGCCAAGTTGCTCTATGTGTATTCATTAACTGAGTCACAAATCTACTAAAAGCAGCCGGCTTGGCTACTGGGTCAGGGGCATTCTGAATTAGAGCCATAAGTGTGTCTGCCGACCATGGTTTCCAGGTATGTATGGCCATATTACGATTAACCACGGCTGGCGCGTTGGGATGCAGTGGGTCCCCATGTTGAGGATTGGGTAATGTTACAGTTCGTGTGTTAATGTGTACTGGGGCTACAGGTTCCGGGTGAGGTTTTTGTGCCCCACAACGTACACATTCTTGTGCCCATTCGGGGTTTTGTGATCCACAAATCTGGCAAACCCATCCTCTACCCTCAAGTACAGGATATAACCCTGATTTATGTGAATTTCTCTCTATATCAGTGTATGGGGGTGGGATGGTTGAAGTAATATTATTTAAAGTTTCCACATTTTTTGTTCTTCTATCTTTCATATCCCAACCATTACAATCTGGATTATATTTCCACCCCTCTTCTTTTGCTCTATTTGAAACCTTAATTAAGCATTGAACCTGACGCATCCATTGCTTCTCTAACACCTCTCCTTGTCTGTCCCTTTTTATTTCACTCCATACTTCCGGGTCTAAACCCGCTGCTCCTTTCACCTTAAATTTACGAAGGACATCCTTTAAGTCCCGCGCTTCATCTTCCCCACAGATGTTTTTAATTATCTGTGGCACTGTGTAGTGTGCTACAATTCCCTGACGGGGTTTTGTGTTCCTCTGGCCCATTCTGACAGTCCAGCCTAGGTAGCGTGTGGGACACTTAGTGTACAATATAAACCACTTAACCAAGTTACACTAGTTCCTCGTTGCCTTTTCCTCCTAGGATGCCAGAATACTAAAAACCTCTCCTATATGAGATTCTTGAAACCGAATTACTTTATATGCTAGCCAACTGACAAAATTTTATGATCAGACTGACGACTACAACATATACAAGCATTCCTTAAAGTGACCAGGTATCCGACTAGATCTCCGGGCTTTATGGAGACCTCATTACCCTCCCCGTATCTGGGAATTCCCTCTCATACACTCTTATCCCTGCTTTATGGAGCAGACAGGGCTTATACTTTCAACCCGTCTATGGTTTATGAACTAAATTGAATATCAAACTTAAGCGGCAGACCCCCAAAGTCCTCTTGCGAGGTTAAGGACGCATTCTACTGCTCATTGGGATGATATTCTTTCAATTCATACCAACCTAGGCAAGGCTCATTCACTTTCTCAACAAGACAGACAAGACAGACAACAAAACAACAAATAAGTCCAGCAATATAAACCACAATATGCAGTAAATTATAGACTCACCACTACAGAGGCTGGTGTTTTAAAACCAGGAGAACCATAACTGACAGAACGGATAGGCACAAATCAGGGGAGCACAGAGTATAAGAAAAAATAAAGCTTTTTCTTACCTGGCCAGGTGTTTGATCTGTGGTTCCCGGAATGCCTGTCCTTCTGTTCCGTCAGCGGAGCTCAGCCACCTCTTGTAGTATCATCGGTGCGTCCCTGCTAGTTCGGGCGCCAAAATGTTAGATGTGACTTTTAAATAAGTCACTTTATGTTTATATTGCTTTGTCAAATCTTAAACCTTAAAGGAATAGACACGGAGGCAACCATTCGTCTGTGTCTCATTCCACGGCCTATAAGCCCGCAGTGAGATAACTGTCCTGTTTTATTGAATATATTTATAAGGTTTTTGTTACATGACGTAAATGTCGAAGTTCAGTTTACATTTCGACTAATAAAGAGGTGTTTCCAACAGATAATTCCTTATCAGCAATAAAAGGATACAATAAAAACAGTTTCATCGAGAATATGCGTCAGCAAATAAAGGTTAATTACATAGCAGCTGCAAAGCAGGCTAAGATTATTATTTTCATCAACAGAATTACACGTAGGCATTAGTTTTACACGTAGGCATTAGTAAGAACTCTGAATCAAATCCCTAACCCTATCACGGGATAGTTTCGCATTAAGAGCATTCAGTGCATTGTTAGGAATTAGCTCTGCACTGAAGGATTGTAACCTTTGTGGAAACAATCCTTAGAGACAAGCTGGTGCATATTTTTTGATTTTTATTTTTTCAAGAGAGACATACAGCAACAGCTCCTTCCTACACCTTCTTCCTATCTCTTCTTTCTGTTCTATCTTTTCTGCTTGCAAAATGTCTGGGTTATCAGCATATAAAAAGATGAGCAAGAATGAACTGACTGTTGAGTGCGCAGAAAGAGGAATTGATGTCGGTGGGAAAAATCGTGAAGGCTTGATACATGCCTTACAGGAGTTTGATATCCGTGCACACCAGAACCTGGAGGAAACTGGACCAGAAAGGGTTTCCGCTACTCCAGAGCCCAGTGGTTCAGAGGCGGCCTCACCAGATGGGCAAGCAGAGACTGACACTGGAATACCACGGATTGTTACCTCCAAGCCACCACAAGAGCAGGCTAGCATCAGATTGCCTGAAACCATCATAGACTCTCTTCAAATGCAAGAAACTCTACAACACCTCAGGGAGACGGATCCTGTGGTGTACCTGCAGTTTCTGGAACGCCAGGCTGAGAGAGAGGCTGCGGAACGCAGGGCTGAGCGAGAGGCGGCAGAACGCCAGGCTGAGAGGGAGGCTGATCGTCGGCACGAATTGGAGATGGCTAGGCTCCAGCAGCAGCGACAGGCTCAGAACCTCGGATCCCTAGAGCACAGGGATGCCTCTCTGCCAGTGATCCCGGCAGCCAAATTTCCAGTTATGGAAAAGGACAGTGACATTGACGTGTATCTACTGTCGTTTGAAAAAACTTGCCGTCAGTACCATCTGCCCCCAGCACAATGGGCCCGGTACCTGACACCAGGGCTACGAGGCAAGGCCCTGGATGCTTATGTCGAACTGTCAGAAGAACAGTGCGACGATTATGAGGCCCTAAAAGCTGCAATCATCCAAAAGTTTCAGCTAACCACGGAAGTGTACCGGAAGCGTTTTAGGTCCTTGCAAAAGGGGCCTGGGGACTCATACATGGATGTGGTAGGTCGCTTACGTACCACATTCCGGCAGTGGACTAAAGGCTTGGAAGCCGATTCTTTTGAATCCCTGGAAGATCTTATGATTGCAGATCAACTTTTGCACATTCTGTCCTACAGACGTCAGACAGTTTGTGCTGGAGCGAAAGCCAGCCTCTGCCAAAGCAGCAGCAGAACTGGCAGATACCTATATCCACTCTCGGGTATCTGACCATCGCAAGGCTCCTCTGAATGGCTGGAAAGGAGGGAAATCGCACACGGCAACCCCTCCTCTGCCTACCAAACAACTTCCTCAGCAGCCGGAACCTGCAACTCCTGGAGCCAAGGCCTTCTTAACTGACAAACGCAAATGCTACAACTGTGGGGAAGCCGGACATCTCAGGACGCAGTGCCCTGAGCAGAAGAAGACGACATCACCTGGCCATCCGGCTAGCAACCCTTCCGCTGTGCTGCTCGTCAGTGGGAAACCTCCCGGAACCAATGCCAACTTGCAGCCAGTCATCGTAGGCCACCGGACTGTAACAGGCTTTCGTGACACCGGAGCCGAAGTCACATTGGTCAGACCAGAGGTTATAGAAGAAACAGACATCATCCCAGAGAAGTTCCTTACCCTCACCGGAGTTGGGGGGACCCGTTCCCATGTACCCCGTGCCTATGTTTTCATTGATTGGGGTGCCAGGAGTGGGATGAGAGAGGTGGGTGTCTCGGAGGAGATCCCCACTGCGGTGTTGTTGGGTTCTGATTTAGGTACCCTTGTTTCATACTATGCCCCTGCTAAGAGCACTCAGGATGCTCCCACGGATCTCTCTGGACCTACCAAGGTACTGTTTACAGATGTTGGGGTAATATCCGGGCAACCTGTAGATGGACAGAGGGAGGGGGAGGGTGGAGTGGAAGTGCAAGGTTCTCCTTCTTCAGAGACAGGAGAGGAGGCCCCCTTGCCAGTGAAGGTAACTGATGTATGTTCCAATGATGCTGAACTGATAAAGGTTAAATGTGATGATAATGATGATGAGGATAGTGATGATGATGATAATGATGATGATGCATTGCCAGTATTGGTGGTCACTCGCAGTGCTGCAAAGGCAGCCGAGGTGCAGGCCCTGGTCGCAGAACAGCAGGAGGAGGTCTCTGTGCCCTCTCCCTGTTCTGACCCAGTGGACTCCACCTCTGTTGAGCCTCAGCAGCCGTCCATGTTTGCCACAGGACTGCTGGCTGGGACCTGTTGTTCCGCCTTTGAAACAGCACTGCAGACAGACCAAACACTAGCACAGCTCAGGAGTCTAGCTGATCGCCCCCCTGCAGAGAATAACAAACAAAAGGTCTATTGGGACAAAGGTAAACTGTACAGAGAAAATATGCCTGCAGAGGGGAATGAGGCTGACCTAGGTAGCAGACAGCTGGTTGTACCCAGTCAATTTAGGGACAGCTGCTAAAAGTGGCTCATGAGATTCCCCTCGCAGGGCACTTGGGGATCACTAAGACCCGAGGGCGGTTGATACATAACTTTTATTGGCCTACAATGCTCGCTGACATAGCTGACTACTGTCGGTCCTGTGTTACCTGCCAGCGAGTTGGCAAAGCAGGGGATGTACACAGGGCTCCGCTAAAACCTTTGCCTGTGATTGACGAACCTTTTAAGAGGGTGGCAGTGGATATCATTGGGCCTTTGGCCATCCCTAGCAGTTCAGGCAAACGTTTTATCCTTACAGTTGTCGACTATGCCACGCGTTATCCAGAGGCGGTGGCTCTCTCCTGCGTCCGGGCAGACAAGGTCGCTGATGCTCTGCTGGGAATCTTCACAAGAGTGGGATTCCCGGCTGAGCTCATTAGCGATCAAGGCCCTCAGTTTGTGTCCGACTTGATGCAAGCTCTCTGTCGGAAAATACAGATGACGCATATCATGGCCAGTCCTTATCACCCACAAACGAACGGTTTGTGCGAGCGTTTCAATGGAACCTTGAAACAAATGTTGTGCACCTTTGTGCACTCCCAGGGTAAGGACTGGGAACGATATCTGCCTCATCTGCTGTTTGCTTACAGAGAGGTGCCTCAGGAGTCCACAGGCTTTTCGCCATTTGAACTTTTGTACGGACGGAGGGTAAGAGGACCCCTGGACCTAATCCGTGAGACCTGGGAGGGCAAGATTGCCGACTCAAAGGTCTCTGTTGTGGATTATGTCCTAAAATTCAGAGATAAAATGGAGACGCTGGTGGAAATTGTGCGGGAGAACATGACCCAGGCCCAGACTAGGCAGAAAGAGTGGTATGACCGTAATGCTAGGGAGCGGACCTATGACATTGGTCAGAAGGTGTATGTTCTGCTTCCCCTGCGGCAGAACAAACTCCAAGCAGCATGGGAAGGCCCGTACACCATCACCCAGCGTCTGAATGATGTCACCTACTTGGTCAGGTTGGGAGAAGAGCGTAGACGGCAGAAGGCCATTCATGTTAACATGATCAAAGCCCATCATGAGCGCACGGCCTATGTCATGTCGATCTGCAGCAGGCCAGAGCCCGAGGAGGCTGATCCACTTCTGGACCTGCTAGCAGACACCAGGGAGGTAGACTCAGAACTCCTGATAAACTCCAATCTTACCCCCACCCAGGTACCTGGACTGAAGCGAGTGCTGGCAGTACATGGTAGCAGGTTTACGGGAAAACCTGGGAGGACACATCTCGCTGTCCACCAGGTGGACACCGGGGCACATCCCCCCATTAAACAGTCGGCCTATCGCGTCTCCCTGGAGGTGCTGGCCGACATGAAAAGGGAGGTGGAGGAAATGCTGCAGCTGGGGGTGATTCAGAAGTCCCACAGTGCCTGGGCGTCCCCAGTAGTCTTGGTTCCCAAAAAGGACCAGACGACCAGGTTCTGTGTGGACTACCGGAAGCTGAATGCCATCACTACTGCAGATGCCTACCCCATGCCCCGGATTGATGAGTTGTTAGATAGGCTGGCGGCCGCCCGTTATATAACAATCATGGATCTGAGCAGGGGGTACTGGCAAATTCCTCTGGCCCCTGAGGCTCGGGAAAAGTTGGCCTTCATCACCCCATTCGGATTGTTCGAGTTTACCGTCATGCCGTTTGGGATGAAGAATGCCCCAGCTACCTTCCAGAGAGTCATGAATGACTTACTGGAGGGGCTGGAAACCTTTGCCGTAGCCTACCTGGATGACATCGCTGTGTTCAGCCCTACCTGGGAAGAACACCTGGTGCACCTGTCACAGGTCCTGGACCAACTGACGGCTGCCAATCTGACTGTAAAACCCAGTAAGTGTCAGATTGGCATGACTGATGTGCAGTACTTGGGACACCAGGTAGGAGGAGGTACCCTGAAACCCGAGACAGGGAAGGTTGAGGCCATCCTGGCCTGGCCTACCCCTCAAACCAAAAAGCAGGTTATGTCTTTCTTGGGGACCGCTGGCTACTATAGGAAATTTGTATGTAACTATAGTAGCCTGGCCAAACCTCTGACTGACCTAACCAAAAACAAACTGCCCAAGGTGGTGTCTTGGACACCAGAATGTGAGCAGGCATTTCAGGCCTTGAAGGAGGCGCTGGCCAGTGCACCTGTGCTGCAGGCTCCAGACTTCACCCGCCGTTTCCTTGTGCAGATGGATGCCTCTGCCTTTGGATTGGGTGCAGTCCTGAGCCAGGTGGACGAGGCCGGAGAGGAGCATCCCATCCTCTACCTGAGCAGGAAGCTGCTTCCCAGGGAAGTAGCATATGCCACGATCGAAAAGGAGTGTCTTGCGATCGTGTGGGCTCTCCAGAAGTTACAAACGTACCTTTATGGACGGCACTTCACTGTGATCACGGATCACAATCCCTTGAGCTGGCTAAATCGTGTTGCTGGGGAGAATGGCAAACTACTTCGGTGGAGCCTAATTCTTCAGCAATACGATTTCACCATCCAGCATAAGAAAGGCAGCGCCCATGGCAATGCTGATGGGCTGTCACGACAAGCCGAGCCCGCAGGAGTCGGTTGCGTCAGGAGGGAAATTGTAGTTCCCTCCCATGCAACCACCTAAGGGGGGAGGTGTAACAATATCAAGTACGGGACATGACAAGCTGTAGCTAGCTGCCATCTTGTGCGGAAGTAGCCATGACAGTTTGGCTAACCATGTAACCTCACAGAGAACTCTGAACTCTCTCCGTCCCCATCTTAGGAATTCAAAGCTTTTTAAGTTCAACAGAAAAGGTTATCTCTACAGAGAAAACAGAACCAGGTTAGGTCAGTAAAAAAAACATTTGTTGTAAGGGCAGTGTTCAGGCCTGTCGTAAAACTGTCACCCTCCCCATTCAGAGCCCTAACAGGCCTCGGTCGTAAAGTTTTCTGAATACACCTCACTAGAATAAGTATGAAATTTCAGCATGTTTCATAACTTCTGACTTAGTAATAGCACAGCCATAATCTGGACATATTTAGCTTCCTCAGATAATATGGAACGTTTCAAGTCCAGACACCCCTATGTCAGGTCATATGGGAAACCCCTGGGACCACTTATTCCTCCAAAGCAGGCTATACGTTATAGATATGGCATGTTTAGACTTGTTTTGAAGGAAATCTCAAGTTGAATAATAATATGGATATTTGGGGTCTGTAAACACTATAGATGCAGATATATGAATATGTATTAAAAAATCTACCTGGGACGTGGTCATGAGTGTAGACACCTCCCAGCAACCAACCCCTAAACCAGCTGACCAGATGATTGGTTACTGGTCGCTGTCAACACCCCCTTTGATTTGACAGAAAAGAGGAGATGCCAAGACAATGGTTAGTTCTCCTTTTACCATCCAAGAAGAAACATCTGCCAAGTCGAGAACCGATTACCTAGCTCATCGATCGAACTCTGATCAACCCTCGGACATTAATTGCAAGTATTCTTCCTTCCCAATTCTACCTTATTGCTTTGTGGCTGTATATTGTCTTTATCTTTTGAAACATCTTTTTTCTGTAAATATTTTATTTGCATCAACTTTGACCTTTTCATAATAAACCCTTATGTTGAAAAGTGTTAACCTTGTCTCTAAAACTCTTAATGCAAGCTATAAACGAACCTGCCTCTTGAAGGGCGCTACTGTTGTAGAGTAAGACTCTGAGCAGACCTGTCTGTGGTGGCAGTGTGTGTGGCAGACGCTTATTCTAAAATTATAATTGGTATTGTAAAATTACGAGTCCCCCCCGGCTCGGTCTTTTAAACGGGGGTGGTGGCAGTCAAAGGGTTAATTGTGTAATTAGCCCAGTGACAATCACTCTCAGGCTGCTCGCACCTAGATTGTGGTCCCGCAAGCTGGAAAATCTTTGTGCTGGGCACAGCTGAGAGTGGCATTGTTACGTAAGTGACAGCGTGGTGTGAGGTTGGCCGGTCCTTTGTCGCAAGTTAGCGAGGAGGGCAGGGATCTGACACCCGCGTTCGTCACAGTCGGCAAGTGATTAATCCTATTTATGATAAGAATATGCATATAATTATTTTTCTACATGGGGATTATGGGTGGAATATTGTAGTTAAACATAAATAGGAACCTATTTAACCCATTTCTGATAAGAATATGCATATAATTATGTTTCTACATTTGGATTATGGGTGGAATATTGTTTATACATATACATAGAAACCTATTTAACCCATTTCTGATAAGAATATGCATATAATACATTTTCTACATGGGGATTATGGGTGGAATATTGTAGTTAAACATACATTGCAATATATTAAACCTATTTCTGTTAAAAATAGGCATATCATTATTTTTCTACATGGGGATTATGGGTGGAGTATTGTTTATAAATATACATAGGAACCTACAAAGGCAAGGAAGAGTGGGATCAAGGGGACAGTGGCTGATGTTGGCCCAAACATGGAAAAGACTGGACTATATCGGTACAGATAAATAACAATGAACAGTTGAGTAAAAGAATTTATTACAAACAAAGAAATTACATAGTGTACTTGTTAAAGTGCAAAAACAGAGGCTCGGAATTGCCCAAGAGGCATCTGTTGTTACAGGGTATAGAATGGTCTGGTTCTCGACTAGTTTCACGGTATTACCGCTTCCTCAGGAGGACCAATCTATGAAAAAATAGTACATAATCATGCAGACAATATGCAGACAACAATCATAATACAGCATATAGAAGAAACAACATAGGAGGTAAATAAAGAAGTGGCTTACCCTATATCTAGGTGAATATGTGCGGCAACCAGCTGCCCAAACATAACTCCCCCGCGGCAGACAAGGGGGATTGTGCGAAATTCCCTGAATGGATAACAAAATGGCAAATGAGGGGTCTAATATGTTGGCTGGTTGGGGGTAACAAGGGGGGAGGGGGGGATAGTAGTTAGTATAAACGAGGGAAATAATTAGGGGCAAAGGGGGAGAAAGAAGGGGATGGGAAAGAGGAGAGGGGTAAGAGGGGGAAGGAAAATAGGGAAGGAAAATGGGAAAGGGGGGGGGGAGGGAAGGGGGAAAGGGGGGGGTTTACAACAGGGAGGGAGGGGAGGGGGGAAGGGGCAAAGGGGTGTTGGGAGAGGAAAATGGGGGGGGAAAGGAGAAGGGGGGGAGAGAGGGGGGGAGGGGGGCAGGGGAGGGGGGAAAAGGGGAGAGGGGGGGGAAGGGAAAGGGAGGGGAAACAAGGGAGGGGAAGGTGGGAAGGGGGGGAGGAAAGGAGAGGACGGGAAGGATCGGGAAGGAGGAAACGGGAGGGGGGGGGGAAAGGGGGGGGTGGAGAGGAGGTGGGGGGGGAAAGGGGGGAAGGGGGGGGAAGGGGGGCAAGATGGGACAGACAGGGCATAAAAGCAGGGGAGGAAAGGGGGGGATAGAATTACCCGTACACCCGCTAAAACATAAAGGCATACGTTGTAGCTTACCATGGTAAGGAGTGGTAAAGTACCAAGCCACGTAAAGGCTTCTTGTTAGCGCAGGGGTCGGATGGCCCGTAGGGAGCAGGAGCACCCACTATGTCCACCGGGTGGGGCATCAGAGGGGGTACACGGGTGTGGGAGCCCAACAGTGTAAGGGGATATCCACAGGGTAATATGGAAGTCTGTTAATAAAACGTATCGCATATAACATGAGATACAGGGTAATATCCGTGAAACGGTATCCATAAAAGATAGCGTGGGGTAAAGGATAGTATCCGAGGGTAAAATTAAGGACAAACATACCTGAAGGATCCCCAGTAGGACCACGGAGGCATCCCTTCCATCCAAGCCTACGTGTGCACTTTTGAGTGGGGAGAGCCGCACTGCTCACCCAGAAGGCCAAGGGCCCACTAAGTGAGCTCCCCAACCCGGAAATGCCCACGACGCCGCCGTCCGGTGGCGTCTGACGTCACCACCTGGCGGTGCCCGACGTTGCCGGGTCAGTTTCTCCGCACTGCGCAGGTGCGCGACCAGCGCTACTGCGCAAGCGCGTTCAAGGCGAGCCAATGGGCGGAGAGCCCTAGGCTCGACGAGAGCAAGCAGGGAATGAACGGTAGACGTCATCCCTGCCAGGAGAGACACAAGTCCGCCGCTAAGGGAGGCACAGGCAGCCAGGAACCGCACCAAACACCCAGGGAACGCCACAAAGTTACAACAAAACTAAAATAATGATAAGAAAGAACATAAGTAATGTGAACAATTACAGGTAAACTAGGTATAGGTGGCAGTGTGAATGCCACAATGACAATTACGGTGTTTGGTAAACACTAAGGAAATTGACACTCCATAAACGGCACAGATAACAAGGGGAACCCATTAACGGGGGCCATAGTGTGAAGTGAAAGGGATAGTGCACTAGGAATGGTTATTGGTGGGTGGAAAGGTGAGGAGTCGCAGCCATGGTTGATCACTGGACTGCGGACATATTCTGGATGAAGGGAAGTATGTGGACGAAACAGTTGGGAAAGTAATAAAGTGAATGGAATAGTGGGGAGTGAAGGACAGTAATACTAGGACGGGTGCATTGGGGGTGAAAGGTGTGCCGTGAACGTAGGCGATGATAAGGTAGTGTGGTGTACTGACGACCTACAAAGGGGAGGCCGTGTGATTTGATTGGTGAAGGGTATCTCAAAGAGATTCAATTGGGGATGCAATGACACAGGAGGCAGGTATCACCATACAGTACTACATTCAAGAGGGTATACAAATATAGTTGCAAAAAATGCCATGATATAATAGTATAATGAGTAGAATTGTGGGTAAAATTCAGCTAGAGATTATAAATGTGGGTAACATAGACAATCACAGTTGGGTCGGGAAGTTTCCGGTCCATAAAACACATACTCTTGGGTACAGGTAGTGAGTTAACGCTGAATGACCCAACTAAAGAAACATAGTAAGTAGAAACCTAGAGTCCAACCTTGATATGATAAAAGGGGCTAGAAGAATGGCTGTATGGAGATGGTAGGTCCGCCTGAACCGTAATGGGAAGGTCCACATGTCTGGACCGTGTAAGAGGGGCAACTACCAACGTAATCGATAATGGATACAAATAAGGGAAGTAAACTTAAAATTAGAGGCACTCAGGGGAAAGAAAAAGGGGGTGTGTTATCCACCCAATGAATATGCACAAATTTTTGAGTATAGCCTCATGTAATCAAGAGTAATAATTTGTTAAAACCGTACCATCATCCAAATTAATATACAAAGGCAAGGAAGAGTGGGATCAAGGGGACAGTGGCTGATGTTGGCCCAAACATGCTCCCACCCTGGAAAAGACTGGACTATATCGGTACAGATAAATAACAATGAACAGTTGAGTAAAAGAATTTATTACAAACAAAGAAATTACATAGTGTACTTGTTAAAGTGCAAAACAGAGGCTCGGAATTGCCCAAGAGGCATCTGTTGTTACAGGGTATAGAATGGTCTGGTTCTCGACTAGTTTCGCGGTATTACCGCTTCCTCAGGAGGACCAATCTATGAAAAAATAGTACATAATCATGCAGACAATATGCAGACAACAATCATAATACAGCATATAGAAGAAACAACATAGGAGGTAAAATAAAGAAGTGGCTTACCCTATATCTAGGTGAATATGTGCGGCAACCAGCTGCCCAAACATAACTCCCCCGCGGCGGACAAGGGGGATTGTGCGAAATTCCCTGAATGGATAACAAAATGGCAAATGAGGGGTCTAATATGTTGGCTGGTTGGGGGTAACAAGGGGGGAGGGGGGGGATAGTAGTTAGTATAAACGAGGGAAATAATTAGGGGCAAAGGGGGAGAAAGAAGGGGATGGGAAAGAGGAGAGGGGTAAGAGGGGGAAGGAAAATAGGGAAGGAAATGGGAAAGGGGGGGAGGGAAGGGGGAAAGGGGGGGGGTTTACAACAGGGAGGAGGGGGAGGGGGGAAGGGGCAAAGGGGTGTTGGGAGAGGAAAATGGGGGGGGGAAGGAGAAGGGGGGGAGAGAGGGGGGGGAGGGGGGCAGGGGAAGGGGGGAAAAGGGGACAGGGGGGGGAAGGGAAAGGGAGGGGAACAAGGGAGGGGAAGGTGGGAAGGGGGGGGGAGGAAAGGGAGAGGGACGGGAAGGATCATATCAAGGTTGGACTCTAGGTTTCAACTTACTATGTTTCTTTAGTTGGGTCATTCAGCGTTAACTCACTACCTGTACCCAAGAGTATGTGTTTTATGGACCGGAAACTTCCCGGCCCAACTGTGATTGTCTATGTTACCCACATTTATAATCTCTAGCTGAATTTTACCCACAATTCTACTCATTATACTATTATATCATGGCATTTTTTGCAACTATATTTGTATACCCTCTTGAATGTAGTACTGTATGGTGATACCTGCCTCCTGTGTCATTGCATCCCCAATTGAATCTCTTTGAGATACCCTTCACCAATCAAATCACACGGCCTCCCCTTTGTAGGTCGTCAGTACACCACACTACCCTTATCATCGCCTACGTTCACGGCACACCCTTTCACCCCCAATGCACCCGTCCTAGTATTACTGCCCTTCACTCCCCACTATTCCATTCACTTTATTACTTTCCCAACTGTTTCGTCCACATACTTCCCTTCATCCAGAATATGTCCGCAGTCCAGTGATCAACCATGGCTGCGACTCCTCACCTTTCCACCCACCAATAACCATTCCTAGTGCACTATCCCTTTCACTTCTCACTATGGCCCCCGTTAATGGGTTCCCCTTGTTATCTGTGCTGTTTATGGAGTGTCAATTTCCTAAGTGTTTACCAAACACCGTAATTGTCATTGTGGCATTCACACTGCCACCTATACCTAGTTTACCTGTAATTGTTCACATTACTTATGTTCTTTCTTATCATTATTTTAGTTTTGTTGTAACTTTGTGGCGTTCCCTGGGTGTTTGGTGCGGTTCCTGGCTGCCTGTGCCTCCCTTAGCGGCGGACTTGTGTCTCTCCTGGCAGGGATGACGTCTACCGTTCATTCCCTGCTTGCTCTCGTCGAGCCTAGGGCTCTCCGCCCATTGGCTCGCCTTGAACGCGCTTGCGCAGTAGCGCTGGTCGCGCACCTGCGCAGTGCGGAGAAACTGACCCGGCAACGTCGGGCACCGCCAGGTGGTGACGTCAGACGCCACCGGACGGCGGCGTCGTGGGCATTTCCGGGTTGGGGAGCTCACTTAGTGGGCCCTTGGGCCTTCTGGGTGAGCAGTGCGGCTCTCCCCACTCAAAAGTGCACACGTAGGCTTGGATGGAAGGGATGCCTCCGTGGTCCTACTGGGGATCCTTCAGGTATGTTTGTCCTTAATTTTACCCTCGGATACTATCCTTTACCCCACGCTATCTTTTATGGATACCGTTTCACGGATATTACCCTGTATCTCATGTTATATGCGATACGTTTTATTAACAGACTTCCATATTACCCTGTGGATATCCCCTTACACTGTTGGGCTCCCACACCCGTGTACCCCCTCTGATGCCCCACCCGGTGGACATAGTGGGTGCTCCTGCTCCCTACGGGCCATCCGACCCCTGCGCTAACAAGAAGCCTTTACGTGGCTTGGTACTTTACCACTCCTTACCATGGTAAGCTACAACGTATGCCTTTATGTTTTAGCGGGTGTACGGGTAATTCTATCCCCCCCCTTTCCTCCCCTGGTTTTATGCCCTGTCTGTCCCATCTTGCCCCCCTTCCCCCCCCCCCTTCCCCCCTTCCCCCCCCCTTTCCCCCCCCACCTCCCCCCCCCTTTCCCCCCCCTCCCGTTCCTCCTTCCCGATCCTTCCCGTCCCCTCCTTTCCTCCCCCCCCTTCCCACCTTCCCCTCCCTTGTTTCCCCTCCCTTTCCCTTCCCCCCCTCTCCCCTTTTCCCCCCCTCCCTGCCCCCCTCCCCCCTCTCTCCCCCCTTCTCCTTCCCCCCCCCATTTTCCTCTCCCAACACCCCTTTGCCCCTTCCCCCCTCCCCTCCCTCCCTGTTGTAAACCCCCCCCTTTCCCCCTTCCCTCCCCCCCCTTTCCCATTTTCCTTCCCTATTTTCCATCCCCCTCTTACCCCTCTCCTCTTTCCCATCCCCTTCTTTCTCCCCCTTTGCCCCTAATTATTTCCCTCGTTTATACTAACTACTATCCCCCCCTCCCCCCTTGTTACCCCCAACCAGCCAACATATTAGACCCCTCATTTGCCATTTTGTTATCCATTCAGGGAATTTCGCACAATCCCCCTTGTCCGCCGCGGGGGAGTTATGTTTGGGCAGCTGGTTGCCGCACATATTCACCTAGATATAGGGTAAGCCACTTCTTTATTTACCTCCTATGTTGTTTCTTCTATATGCTGTATTATGATTGTTGTCTGCATATTGTCTGCATGATTATGTACTATTTTTTCATAGATTGGTCCTCCTGAGGAAGCGGTAATACCGCGAAACTAGTCGAGAACCAGACCATTCTATACCCTGTAACAACAGATGCCTCTTGGGCAATTCCGAGCCTCTGTTTTTGCACTTTAACAAGTACACTATGTAATTTCTTTGTTTGTAATAAATTCTTTTACTCAACTGTTCATTGTTATTTATCTGTACCGATATAGTCCAGTCTTTTCCAGGGTGGGAGCATGTTTGGGCCAACATCAGCCACTGTCCCCTTGATCCCACTCTTCCTTGCCTTTGTATATTAATTTGGATGATGGTACGGTTTTAACAAATTATTACTCTTGATTACATGAGGCTATACTCAAAAATTTGTGCATACATAGGAACCTATTTAACCAATTTCTGATATGAATATGCATATCATTATTTTTCTACATGGGGATTATGGGTGGAATATTGTTTATAAATATACATAGGAACCTAAAAAGGAGGAATTTTGTGGGACTTTAAATGAGGGTACGCCGTGTTGAGAGAAAGTGACAACATAAAAATGACAGTACAGTACATGATTTATTTATTACAATTTAGAATACATATCAGATATTTTGTATCAAATAGATAGGTAGTCACCAGACTTACACTAAATATGCTGCTCATAGCATGCGATACAAATAGACAAGACAACTGTAATAAAAACTGTTGGCATCTAGTGGCACTCTACGCGTTTCCTGGCATTACAGCCATTCATCAGGAGTGTTATGAGGTATTGTACTAGGAAGGAAAAAACAGGGATTAATGATAGTACCCTTAAAATAAGGGGGGGCAGGAGAATTAAGTGCCAACAAGGTGGACATAAATTGGGATACTTACTAACAACCTCAAGGCCAAGTCCGGTATCAGCCAAGGAAGATGGGGGCATGAGGCATGATGTCTCCCCCCCCCCAGGTTGAAATAAGGGAAACCCTCCAAGGAAGGAGAACAGCGCCCGGAGCCCAGCATAGTGGTCACAGCTTGATCCAATAGGCTATGTGTACACCGAAAGTGCATAGTGTTCCTAGAAAAATGTGTCAAAGAAGGGGATAGGTTAAATGTATAAAGGTGTGAAGGTAATGGTGAAAAAAAATGTCTGTGTGTTCCCACAAGGGGACTACATGAGGGAGTGTATGTGAAAAAAAAAAAAGTAAGCGGAGAAAAACAGAACAAAAATAAAAAAGATACCTTCTTGGTATATTTTTTTTGTTTTTTGTTCTGTTTTTCTCCCCTTACTTGTTTTTTTTTTTCACATACACTCCCTCATGTAGTGGGAGAGTGTATACCATACATAGGAACCTATTTAACCCATTTCTGATAAGAATATGCATATAATTATTTTTCTACATGGGGATTATGGGTGGAATATTGTTTATAAATATACATAGCAACATATTTAACCTTTTTCCGATAAGAATATGCATATAATACATTTTCTACATGGGGATTATGGGTGGAATATTGTAGTTAAACATACATAGCAACATATTAAACCTATTTCTAATAAGAATATGCATATAATTATTTTTCTACATGGGGATTATGGGTGGAATATTGTTTATAAATATACATAGCAACATATTAACCCATTTCTGATATGAATATGCATATATATTTTTTTCTACATGGGGATTATGGGTGGAATATTGTTTAAAAATATACATAGGAACCTATTTAAACACTTCAGCCCCGAAAGGTTTTACCCCCTTCCTGACCAGAGCACTTTTTACAATTTGACATTGTGTCGCTTTAACTGCTAATTGCGCGGTCATGCAATGTTGTACCCAAAACGGAAAATTGTATACTCACCTTTCCGTAATTTTCCTTTCCTGACGCATCTCCATGGCAGCACACACTGGGTTGTGACTCTGCCCCCACAACCTGACAGGATTGGTTAGCTATAAATTTGAAGGGGAGACACCCCGCTGCATTCTCTGTAAATATATCACCATAAAATGGGGTGGGAATCTGTGTGCTGCCATGGAAATGCGTCAGTAAAGGAAAATTACGGAAAGGTGAGTATACAATTTTCCGCTTTCCTGACGCCTCCATGGCAGCACACACTGGGAAATAACTCGCCAGTCGGGGGGGTGCAAGAAAATAATATTTATTCCTTATAATGCGGAAGAATTGGCTCTAACAACGGATCTACCGAAGTCTGCCATAGCCAAGTGAGCAGAATCCACTCTATAGTGAGAAATGAAAGTGTGTCTGGAGGACCAAGTCGCTGCTTTGCAAATTGTCTCCAGTGAGACCCTGCAATATGCTGCACAGGAGGTAGCCACTGCCCTGGTTGAGTGAGCCCTGATGCATTCAGGAATTGTCAGATGGCGAATGGAGTATGCCTTCTTGATGGATTTGATTAACAAGGAAGCGATAGTACGTAAAGTAGCCGCTTGACCTCGTCTGTTTCCATGGGGGGTGACCATGAGGGCATCCGTTTTCCTAAAAGGAGTTGTAGCCGCAAGGTAACTAATGATGGTTGTTTTAACATCCAGAGGATGAGGTTCACCTTGATCATTAGTAAAGGATGGTAAGACAATGTCTTGGTTGTAGTTGAAGGAAGTTGCTACCTTCGGGATAAAGTGGTCTGAAGGTCTTAGAACTACTTTATCAGGGAAGAATACCAAGTAAGGTTCCAATGCCATCAGTGCTTGGATTTCAGATACCCTCTTTGCTGATGTAATTGCAATGAGGAAAGACAATTTTAGAGTTAAATCCCACAGTGAGAAAGATTCAGATGGAGTAAAAGGAGGATTGGTGAAGGCATCGAGGTCTACTGAGAGATCCCATGATGGAAAAGCTGGTTTCTTGGGAGGTTTGATTTTTAGACAGGCTCTCAGGAATTGGATTACCAGAGGATGTAATGCCCATCTAGTGCCTGTTTTGACGGATAAAGCGGATACCTGTACCTTAAGGGTACTTGAACTTAGGCCTTTGTCGATTCCTGACTGGAGGAACTCTAAGATTTGCGAAGGTTCTGGAGCAATGTGGTCCCATCCCTTCTGCTGTGCCATGAAAAAGAACTTGTTCCAAATTCTTGTATAGTTGGTGATGATGGTATTATTCCTGGCTTGCATCAGGGTTGATATTACTTCCTGAGAACAGCCTTGTTCCCTTAACCTAGCCCTTTCAACTTCCAGGCCGTCAGATGCAACTTCTCTGGAGCTGGGTGTAGAAATTGGCCTTGAAATAGCAGATCCGGGGTTACTGGAAGATGGATTGGAGGTTGAAGGCTGAGCTGCAATAGGGTCGTGAACCATGGTCTCCTCGGCCACAGTGGGATTACTGCGATTACTGTGGCTGAGGATCTCCGAAGCCTGGACAGGAATCTTGCAATTAACGGAGTTGGCGGGAATATGTATCCCAACTTGAAGTTCCATGGGTGAATTAGACAATCTATTCCCTCGGCTGAAGGAAACGATGCTCTGGACAGAAACCTCCGACACTTTGTATTCGCAGGTGTGGCTGCTAAGTCGACCTCCGGCATTCCCCACGTTTCTGTAAGAAGAGAAAAGGCCTGGAGACTCAAGGACCACTCGTTGTTTGAGAGAGTCTCTTGACTCAGATAATCGGCTAACATGTTTTGTGCCGCAGGAACATATAATGCCTTTAAGTCTGTTAGGTGTGCCTGTGCCCATTCCAAGATAGGACGGACTTCCTCCATCAGTGTGAGACTCTTGGTACCCCCCTGCTTCTGGATGTAGGACACTGCCACCTTGTTGTCCATCCGGATAAGCACGTTCTTCCCTCTAAAGGCTGGTGCAAATGCCATGAGAGCCTGGAAAGCTGCCCTGAGTTCCAGTATATTTGGAACTGCCATTGGCCCTGCACTGCTTGATCTTGAAAGTGAGCTCCCCAGCCGCTCTGGCAGGCATCCGAAGTGACTATTACCGGTTCTGGAGGAACTATCAGCCTGTATTTTCTGAGGTTGGTCGAGTGTGTCCACCACCATACTGATTGCCTCATTGGTCTGGAAATGGTAATGGTCTGACACATCGATACTCCATCCCACTACCTTAGAAAGGAGTTTTGCAGGACTCTCATGTGCCATTGTGACCACTGCACCATGGGTAGAGTTGCAGACATGGAGCCTAGCACACTCAAGCAGGTTCTGGCTGGTGGATGCCTCGCTGACAGTAATCTCTGCATCTTCTGTATTAGAGGCTGGACCTTCTCCTGAGGAAGTTGTACCCTGTTCAATTTGGAGTTCAGATCCACTACCAGAAATACCATATTTTGCGTGGGTTGCAGACTGCTCTTTTTCCAATTGACTAGCCAACCAAAGTCCTGGAGAGATGACACAGCAAAGTTTCTCGATTTTCTGCTTAGAGCAGGATGTCGTCCAAATAATAGTGGATTCGAAGACCCTTTTCCCTGAGGAATGCAACCAAGGGTAGGAGGACCTGGGTGAACGTCCTGGGAGCCGACGAGATGCCGAAAGGGAGGCACTGGAATTGGAAGTGGCTTTTGTTGATGGCGAATCGGAGGAACTTTTTAAAGGTGGCATGAATCGGAATATGTAGGTAAGCATCTGATAAATCTACTGACAGCATCCAGTCGCCCAGGTTCACTGCCAGAATTATAGACTGAAGGCTCTCCATTTTGAAAGCCTCTATTTTTATGTTTCTGTTGCGATTTTTTAAATCCAATACAGGGCGTAAGTCTCCGGTCTTCTTCTTTACCAAAAATAGGGGGGAATAGAAACCCCTCCCCTTTTGACCTGATGGAACTTCCAGAATTGCTCCTTTTTCCTTCAATTCTACTATATATTTTATTAGTAATTTCCTCTTGTTTAGTGAAGATGGCAGTCTGGTTGATTGGAAGTGATCTCCCGGGAGTCTGCCCATAAACTTCCATTTGTGTCCAATTTTGATTGTGGATAGAGTCCACAGATACTTTATATGATTTGACCAGATCTGTATGAAGTTCTTGAGCCTGGCGCCCACCTGTGCTGGGTGGGCAGGCAAACCTTCAAAAGGACTTCTGCTGCTCCCCTGCCGGGGTAGGTTTGGACTTCTGCATCCTCAGGAAGGAAGGTCTTGTATTTTTCCAGTCTCTTCTAAACTCCCTACCGGGGCGGCAGGATCTAAATTCCTTGTATTTATCGGGAAGGTTGCGTCGTTAGGACGGGCCCTTTTGGGCCTTGGGTCTCCTGTCTGAGGGAATTAATCCCGACTTCCCTCCTGTTACCTTGGAGATAGCGGCGTCCAATTTAGACCCAAACAGGTTTGAGCTATCGTATGGAATTCTGCACCAGTTTGTTTTAGATGCAGTATCGGCCATCCATGGTTTCAGCCACAGGGCCTTTCTTGCCGTGACTGAGGCTAGCATTGATCTTGCTGAGGATCTTATAATATCGACTAAGGCTTCTGCCACAAAGTCGCCTGCCAACTTGATCTCCTGAAGAGAAGAGATTATTTTGTCTACTTCAGCTCCATCTTGAAGGTCCTTCTCCACCCGGGTTGCCCAACCTGATCTGGCTTTAGCCACTGCTGCTGTGGTAACTGCTGTCCTGCAAGCGCCCCCAGCCGTGAAATATGCTTTTTTCAATTCCAGATCCAATTTCCGATCAAGAACGTCCCGAAAGGAAACTGCGTCCTCAATAGGCAGAGTGACATGCCGTGCAAGACGCATCAAGGAGGAGTCGACTACGGGGCGTTGATCAATGAATTGACTTTCGACTCTTTCAAAGGATACATCTTTGCCAGTCTGTTGGTGAGACTGGACCGCTTATCAGATCTTTCCCACTCATCTTTAATTAGATCTTCCAGTTCACCTATAAAAGGGAAGTTTTCTGGATCTTTTCTTAAATTTGGGAAATATTTCCGAACTTTCTGCGGATTCCACTTTATCTTCTTCCCAGTCTATCGCTTCCTTAACTGATTTTGCAAAAGGCTCTACAAGCGAAAAATCAAAGCCTGCTGACATCTCCTGGTCCTCATCTCCTGAGAAAGATTCTGATGCCTGGGGTTGATGGACATCTGCTGCTGATGTGCTGGGAGTAGGCCTATCCGTTAGTGGTGCCGTTGTCTCCCTTATAGATTCTCGTACAGACTCTCTTATGAGCTCCATAGCCACTCTAGCGTCTAATTCTTTTTCCTTTGTTGCTTCATTGAAGCAGGATCGGCAGGCTAGTTTATCTGGCAAGGCCGGTGCACTGCATACACAGCAAGCATTTGTTTCCAAAACTGTGATAGGCAGTGAGAAGTGAAATAAAAAATTTACACCCTTAGAAACCCTGAAGGTGGTACTTTGATTTCGGGGTCCCGTACGCGGCTAGGCTCCCAAAAAGTCTCACACATGTGGTATCCCTATACTCAGGAGAAGCAACAGAATGTATTTTGGGGTGTAATTTCACATATGCTCATGGCATGTTTGAGCAATATATCGTTTAGTGACAATTTTGTGCAAAAAAAAAAAAATTGTCTTTTTCCCGCAACTCGTGTCACAATATAAAATATTCCATGGACTCGACATGCCTCTCAGCAAATAGCTTGGGGTGTGTACTTTCCAAAATGGGGTCATTTGGGGGGGGTTTTGAACTGTCCTGGCATTTTATGCACAACATTTAGAAGCTTATGTCACACATCACCCACTCTTCTAACCACTTGAAGACAAAGCCCTTTCTGACACTTTTTGTTTACATGAAAAAATATATTTTTTTTGCAAGAAAATTACTTTGGACCTCCAAACATTATATATTTTTTTGAAGCAAATGCCCTACAGATTAAAATGGTGGGTATTTATTTTTTTTTTCCACACAGTATTTGCGCAGCGATTTTTCAAACAAATTTTTTGGGGAAAAAACACACTTTTTTTTAATTTTAATGCACTAAAACACACAACAATATATTGCCCAAATGTTTGATGAATTAAAAAAGATGATCTTAGGCCGAGTACATGGATAGCAAACACGACATGCTTTAAAATTGCACACAAACGTGCTGTGGCGACAAACTGCATACATTTTTAAAATCCTTTAAAACCCTTTACAGGTTACCACTTTAGATTTACAGAGGAGGTCTACTGCTAAAATTACTGCCCTCGATCTGACCTTCGCGGTGATACCTCACATGCATGGGGCAATTGCTGTTTACATTTAAAGCCAGAACAACGCTTGTGTTCGCCTTTGCGTGAGAGCAGGGGGGGGACAGGGTTGCTTTTTTTTTTCTTTATTATTTTTTAGCTTTTTCATCTTATTTTTAAACTGTTCCTTTCATTTTTTTATCATTTTTATTGTTATCTCAGGGAATGTAAATATCCCCTATGATAGCAATAGGTAGTGACAGGTACTCTTTTTTGAAAAAAAATGGGGTCTATTAGACCCTAGATCTCTCCTCTGCCCTCAAAGCATCTGACCACACCAAGATCGGTGTGATAAAATGCTTTCCTGTCGCATCATGGCAGCATACACGTTGGGTTGTGACTCCGCCTCCACAACCTGATAGGACCACATAGCTATAAATTAGAGAGTAGACACCTGCCCCAGTATTCTCTTATTTTTCCTCACCTGTCAGGACGCACGGATCAGCACCCCCTTACCGCTTCGCCCCAGCCAGGTTCTAGCCTCTCCTGGGTGGAAGTCCTTCTTGTACAGCCTCTAAACGAGCTAAATGGAAGGAGCCCCACTCTGGTGGTCTCAGGGGCACTCATCTCAACTTAAACTGTTTGCCGGAAGACAAGCCTTAAACAGGCTTCAAGTGCAACAGCCCACAAAAGCCTTAAACAGGCTTGCTGGAGGATTGGCCAGAGAAACCCTCAGTGTGACATAAAAAGAGAGAGGGGTGCACCGGCCATGTGCATTATCTTTTGTAAAACATTTATTGAATAAGATAATAAAAGAAATTACTCACAAGCAGTAGTACAATCAGGTGCCATAAAACTCGAGCAGCAACAAGCAGCAAGTAGTTATAGTGATGAGCGAAGCTTTCCAAAGGTCTTAGAGGAGCGTACAGGCATCACTACTAGCTAACGCGTTTCGAAGGGCACGTCCCTTCTTCATCAGAGCTCAGCAGTGAACCCTCCTTCAGTGGTCCCTGTATATATAGTGAATGTGCCAAAAAAGCACAGCCAATGGAGTATGGAGAGCACACGGGGCCCCTCCCCCCCTCCCCGTGTGCTCTCCATACTCCATTGGCTGTGCTTTTTTGGCACATTCACTATATATACAGGGACCACTGAAGGAGGGTTCACTGCTGAGCTCTGATGAAGAAGGGACGTGCCCTTCGAAACGCGTTAGCTAGTAGTGATGCCTGTACGCTCCTCTAAGACCTTTGGAAAGCTTCGCTCATCACTATAACTACTTGCTGCTTGTTGCTGCTCGAGTTTTATGGCACCTGATTGTACTACTGCTTGTGAGTAATTTCTTTTATTATCTTATTCAATAAATGTTTTACAAAAGATAATGCACATGGCCGGTGCGCCCCTCTCTCTTTTTATGTCTTTGTTTGCTAGGATTCCCCATCCTTGAGGGCAGCAAGGCCTGTGATTGATCTTTTTCCATATATTTGGTTGACCACTTGTGCGCAGGAGTCATTTTCTTTTTTCTAAACCCTCAGTGTGGCCTCAGAAAATAAGCCTTAAACAGGCTTAATTGTGTGCAGCGGTCTCCATTTCCCCTCTTCCTTCCCCCCCTCTCCCCTCTCATACCGTTGGTGTTCTTCTGGGCTCTGTAGTCCAGGTAGTGCTGTATGGGACCGCCGAGCGTTATCGGCGTCCTCGCGCATGCGCAGTACGGCTCTTTGGGTGCTTCTATGCTGTTTGCCAGTCTCCAAGATGGCGCCGGGCGCCTCGCGGCGCTACTGCGCTTGCGCGAGCGTCCGACGCCAATGGTGGCGGATTTAAAAACCCAGCATTCGCTGTGGAGGCTGCTGATGGTTGCTGCATGCTACAGATGCTACTGCGAACCATAGCAAAGAAAAACGCTCTACAAAGGTGGGTCCCCCCCCCTCCTGTTCAGGTCTGGGTCAGTCTCTCTCTCTCTACATTTGCTGCTTGTCTTTTTCCTTGCAGGTTTCCAGCCCACTCACCATGGAGACCGCTGCCCCAGCAGATCACCGCCAGCCTACTAGGTAAGGGGGGGAAGAAAAGGGTAAGTAGTGAAGATTGAAAAAGAGAGCACTTCTAACGCTGCCTAAATTGGTCAGCCCTACCAGGTCCTCAAGAACGTCTGTGTCAAGACATAGAGAGTCCTCACGCAGGAGAAGCCGCTCCAGACATAGACGGAGTCGCTCCTACCATAGGAGAAGCCGCTCAAGAGGAAGCCGCAGAAGAAGCCGCTCCAGATCGCATTCCCGACATGGTCGATCCCGCCACAGAAGGTTGTCCTCACGCAGGCACCGCTCCCCTGCACGCCATTCCCGTCCCGCCGGGAACGCATGCTGGATTTGTGGTACGGCGGCTCTTCCGGATAAGCTGGTTTGTCAGAGATGCCTGGAGGAGGCCACAAGAGAGAGAGCCTCAGAAGTTGGGGACTCAGCCCCTCAGGCCTCAATACCAGATGTGGATCTCTCCACCATTACCTCTCCAGCCCGGGCCAGCACATCAAAGGAGCAAGACTCCCTATCTGATAATGAAGGCCTGGAGGTGTCGGCCGGATTCGACTTTGGCCTTATAGAGCCGTTTGTTAAATCAGTTAAGGAGGCAATAGGATGGGAGGAACCCCAGGAAGTCCAGCCAAAGCAGAGAAAATATTTTCCTCAGCTTAAAAAGGAACCAGATACTTTTCCGTTCATCGATGAACTGGAAGATTTAATCAAAGAAGAGTGGCAGAGACCGGAGAAGAAATCTAGTCTGAACAACAGACTCCAGAAGCTGTACCCACTCAAGGAGCCTAAAGTGAACCCTCTGGTGTCCCCTCCGGTAGTGGACGCATCTTTAATGCGCCTCGCCAGGCATGTTACCCTCCCGCTAGAAGATGCGGTAACGTTTAGAGACGTTCTTGACAGAAAGATCGACACAGATCTCAAGCGGGCTTACCTTTCGGCCGGAGGCGCATGCAGGCCTGCGATAGCACTCACGGCAGTAGGAAGGGCCATCTCGAGTTGGTCTTCAAGCACGGAGAAGCTGGTATTAGAGGGGGCAGACCAAGAGAAAATAGTGAAGGCATTACAAGAGTTAAGCATGGCTGGTGATTTCGTGGCTGAGGCCTCAGTTGACACTATCAGGTCTGCATCAAAGTCTATGTTGGCCTCAGTGATGGCCAGAAGAGCTTTGTGGCTGAAGTCCTGGACGGCGGATCCGGCATCCAAGTCTAGCTGGTGCCGTATTCCGTTCGACGGTGAGCACCTCTTCGGAACAAAGTTGGATACGGCCATCTCCAAAGTAACTGGTGGAAAATCATTCCCTCAGGTAGGAGGCCCAAACAGAGACCTCCTCCTTTTAAGCGGAATCTCCCAGAAAGGTATAGAGACGCGAAAGCGTACAGACCAGGGAAGGAGTACCGAAGGAACTGGAAGAACCCTCAAACCTCTTTTATGAAATTCCAAAAGCCCAAGACTCCCGCTTCCAGTGACCAGAAGCCTTTTTGAAGGTGCGCCCGTCCGGCCAGCAGTAGTAGGAGCAAGGCTTTCCAGTTTCAAGCTGGTCTGGGCGGGGACCATACACGATACCTGCACCCTGGCCACCGTCAGTTTTGGCCACAGATGGGCCTTCAAAAATCGACCCCCAAGGGATCAATTCTGCCCAACCCGTATTCCTCCTCCCGGGGAGAGAAGGTTGTCCCTGCTAAATTATGTCCTAGAACTTCTTCGAAAACGAGCGATAACAGAGGTACCGCCAACACAACGAGGCAGGGGATTCTACTCTCCACTATTCCTCGTCAAAAAGAAGTCAGGGGACTTTCGGCCGGTTCTAGACCTGAAGAACCTCAACAAGTCCATCAGAGTGGAGTCGTTCAGGATGGAAAGCCTGCAGTCTATCCTTCAGGCCATAAACTTAGGAGACTGGATGCTCTCCATAGATCTCCAGGATGCCTACCTACACATACCAATTCACGTGGCATTCCAAAAGTTCCTGCGATTCTCGGTGGGTCAGGAGCACTTCCAGTTTCGAAGCCTCCCTTTCGGGATCTCTACGGCCCCCAGAACGTTTACGAAGGTTCTGCTTCCAGTGATAGCCTCTTTGAGGGAGAAGGGCCTAAGGGTCCACCATTACCTGGACGACATTCTTCTCCTCTCAAACAGCCAGGAATCACTCGTGCAACATCGCGAGGTCTTAGTTTCCACCCTAACGAGTCTGGGTTGGATAATCAACTGGCAGAAGAGCAACATTCAGCCTACTCAGAGGATGGTCTTCCTGGGAGCCGAACTAGACACCTGAGCCAACACGGTAGAACTGCCAAGGGAGAAGTTGTCCCTACTAGTTCAGAAAGTGAAGGATCTGGTTCCAGCATCATGCCTACCGGCCAGAGCATACCTCAGCCTTCTGGGGTCCCTATCAGCAACCATTCCAATGGTCAGATGGGCGCAATGGAATACCAGACCTCTGCAAGCCTCCTTCCTGTACCAGTGGGATGGACGGTCCATGTCCCAGTCGATTCGCATCTCAGAAGAAGCCAGATTATCTCTACGGTAGTGGACCCACCCCGACAACCTCAGCAGATGCAAACAGATAGTCATCCTCCATCAGGAGGTGATAACTTCGGATGCCAGTCTGGAGGGATGGGGGGCACACTACCTACATTACGCAGCTCAGGGCCGCTGGCACTTCAAAACCAGGGATGTAGTGTCAAACGTCCTAGAGATGAAGGTGGCCTTCCAAGCCCTCTTGGCATTCAGCTCACTTCTCAGAGGGAGACAGGTCCTCATTCAAATGGACAACCGAGTGGCTGTGGCCTACATCAACAGGCAGGGGGGCACCAAGAGCATCTCCATGATGCGGGAAGTCGGTCCGGTGATGCGATGGGCTCAACTGAACCTACGGGACCTGAAGGCGGCCTATATTCCGGGGGTTCAGAACCTACTGGCGGACTCTCTCAGCAGGACATTCGTTTCCAACAACGAGTGGTGTCTAAGCCCGCAGGCCTCTGCCCTCATATGCCAGACATGGGGTCATCCAGACATAGACCTCGCAGCAACACCAGAGAACAAGAAATGTCAGAGGTTCCTGTCGAGGAACCCCTTCCCCTTAGCGGAGGGAACGGATTGTCTCCAGCACGCCTGGAACTTTCGCCTAGGTTACATTTTCCCACCGACCCCACTGATAGCCAAGTTCCTTCTGAGGCTCAAATATTCAACAGCCCTAGTCCTGGCCATGATCCCCTTCTGGCCACGGAGGCCTTGGTTCACCACCCTCCTGCAACTGAGCACAGCGGATCCACTTCCTCTTCCGGTGACGACAGATCTACTAACCCAGGGCCAGCTACTACATCCGAATCCAGAGAGATTGCACCTAGCGGCCTGGAGACTGAAAGGTCTAGGTTCCTAGATCAAGGCTGTTCGCAGAAGGTAGTCGAGACCCTGCTTCAAGCCAGGAAATCCTCCACGAATAACACCTACGAGAGAGTCTGGGGAAAGTTCTCTTCCTTTACTCAGGAACGAGGTTGGGACCCTTCCTCCCCATCAGCAATACAAGTGCTTGAGTTCCTACAGTCAGGTCTAGACAAAGGCCTTAGGTCCAGCACCCTGAAAGTCCAAGTCTCTGCCATCTCTGCTCTGACAGGGGTTAGGTGGGCACTTAACCCTCTCGTGGTTCAATTCCAAAAAGCATGCCTGAAGCTAAGGCCTCCCAGAAAGCCTTCATTTCCAACATGGGACCTATCAACTGTCCTAGAGATTCTATCCGGGGAACCATTCTCCCCTCTTGAAGATACCTCCCTCTGGGACCTAACTCTAAAGGTATCATTCCTAATTGCCATCACTTCAGCGAAGAGAGTCTCAGAAATGCAAGCTTTGCTGATCAAGGAACCGTACCTGATAGTTTACCCAGACAGGCTAACCCTGAAGCCTTCAGACAGCTTTATCCCAAAGGTCTCCTCTTCATTCCACTTTAACCAGGAGATTGACCTCCCGGCTTTGAGCACAGATCAGGGCGTTCCTCATCCCCTGGATGTTAGGGGCAACATTCTGCATTACCTCTCGGTGACCAAGTCATTCAGGAAATGCGAGAACCTATTAATCATCCCACATGGGTTCAGGAGGGGCCAGGCAGCTTCTGCCCGTACCATCGCCTCATGGCTCGTGAAAACTATCAAGAAGGCTTACTCCTTAAGCACCTTGCAGATTCTGGAAGATCTTAGAGCGCATTCCACCAGGGCAATGGCTACTTCATGGGCAGCTTACTGTAAAGTTTCAGCGGAAACCATTTGTAGAACGGCCACTTGGTCTTCGAGAAACACCTTCATTTCCCATTATAAAATAGACGCTGCACGCTTAGCAGCAGTTGAATTTGGGAGGGCCGTCATACAGGCCAATTCTTCTGTTTCTTGTCAATAAATTTGATTTTGCATTCCCACCCAGTTTGGCGAGTTACTCCCCAACGTGTATGCTGCCATGATGCGACAGGAAAATGGAAAATTGTATACTCACCTTTCCGTAATTTTCCTTTCCTGTCGCATCTTCATGGCAGCATACAATCACCCACCCTCTGAGGTGACATGTGTATATATTTACAGAGAATACTGGGGCAGGTGTCTACTCTCTAATTTATAGCTATGTGGTCCTATCAGGTTGTGGAGGCGGAGTCACAACCCAACGTGTATGCTGCCATGAAGATGCGACAGGAAAGGAAAATTATGGAAAGGTGAGTATACAATTTTCCATTTTCTCAATTTCCCAATGGCGCTGTTTACATCCGGCAAAATCTAAGTCATGAAATGCTCGTAGCTTCCGGTTTCTTAGGCCATAAAGATGATTGGAGCCATTCTGGTCTCTGATCAGCTCTATGGTCAGCTGGCCGAATCACCGGCTGCATTCTCGGGTTCCCTGTTGGGACAGGTGAGCCAGAGAAAACCATGGAAGACGGTGGGAGGGGGGGACATTCCCTCCCACTGCTTGTAAAAGCAGTCTAGAGGCTAATTAGCCACTAGGATTGCTTTTACATGAAAGCCGACCGCTGGCTGAAAAGAATGATACCAAGATGATACCTAAACCTGTAGGCATCATTCTGGTTAGGGATGAGCCGAACACCCCCCAGTTCGGTTCGCACCAGAACCTGCGAACGGACCGAAAATTCGCACGAACTTTAGAACCCCATTGACGTCTATGGGACTCGAACGTTCAAAATCAAAAGTGCTCATTTTAAAGGCTAATTTGCATGGTATTGTCCTAAAAAGGGTTTGGGGACCTGTGTCCTGTTCCAGGGGACATGTATCAATGCAAAAAAAACTTTTAAAAACGGACGTTTTTTCGGGAGCAGTGATTTTAATGATGCTTAAAGAAAAAAAAAGTGAAATATTCCTTTAAATATCGTACCTGGGGGGTGTCTATAGTATGCCTGTAAAGTGGCGTGTGTTTCCCGTGCTTAGAACAGTCCCTGCACAAAATGTCATTTTTAAAGGAAAAAAAGTAATTTAAAACTGCTTGCGGCTTTAATGTAATGTCGGGTCCTGGCAATATGGATGAAAATCAGTGAGACAAACGACATGGGTACCCCCCAGTCCATTACCAGGCCCTTTGGGTCTTGTATGGATATTAAGGGGAACCCCGCACCCAAATTAAAAAAGGAAACAGCAGTATACAGGCTCTGTACTCTGAACAGCAGTATACAGGCGGTGCAAACAAGACAGGGACTGTAGGTTTGTTGTTAAGTAGAATCTGTTTGTAATTTTGAACTGGTACATTTTTAACGCTCCAGCCAAAAAATCCATTTTAAGCTTTTTGGAAAACACAGGGAAGGGTTATCACCCCTGTGACATTTGTTTTGCTGTCTGTGCTCCTGTTCAGAAGATTTCACCTCACTTTTTGTCCCAATGACAAATGTTTTTTGAAAATTTAGGATTTTTTGTGAAACAAGGATTGGTGATAAAGCATCAGTGGAAAGGAGAAATGTTTTACCCATATTAACTCTTACAGGAGAGAATTTCCCTTCCTAGGGGTAGATTTCATCTCACTTCCTGTTGTCTCCTTCCGTTTGCAAGTAGGAGTCGTTTGTAAGTTGGATGTTTGAAAGTAGAGGCCTGCCCTATATACTCAGCAGAAATTTGGGCCTTAGGTGTTGTTGTGGCCACAACACTGTAAGCCCTCACAGGGCCCTGCTGTGAAATATTAGATCAAGAATTGTAATTACATGCCCCTGTTGAACAGGGGCAGAAAAATTGGGCCTTTGGTGGTGGTGCTGGTGCCACAACACTGTGTAAGTCCTCACTCGCTCTTGGTGGGCGCAGAAACGGGCCCTGCTGTGAAATATTAGATCAAGAATTGTAATTACATGCCCCTGTTGAACAGGAGCTGAAAAATTGGGCCTTAGGCACTGGTGCTGGTACCACAACACTGCAACCTCTCACAGATACTCTAGTTGGAACGCAGGAACGAGCGCTGCTGCAAAGTATTGCATCAAAAATTGTAATTACACGCCCCTGTTAAACAGATGCTGAAAAATTGGGCCTTAGGCACTGGTGCTGGTGCCACAACACTGCAACCCCTCACAGATAATCTAGTGGGAACGCAGGAACGAGCCCTGCTGCAAAGTATTGCATCAAAAATTGTAATTACACGCCCCTGTTAAACAGGGGCAGAAAAATTGGGCCTTTGGTGGTGGTGCTGGTGCCACAACACTGTAAGTCCTCACTCGCTCTTGGTGGGCGCAGAAGCGGGCCCTGCTGTGAAATATTAGATCAAGAATTGTAATTACATGCCCCTGTTGAACAGGGGCTGAAAAATTGGGCCTTAGGCACTGGTGCTGGTGCCACAACACTGCAACCCCTCACAGATACTCTAGTTGGAACGCAGGAACGAGCCCTGCTGCAAAGTATTGCATCAAAAATTGTAATTACACGCCCCTGTTAAACAGCGGCTGAAAAATTGGGCCTTAGGCACTGGTGCTGGTGCCACAACACTGCAATCCCTCACAGATACTCTAGTTGGAACGCAGAAATGAGCCCTGCTGCAAAGTATTGCATCAAAAATTCTAATTACATGCCCCTATTAAACAGGGGCTGAAAAATTGGGCCTTAGGCACTGGTGCTGGTGCCACAACACTGCAACCCCTCACAGATACTCTAGATGGAACACAGGAACGAGCCCTGCTGCAAAGTATTGCATCAAAAATTGTAATTACACGCCCCTGTTAATCAGGGGCTGAAAAATTGGGCCTTAGGCACTGGTGCTGGTGCCACAACACTGCAACCCCTCACAGACACTCTAGTTGGAATGCAGGAACGAGCCCTGCTACAAAGTATTGCATCAAAAATTGTAATTACAGGCCCCTGTTAAACAGGGGCTGAAAAATTGGGCCTTAGGCACTGGTGCTGGTGCCACAACACTGCAACCCCTCACAGATACTCTAAGTTGGAATGCAGGAACGAGCCCTGCTGCAAAGTATTGCATCAAAAATTGTAATTACATGCCCCTGTTAAACAGGGGCTGAAAAATTGGGCCTTAGACACTGGTGGCGGAGCCCAGAACCAAAAATGTTCTTACAAGCTATTAGCCTGATCATTGAGGAGCAAGAGGATAATTACTCAGGATAGTCACTCAGCATCAGCATAGACAGTCTTTGAAGGGATCTGAGATTTCAAAAAAAATGATTCGGTTACATCAGCATCAGGTGCTTGGTAGCTGGTGGTGATCCAAGACTGATTCATTTTTATGAAGGTCAGTCGATCGACCGAGTCGGTGGACAGACGCACCCTGTGATCGTTACAAAGCCTCCAGCAGCACTGAATGTGCGTTCCGAAAGAACGCTGGATGCAGGACAGGCCAGAAGCTCAATTGCATACTGTGCAAGCTCTGGCCAGTGATCCATCCTCAAGACCCAGTAACCCAGAGGATTTTCAGTGGGAAAGGTGTCCAAGTCAGATCTTGCCCCTAGGTATTCCTGCACCATGTAAAACAGACGATGGCGATGGTTGCGGGAAACGATCATACCTTGGGGCTGTGGACTAAAAAACTGTCTGAACGCATCGGTCAGACGGCCACCTTCTCCACCGCTCCTTCTTTGACTGACCGAAGCCTCAGCAACATGTTGTCCAGAAACAGGAGTTTGTAACCTCCCAGTCTCTGGGAACGCATTGCACAGACCTTTCTGCAAGGCCTCCCAAAGATGTTTCATCCTCTGCTCCCTCTGCGATGGCAAGATAAGGTCCGCAACCTTACCCTTGTAACGTGGATCAAGGAGGGTTGCCAGCCAGTATTGGTCCTTCTCCTTGATACCACGAATACGAGGATCCTTACGCAGTCTTTGCAGGATCAGGGAGGCCATGCAGCGTAGGTTTGCTGAGGCATTCGGTCCGGAGTCCTCTGGGTCACTAAGGGCGACATGGTCTGCAGCCACCTCCCCCCAGCCATGTTCAAGTCCATGTGTTTCTTGGGACTGATCCCTTAAAGACTGCTGCTGATGCTCCACCTCCATACTGACACAATCCTCCTCCTCCTCTTACTGTGTGATCGGCGGGCACGCAGGAACACTGTCTGGATAAAGGGGGCCTTGAGAGCTAAGGAAGTCCTCCTCTTCCTGCCTCTGTTCTGCCTCAAGTGCCCTGTCCATTATTCCACGCAGCGTGTGCTCCAACAGGTGGACAAGGGGGACAGTGTCACTAATGCATGCACTGTCACTGCTCCCCATCCTTGTGGCCTCCTCAAATGGTGACAGGGCAGTGCATGCATCCCTGATCATGGCCCACTGGCGTGGGAAAAAAAACAAGCTCCCCTGACCCTGTCCTGGTGCCATAGTCGCACAGGTACTCATTGATGGCCCTCTGCTGCGTGTGCAGCCGCTGCAGCATGGCCAACGTTGAGTTCCACCTGGTGGGCATGTCACAGATTAGGTGGTTCTTGGGCAGGTTAAACTCCTTTTGGAGGTCTGCCAGCCGAGCACTGGCATTATATGACCAGTGGAAATGCACACAGACTTTCCTGGCCTGCCTCAGGACATCCTGTAAGCCCGGGTACCTGCCCAAGAACCGCTGCATCACCAAGTTAAGGACCTGAGCCAAACAGGGCACATGGGTCATTTGTCCCTGTCGGAGGGCAGAGAGGAGGTTGGTGCCATTGTCGCAAACCACCATTCCTGCCTTAAGTTGGCGTGGCATCAACCACCTCTGAACCTGCCCCTGCAGAGCTGACAGAACCTCTGCTCCAGTGTGGCTCCTGTCCCCCAAGCACACCAGCTCAAGCACCGCATGGCATCTTTTGGCCTGCATACTTGCGTAGCCCCTTGAACGGCTACGGAGCACTGCTGGTTCAGAGGACAAAGCACAGGAAGAGGCCATGGAGGAAGAAGAAGAGGAGGGGATGGAGGAGAGAGGTGTGTCACAATCATTAGTAGTGGCATTTTGGAGGCGTGGTGGTGGAACAACCTCCAACACTACTGCACCTTGTCCTGCATCCTTCCCAGCTGCCGGCAGAGTCACCCAATGCGTGGTGAAACTTAGGTAACGTCACTGTCCATGCCTGCTGGACCATGAGTCAGCGGTAATATGCACCTTACCACTGACCGCCCTGCCCAGCGAGGCATGGACATTGTCTTCCACATGCTGGTAGAGAGCCGGAATCGCCTTCCGTGAGAAAAAGTGGCGTTTGGGTACCTGACACTGAGGAACCCCACATTCCACAAACTCACTGAAGGGGGCAGAGTCTACCAACTTAAAAGGCAGCAGTTGAAGTGCTAGCAATTTTGCCAAGCTAGCATTCAACCGCTGGGCATGTGGATGGCTGGGAGCGAACTTCTTTCAGAGGTGCAGCAGCTGGGGCAGGGAAATTTGCCTGGTACAATCTGACGTCGGTGTACCGAAAGCAGATTGCCCACAAGTACTTGGCTGTGACACACCTAATTCTACACCTTCGTTCCTCTCAGTGCAGGTCTCAGAGAGGACTGAAGGTATAGTGGGGTTGGAGATCTCAGCTGATGAGGAGCAAGGAGAGGTCCTCTTTGTTCTTTGGTGTGGGTCTTTTAGATACGCTTGCCAACGAACTGCATGGCAGGTCAACATATGTCTGGTCAAGCATATGGTGCCCAAGCGGGAGATGTTTTGGCCACGCGAGATACGCTTGAGACATATGTTGCAAACAGCAGCGGTGCGATCTGATGCAATCATCTCAAAAAAGGCCCACACCAAAGAACTTTTGGAATAACGCACAGAGACAGCCCTGCACATGCGGAGCTTTGGGTTGTGATGCAGTCAGTGTGCTGCCCTTAGGCTGGCCCCTGGAGGGCATCCTGCCTCGTTGGTGATGTGCCTCCTCCTCCTCTCTCCTATAAGGTACCCACGTTGAGTCAGTGACCTCATCATCCCCTCCCTCCTCACCACTGGAGCAAACATGGCAGTATGCTGCAGCAGGGGGAGCATGACTGCCAGATTGCTGTCCTTCTTGGGCACCCCCTCTGTCTGTGCTCACGTTACTGCCTTCATCTAGCTCAGTATCATCATCAGAGCCTTCAAAACGCTGGGCATCCTCCTGGAGCATGTACCCAACACTGTGGTCAAACAGTTCGAGGGACTCCTCAGGAGGACATGGTGGGGCTAGGGAAGGAGTCACTGATGCCATTGAGCCGAGGGAAGAGGCCGCGTTGGCAGCTGCTTTGCCAGACAAAGTACCCTGAGCATGGGTGAGAGAGGATGAGGAGGATGAGGATGGCTTGGTCATCCACTCGACCAAGTCTTCCGCATGTTGCGGCTCAACACAGTCAGCTGCCGAAAAAAAGGCCAAGCATGTCCCACGGCCACGTGCTGATGAGGATGCACCATCTCCACAACCAGCACTGTTGCCTCTAGACACAGAGCCTGCTTGCCCTCTTTTATTGGCTTGTGACTGTCTGCCTCTCCTTGTTGGCCTTCCAGACATACTAATGGCCTGTAGCTGCACTAAGCTGGGATATATATATATATATATATATATATATATATATATATATATATATATATATATACTGATACTGCAGCTAGCAAATTCAACTGCCTGCCTGTAGTATGAGAACACCACCAACCTTCTACAGGTAGCTTTAGCTAAACACTGAGCAGAGCTCGCAAAAAACTAACTTGTAGCTTATTTAGCTGCCTGTGGTATTGATAGGATCAGGAAAACACCACCAACCTTCTACAGGTAACTTTAGCTGAACACTGTGCGGAGCTCGCAAAAAACTAACTTGTAGCTTATTTAGCTGCCTGTGGTAGTGATAAGATCAGGAAAACACCACCAACCTTCTACAGGTAGCTTTAGGTGAACACTGTGCAGAGCTCACAAAAAAATAACTTGTAGCTTATTTAGCTGCCTGCGGTAGTGATAGGATCAGGAAAACACCACCAACCTTCTACAGGTAGCTTTAGCTGAACACTGTGCAGAGCTCGCACTACACTAACTTGTAGTTTTAGCTTAACACTGTGCAGAGCTTGCAAAAAACTAACTTGTAGCTTATTTAGCTGCCTGCGCTAGTGACAGGATCAGGAAAACACCACCAACCTTCTACAGGTAGCTTTAGGTGAACACTGTGCAGAGCTCGCAAGAAACTAACTTGTAGCTTATTTAGCTGCCTGCGGTAATGATAGGATCAGGAAAACACCACCAACCTTCTACAGGTAGCTTTAGCTGAACACTGTGCAGAGCTCGCAAAAAACTAACTTGTAACTTATTTAGCTGCCTGCGGTAGTGATAGGATCAGGGAAACACCACCAACCTTCTACAGGTAGCTTTAGCTGAACACTGTGTAGAGCTCGCAAAAAACTAACTTGTAGCTTATTTAGCTGCCTGCGGTAGTGATAGGATCAGGAAAACACCACCAACCTTCTACAGGTAGCTTTAGCTGAACACTGTGCAGAGCTCGCACTACACTAACTTGTAGCTTTAGCTGAAAACTGTGCAGAGGTCGCACTACACTAACTTGTAGTTTTAGCTGAACACTGTTCAGAGGATGCACTACACTAACCTGTAGCTTTAGCTGAACACTGTGCAGAGCTCGCACTACACTAACTTGTAGTTTTAGCTGAACACTGTTCAGAGGACACACTACACTAACTTGTAGCTTTAGCTGAACACTGTGCAGAGGTCGCACTACACTAACTTGTAGTTTTAGCTGAACACTGTGAGAAGGACGCACTACACTAACTTGTAGCTTTAGCTGAACACTGTGCAGAGGTCACACTACACTAACTTGTAGTTTTAGCTGAACACTGTGAGGAGGACGCACTGCACTAACTTGTAGCTTATTTAGCTGCCTGCGGTAGTGATAGGATTAGGAAAACACCACCAACCTTCTACAGGTAGTTTTAGGTGAACACTGTGCAGAGCTCGCAAAAAACTAACTTGTAGCTTATTTAGCTGCCTGCGGTAGTGCTAGGATCAGGAAAACACCACCAACCTTCTACAGGTAGCTTTAGGTGAACACTGTGCAGAGCTCGCAAAAAACTAACTTGTAGCTTATTTAGCTGCCTGCGGTAGTGATAGGATCAGGAAAACACCACCAACCTTCCACAGGTAGCTTTAGGTGAACACTGTGCAGAGCTCGCAAAAAAAACTAACTTGTAGCTTATTTAGCTGCCTGCGGTAGTGATAGGATCAGGAAAACACCACCAACCTTCTACAGGTAGCCTTAGGTGAACACTGTGCAGAGCTCGCAAGAATAAAAACTTGTAGCTTATTTAGCTGCCTGCGGTAGTGATAGGATCAGGAAAACACCACCAACCTTCTACAGGTAGCTTTAGGTGAACACTGTGCAGAGCTCGCAAAAAAACTAACTTGTAGCTTATTTAGCTGCCTGCGGTAGTGATAGGATCAGGAAAACACCACCAACCTTCTACAGTTAGCTTTAGGTGAACACTGTGCAGAGCTCGCACTACACTAACTTGTAATTTTAGCTGAACACTGTGAGGAGGACGCACTACACTAACTTGTAGCTTTAGCTGAACACTGTTCAGAGGACGCACTACACTAACTTGTAGCTTTAGCTGAACACTGTGCAGAGGTCGCACTACACTAACTTGTAGCTTTAACTGAACACTGTGAGGAGGACACACTACACTAACTGTAAATAATCTAGCTGCCTTACTGTGGTACTAATAGGATCAAATGAACACCAGCAATTTTTTTCAGGTAGCTGTAAATACTGTAAAAAGACAAGCCTGCCTGTCAGTAGGAAGATAACAGGAACGGATCTAGCTAAACTGAATACAGTGTATATATATATATATATATATATACAACACCTGGGATGCATATATATATACACAATACATTGTAAGTGCAGCTAACTCACTGACTGTAATGCCTAATCTATCTAACTTAAATCAAATGATACTGTCTCTCTGTCTATCTCTTTCAACGCCGGAACACACACTACACAGGGCCGCCGTGCAGGCGGCCTTATATAGTGTGGGGCGTGTACTAAATCCCCTGAGCCATAATTGGCCAAAGCCTCCTTGGCTTTGGCCAATTACGGCTCTCTGTTCAGATGGCGCTGTGATTGGCCAAGCATGCACTATGACCCGACCCCAATCATCAGCCAGCAATGCAACTGCGATGCCGCGGTGAATTATGGGCCGTGACGCGCCACACGAATTTGGCGCGAATGGCCCATTTCATTCGCAATTCGGCGAACGGGCGAACAGACGATGTTCGAGTTGAACATGGGTTCGACTCGAACACGAAGCTCATCCCTAATTCTGGTATATCCACTCAAAGTCCAGCTGACTTTTCGACCGAACTCAAGTCCGTCGGATAGATTTGAAACATGTTTCAAATCTAGTGCCGCGTATACACGAGCGGACTTTACGGCAGACTTTGCTCGGCGGACTTTTCGACAGACTTTACGACGGACTTTCTGAATTAATGGACTTGCCTACACACAATCCACCAAAGTCCGTCGAATTCATACGTGATGACGTACGACAGGACTACAACAAGGAAGTTCATAGCCAGTAGCCAATAGCTGCCCTAGCGTGGCTTTTTGTCCGTCGAACTAGCATACAGACGGCGGACTTTTCGACCGGACTCGATTTCAACGGATTAATTTAAAACATGTTTCAAATCTAAGTCCGTCCAACTTTTGAGAAAACAAAGTCCGCTGGAGCCCACACACATCGAATTGTCAGACGAAATCCAGTCCGCCGGGCAAAGTCTGCCGTAAAGTCCGCTCGTGTGTACGCGGCATAAGTCCGTCCTACTTTTGAGATAACAAAGTCCGCTGGAGTCCACACACGATCGAATTGTCCGACGAAATCCCATCCGCCGGGCAAAGTCTGCCGTAAAGTCCGCTCGTGTGTACGCGGCATAAGACTTACCATACCTGCAAAGCAAATACAAAAAAAAAAATAGGAAAAAATAAAACATTTTTTAATGCAACCTGTGCCTAAAATATATATATGCCGAAGCATGGGGGCATCCACCCTCAAAAGGTGGAAGCAAATCGCTCCTCTGCCCCTGCTGCCCCCATGCTTCGGCATATATGCTCTTTTTTTTAACTGTGGTGGTGAAATCACCTCCGACAGCGCTGGAGTCACGGCTTTATGCATCGTGGGAGAAAACGCTGTTGCTGTCAAGATAAATAAATCCGCGCTGCAGCTGAATGGCGTACCTGAAAACAAAAAAATGTTTAACAATGAAACACAGTAAACAGTAAAGTATAAAAAAAAATACATACCTGAAATAGAGAGAGAATAGAGAGAGAGAACAAACAAAAAACAACAATTTTTTTTTTTTTTTTTTATATTTTTTTTGTGTATTTTTTTTTTTACACTTTTTTATGTAACTGTAACCGGTTCCAGGTTCGGGTCTCTCAAAATGCGATGGCATCTTGGGAGACCCTGTTAACCACTTCAGCCCCGGAGGATTTGGCTGGCTAAAGACCAGAGCACTTTTTGCGATTCGGCACTGCGTCGCTTTAACTGACAATTGCGCGGACGTGCGACGTGGCTCTCAAACAAAATTGACGTCCTTTTTTTCCCCACAAATAGAGCTTTCTTTTGCGATTTTTATTTTTTGCGCTATAAACAAAATAAGAGCGACAATTTTGAAAAAAACGCATTCTTTTTTACTTTTTGCTATAATAAATATCCCCCAAAATTATATAAAAAAACTTTTTTTTCCCCTCAGTTTAGGCCGATACGTATTCTTCTACATATTTTTGGTAAAAAAAAAATCACAATAAGCGTTTATTGATTGGTTTGCGCAAAAGTTATAGCGTTTACAAAATAGGGGATAGTTTTATGGCATTTTTATTAATAATTTTTTTTTACTAGTTTTGGCAGCGATCAGCGATTTTTATTGTGACTGCGACATTATGGCGGACACATGGGACATTTTTGACACATTTTTGGGACTATTGTCATTTATACAGCAATCAGTGCTATAAAAATGCACTGATTCCTGTGTAAATGACACTGGCAGTGAAGGGGTTAACCACTAGGGGGCGGGGAGGGGTTAAGTCAGTACTAGGGAGTGTTTTCTAACTGTAGGGGGGTTGGGCTCTGTCTGTCAGTACACTGATCTCTTCTCCGATGACAGGGAGCAGAGATCGAGTGACACTGTCACTAGCCAGAACGGGGAGATGCTGTTTACATCAGCATCTCCCCGTTCCTGCTCTCCGTGAGATCGAGTCCGCGGGACCCGCGACCCGACTCACGGAGCTCCCGACGGGCGCGCGCGCGCGCCGCCGGTGGCGCGCACGCAATGACACGACGGGAAATTCAAATGGACGTATATATACACCCATTTGCCCAGCCGTGCCATTCTGCCGACGTACATCGGCGTGCGCCGGTCCTTAAGTGGTTAAAGTGTGCCTAGTCTGTGCAGTGCTGTACCCTACGCTAAAACTCAACTAGTGTATGGCAGCGCTCAAAACATTCACCAATGCAAAGACCAGGATTGTCAGGATAGGAGGGACAATAATAGCAGGTGTCACGCCTATATCCGTGCTTCCTACAGACACATTTTCTTTGGGGGGGCTCGTTGGGTAGGGGTACTCGGGAGGACATAAAGAAAATGCCTCTCATGCAGCCGGCTTACTGCATTTGGTTGGGGAAGGTGAGGTGGAGCACCGTCTGGAAACAGAAGGGCTCTGACGCGATCTCTTCCTGGAATTTAAGGAAGGATCCAGTCCGTCCTGAAGCTCTGTATAGCACATGAGCGTTCAGCAAAGCCAATTGAAATAAGTATGCAGACACTTTTTTATACCAGCGTCTGGCCTTACAGGCAACTAGGTACGGCGCCAACAACTGGTCGTTGAGGTCCACCCCTCCAATATTTTGGTTATATTCGTGGACACAGAGGGGTTTCTCCACAACACCCGTCGCTGTAGTAATTTGGACAGTCGAGTCTGCATGAAGGGAGGTAAGAACGAAAACATTCTTATTATCCCTCCACTTCATATTACACTTCAAGCAGGCTCTCTCCCCCAGCCTAAGACGGGAATCTACAAGCCGCTGGGGAAAGCTCCGGCGATTAGATCGCACTGTGCCATATGCTCCAATGTGATGATCAAACAAGTGACTAAAAAGTGGCACGCTCGTGTAATAATTGTCAACGTACAAGTGGTACCCCTTTCCGAATAAGGGTGACACCAAGTCCCACACAATTTTGCCAGCGCTTCCTATGTAGTCAGGGCAGTTTGTCAGCTCTACGTGACTATCTCTTCCCTCGTAAACCATAAAACTACATGTATAGCCTGTGGCCCTGCCACAGAGCTTATACATCTTGACCCCGTATCTGGCACACTTGCTGGGAAGGTACTGATTGAATGACAAGTGCCCAGAAAACTTAATCAGGGACTCATCAACGCAGACAACTTGATGGGAAGTAAACAAGTTGGTTGAAGTGGTTTACAAGGGGCGGAATTTTGTAGAGCCGATCGTATCCAGGGTCTCCACTAGGATGACAGAGTTCATTGTTGTTGAAGTGCATGAACTGCAAAATCTGCTCGTATCGTGCCCTGGCAATGGAAGCAGAGAACACGGGCATATGGTGAATTGGGTCAGTGGACCAATATGACCGCAACTCACTCTTTTTGGTTATGCCCATGAGGAGGGATAGGCCCAGAAAGATATTAAATTCGCAAACCATAATTGGTTTCCAATCTCTGGCAAGGGAGGACTGGGGATCAGTTGGTGGCAGCGGTACACTACTTGTGCTTGCCACCTCGCCAGCTTGAACTGCACTTATGGGACTCGCCACGTCACCAAGTGTTACTGCAGTGCTGGATGTACGACCAGGGTGTACTAGGCCGCTGGTGCTTGCCAGTTTACCAGAAGGAATAGCGGTGCTAGTACTTCTCTGCTCCATTCGAGAGCCCTGTGGTTCTTGCACCTCAACAGCAGAAGAAGATTGGGGTCTGGTACGCCTGACCTTGGCAATGACCACAACTCCGTTGTCAGAGCTATCTGTCATGAGGCCGCTGCTGTCTACAGGTTCATATTCTGAGCCTGAATGTGACAGATGAGTGACTTCCTATTCACTATCTGTCATGCTCAGAAACGTTTAGGCCTCTTTACTACTATACCTTCGATTTGCTATTTTAGTGGTACAGTAGTGAGACTCAGGTAAAAAAGCTCCTGACTGTTAGCGACTGTATCAAAACTCTACCAAAAAAACTGTTATGCCCTGTACACACGGTCGGATTTTCCGATGGACAATGTCCGATCGGAGCGTGTTGTCGGAAATTCCGACTGTGTGTGGGCTCCATCGGACATTTTCCATCGGATTTTCCGACACACAAAGTTGGAGAGCAGGAGATAAAATTTTCCGACAACAAAATCCGTTGTCGGAAATTCCGATCGTGTGTACACAAATCCGACGGACAAAGTGCCACACATGCTCAGAATAAATAAAGAGATCAAAGCTATTGGCCACTGCCCCGTTTATAGTCCCGACGTACATGTTTTACATCACCGCGTTTAGAACGATCGAATTTTCCGACAACTTTGTGTGACCGTGTGTATGCAAGACAAGTTTGAGCCAACATCCGTCGGAAAAAATCCTAGGATTTTGTTGTCGAAATGTCCGAACAAAGTCCGACCGTGTGTACGCCCTATTAGTGATTGCAGGGATCAGGCCTGACTCTGCAAACGCTGCAGTTATGTGTTTAGTGTTTTGTAAGTGACAGTGATTGATCGATACTGCACTTGGGTGGGCTGGGCTGGGCTGGGCGGAGGGGCAAAATGTAGGTGCTAGCAGGTATCTGGGCTGATCCCACTAACACTGCGTTTTTGGGAACCCTAAACTGCTGGGGATGCTAGTATAGATCTGATCAGATCAGATATTGATCCGTTCAGATACTATACCACTAAGGGAGGTTTATGCTGCTAGCGTGGGTGTTAGCGGTACTGGCACTAACCTGACGCTGCCTGGGGCGATGCAGACCCTATCTGTTCCTAAAACCTAACTTATATCACCTGCCGGGCGATCAGGGGGTTAAACCTTTATTAGGTAATAAATGGTGGGTGCCCTGACACTATAAAAAACTAACTAACCAGCGTCACCCGTACCAGTTGTATGGTGATCACTAGTGAAAGGGTTAACTAGGGCGCAATCAGGGGGTTAAAAACCTTTACTAGGTCGTATATGGGGGTACCTGACGCTATAAAAACCTGACGGCGAACCTAAATACTTACCTGCCTAATTAGCATCACCTGTGACACTAATACAGCGATCAGATAAACGATCGGTTAGTGACACTGGTGACGGGGGTGATCAAGGAGTTAAAACTTTATTGGGGGGGTTAAGGGGGTACCCTAGACCTAAAGGGGCCTACCACTAACTGCCCTACCACTTATAACTGTTACAAATGACACCAATGCAATAATAAGTTAAAAAAAACTGCTATTGGTGTCACTGTGACAGGGGGTGCAAGGG